>CM026421.1:28807928-29001003 GCA_014871385.1 Ceratodon purpureus
GAGAGAGAGAGAGAGAGAGAGAGAGAGAGAGAGAGAGAGAGAGACACGCCGACTCCGAATTAACTTACAGCAATGCGAGTAAGTGGGAAATTGGGAATCCCTTGCAAGTGAGCCGCTGACCCCGAATTAACTTAACTCAGGTGAGCAACGCAGAGAAACACAGAGAAACTCTGAGAGGCAATCCGCGATGCCCCAAGTAATAAACGTCCACGAGTGAGTCTGCGAAACGAAAACATGACTCTGCGATTCTCTTCATCCAGTATGCACTTTGAAGCAGTGCCTCCCTGCCTGCCTGCCCAGTCGCTCCAGGCACCCCGGCTCCGATGGATGAGAAAGCTTCCTGGCTCCAGAACGCAGGGCTCCAGGGCTCAGGGTCCAACACATAAAATCCTCTCACCTCAGAACTGCACCCCATGACACACCCATGTTTAGGCCCAGTTTATACATGGGTCCCAATTGAAGGCCGGCCCAAACTCTCCACTTTTCAACCAATAGGATTGCTCCATTCTCTCAAATCGGGCCCAAGGGTTTTATACTAGGGCCCTTCCCAAGCATCACCATATCCTACATGGCAACTTATGTGGCAATATTTTGGCGCCAAATCTTTGGGCCCAAGTAGTGCAATCGAGACAAGGTTTTCCGTGGCCCAAATATGAAACTTGGGCCCGATTGTGCACCTCTGTTGCATCCTTCAAATCCCCACCGTCCATCAATGAATTCTAAATCCACCTCCAAGAAATTCCTTCTCCCTTCATCTCTTGCATCCTCTCTCTCCCGACAGATTGTGTAGACTTTGCAACCAGTTTGTGAATGCGAAATCTGAAACAATCATGGAGAATTTGCAATAGACTGTATCAATCTGGTTGTGTTGGGTTCTAGTTATACAAAGACCACACCAGATTGTTGTGCACCGAATCGACCTCCATCGCAAGATTGCATGCAAATCCATCTCTCGGCCATCGCAGTAAATCGACCCTCAGACCTTCTCCAACATCAGATAAGACATTCACAAGCTCTTCTTGCTGTCTAATTTCACTTCTGTATGGAATTGATATTGGTGGTGTAGATTTGCTGCTAGTTTCAAGCACTTCAAATTCTGGTCTTTCAGGGACGGTGTTGTTCTTCTTCAGTTTCTCTTTTCAAAAGCCTTGTACTATTTGACCTTGTATAAAAAGTACCGTAGTAGCTCATAAACGTCTTGTTCTCGTTCTGGTCAGTGATTAATTAACTCCCACTTGGGTTTCCTGAAAGGACCTCATTTCTTAAAAATTTGTAAGTCGTTAGCAGAAGATTAAGTTACGGGGTGAAATGGGTGTGAATTTCAGTTGGGGTTTCTTATATTACCATTCTATGTTACTTTTTAGAATTTATGTTTTGGTTTTTGATTCTTAATGTTACAGTTCATATATGGAAATTTGTTTGTGTCTTGGCATGTGTGTTGGTACAATGCAATATGGTTTGTTATGTGAATTTTATGGTGTATGTTACTGATTACGTAAGTTGTTCCGTGCACCGATTTTGTTGTGCGATTCAGAGTAGAATTTGAATTCATAGTTGAACTTGGAATTTTTGAGAGGTACATATGATTGAATGACAAATGTGGTTGATGTGTATAGAGTAAGAACATGGCAGGAAACAATGAGTCTTCTTGTGTGATTGTTGAACAAGCCAACCATGATGCAACACTCTAGATCATGCTAGTTTATTGTATCATAGAGTGATTTTAATGCATTTTGAGTACCGTTGGAATAAAGAGGAAAACCATCATACTTGTGTGCGGCTAGTTTAGAGTGTGTTTTCTTGGTGTAGTTTAGAGTGTGTTTTCTTGGTGTAATCAAGGGTGGGAAGAAGGGGTGTGAAGGTTGTAGGTTCAGGGTTTTAAGTTGTACATATTGTAAACCATCTCTTATTGCATGATGGTTTGACTTAGATTTAGAAAGATGAGGTGAACTCGAACATGGCAGGAAACAATGTCAGGGAGCTATGCGTGACGAAGTCTTCGTCTTCAAGATGTCGGAGGTCGGGCCGGGAAGTGGTGTCGACTTGGTCAGCCGAATGCAAGCTGGTGGAGACTTGGAGAACGCATGGATCATGTTCGACCATGTCAAACGCGTCAAAGACTGGTCGACGATGGCGTGCCATGTGTACGACTCCACCTACTGCCGCGCGATGACAATCGCCACTTGCGACATGCAGTCCGAGGACACGGAGGCCCAGCTCGTCTTCTGGAAAAACCTGAACCTGGTCATGGAGATCAATGGCGTTGCAGCGCCAAACTTCAAGGGGTTCATGGCGGATAACGCACAGGCGAATTGGAATGCAGTGCGAATCCTTTACGGCAATGGCAACAAAGAGGATCCAATGGAGGACCGGGAGAGGTCGTGCTTGTTCCACTGGACTCAGAACATGGTGGCGTATACGCAGAAGCACTTCCCCGAAGAACTCTGGGAACATCACAAGAAGATGTGCACTCAGTACAAGAATGCGACCAGCATGGCAGAGGCGGAAACTCTGTACCACGCGTTGCTGGTGGGCATCCACCGGGGTCGTTGGCGAGAGCGGGCTCATCAAACTCGATCAGTGGCTGTCATTCAGGCACCACCGCTTCCGGCAGTGGGGGGGATTCATGACCGAGGTATGATCTCTGCACTCTGTTTTGATGTTTTTCATACTCGTTTCGTAGCCCTAACCTACAAAACTCTAATCCGTGAATCTAACTGCACCTACTGTCAAAATTCCAGAAATTCACGAAAGAAGAACTCACAGAGATGCCGACCTCTAACCTCGCCGAAAGAGTTCACAACAAGTGGCTCCAAGCTTCAGGAAACAACGGGAACGACCTGTACGTTGCTACTGTGGACGATTTCGTTCGGGCTTTCCTACAGGTTGTTAACTACTACTAGTTCCTCAAAGGTGACGTCGGCGGAACAGGACTGTCCAAGAAGGAACTCAGGCTCCGGATGGCTGAACGCAACGCGAAGAAATGGGGAAATCCTACACTGCTCGATAAGCCCATGCTCGATATGCCAGGCGCGGATGAGTTCTGCACCCGTTAGCCTATCATGCCTGGAGCGGAAGTCTTCGGTTCACAGAAGCGAAAAGCTGACGTCCTCATCGGAGCTGACGACGAGTCTCATCGCCCGGACAAGACAAACTTCTCACGCCCAAGAGGCCCAAGACGTGCCGTCAGGGCTCGCCCTCTGCAGATGTCCGTCATTGTGGAAGACGACTCCGAACACGACACCGAGGTAGAAGGTATCCAATCTCCTGCCCAGGAAGTTGATTCCCCTCCACCTTCACCTGTGAACAAGGGCGGCATTCGCCATGTCAACGCGGTTGAAGAAACCAAGGTCGACGTCAAGGAGTGGCACATTTCGAGACTTCACAAACTTTCTGCGAAGTGCTGCTGGGCCCAGAGAGCTGAAACGAAGAAGAAGTGCACTGCGAGAATTGTCAGGGGGCCCCATTGCACAGCTGCACCGACCTCCACTGGACTTTGGACTAACTATCGCAGGAACATAATCGAGAGGACAGAGTTCTTCTGC
The DNA here is from genome assembly GCA_014871385.1 of Ceratodon purpureus. Taxonomy (NCBI): domain Eukaryota; kingdom Viridiplantae; phylum Streptophyta; class Bryopsida; order Pseudoditrichales; family Ditrichaceae; genus Ceratodon; species Ceratodon purpureus. The sequence goes on from CM026421.1 coordinate 28,811,474, forward strand.
TCCGAGGATATTGAGCGCTGCGTGAAAGGCTCTAAGCGGAAGCGGATAGCACACTACTCAAAGGACCATGAATTCCCCTCCATTCCAGAGGTCTGGCCAGTGAAACTAGGTACCAACCTAAAACTCACTGAGATTCTTGCCCTCGAAGCAGCAGGCTTTCAACTTCCGCCGAAGAAGTCGGTCTCCCCAAGACGCCTGTTCTCCTTTGCCCCGCCCCCTACAAATCTCAGCTCGGTGCCAGTCCCTGCAGACGCTGACCGCTACCCAGGGAAGAGAGACGGCTAGATGGTGAAGCGCACTGCCACTCGTCCCAATCCGGCGCAGCGACTGTCCATGGGCTCCTCCGAGTCACTGAAAGAGCGCCTCCGTTCCGTCACCATGATACCTGAGCCGGGCCACGGTTGCATCATTGGGCTGGATTTGGGCGTCGCTCCACACATCACACGGTACCAGATTACCATCAGTTCTTACCCTGGTTGCACTTGTCCTGCATTCCAGAAGACGATGACTACGTTCCGAGGCAGGACTCAGTTCACGTATTGTAAGCACCTTTACTACATACTCTTGAAGGTCTGCAACCGTGATTCCGAAGCCGAGCTTTTCATCCATGCGCCTACCTTTAGCTTTAACGAGGTCAAGCTACTCCTAGAGAGTGGAATCTTGCGTCACCCCTTGGCGAAGAAGTAGGTAGCACTCCTTCTTTAGAACTGCCATTTCCACATTGGCCATTGATCATGTAGTGAATGTTTTTAGAAATATCGCATGTACTAAGTCAGCAATACAGAAGCTGTAATGACTTTTTCATTATATAGGCTTTGTCGTTCACATTGATTGCATTCTATTTCAATACATTCTATCTTGAACAAGTGCATTATATACCTCGTATCCCCTGACATGTACCCTTTATTACAGCAAACATATACTTGTTATTAGATGTCCTAATCTTCGAACCTAACACGTTTAGGGTTGCCCACTACACTATCAGCAGGGCTGCGAACCTCTGACTGTAGTGCAAGACAAACTACATTTGCGTTCACCTTCGTTCCCACACTTGGCAAGTGTCCTTGGTATGAACGTTTCAGCAATGGCCCACCTTCTCGCCTCCGATTCACTGATTCCCTGGAATAGGTTCCCCTTGGGATCTTTCCAACCTTGGAGTATGCATGAGGTTGCAAAGGCACATCTGCGTCCTCCTCCAGCACTCTGATATCATCCGAATTTTTTGAACGTGGAGGGTCAGCTCTTACATCCGGTTGCACGTCAACATCCGTTGTCAAAGGACGCCCTTGGCTGTTGGCCATCACCTCTTCTTCGTCCTCGACCTCAACATATGGTTGAAATGGACAAACATCGTCAGCAAGTGATACAACAATATCTCTGACGTCTTCCATAACTACTGTCTTACACTACAGAAAAGAGCTTCACAAAAACACCAACACAAAAGAGGAAGAGACATTCGATAATCCTATCTTAAATATCGTTGAAGAAGATGCTTGGCGCCCTTGAAAATCGGCTTTTCATTCATTTGAAAGTTGTCTTCGTCCTAAACTGAATGGAAAAGCATGAGGGTTTAGCCCAAGTCATTGAACATTTAAAATTTTTAAAAAAATAAAATAATATGAAATTATAAAATCAAAAAAAAAAAAAAAAAAAACATTTATAAAAAATGAAATTAAAAAAGCAAAAATAAACAAAAGCAAAAATAAATATTAAGGTTGAAAATAATATGATGGCGATTGAGAAAAAGAAAGAGAAAATAACATGAAAGAGAATTAAAGGAAAGGACTCTTTTGACCCTTCTAACAAGATAGATAGAATAATGGAAGTTAATATGAAAAAATAAAATATAAAAAATAAAAAATAAAAGACATGTAGACTATGGCGGATGAATTGTAGCAATGTTAAGAAATTGTTACGAAATTAAATGTTACTTGAACCCTCGTAAGAGGTTCAATACCAATACATTTTAAGTAGTAATTTGCATATAAATGTGAGGAGATAAGGGGAATTAATGTATGCCTGAACTAGTTAGAAGGACCTGGAGCATAGTAATTGGTGCACGTGAAAAATTTAATCACCAAGAAAAGAGAAAATGAACTATAATTTCAATGGAAATACAGTAATTAGTCCACGGTCGTAGGGTCAATTAAAGTACTAAAATTAGTAACTTTCCAAAAATATATACTGAGTATATTCAAATCTTCTAATTTTATATTTTATTTTTAGTAAAAAAAGTGCTATTTTTAGGTTCTGTCCCCCATTCTGTGCTCTTTGCTCTGCGCTCTCCGCTCACGTACAAGCTACGTCCACTCACATGCCAACAACAACACATACATTCACTCCGCGTCAAAAGACACAACAAAGCAATTTGGGAAATCCGTAGACTACTAATCTCATTAGAAAAATCTCGCTGCTTTATTCTCATGAATGCTGGAACCTTCAATGATAAGCCCCCAGAAAATACCGTACCAAATTGGTTAGTCCCTTGCACATGTGGCACACAAAGATGCCAATGTAACTCGAGATTTAGAACAGAATCTTATGTGTAAAAGGCCTATCTTACCAAAGTGAACCCCCTTCTGAAATTAACCCCAATTTTACAATACAATTCATTGAATTTACAATGTATTGCAATGACAGATTCTCTCCAGAAACACTCCAAGCCAAAACCAACAAATACAATTCACTAATCGCTAATATCACTGCTCTAGGATGGAAAGTTGACCCTCTTATTGTCATTACAGCCGGCGCTAGAGCAACTACACACATTCCATCAATGAAATCACTTGAAGAAAAATTCCAAATACCGATGCCCACCATCAAAACTTAGACCTTCAAAAATATAAACACTATTGCCATACAATACGCCATGTCCATTCTACTCCACAAAAGAAGAATAGAAAACCACCAACCGATTCCTCAAACATTAGATCCCCCTTAGTAAAAACTTTAAAATAAAATAAAATTTTGGTAGTAGCTAGAGCTACTTTATTTAATTGTTAGCATACAAGTGTTAAGTCTCTTTTTGTCACTTCTTGCAAAGGGGGCTGTTGGTTGGCACAACTTATTTCCTGCTCGTGATCGCTCACTCAGCAGTATCAAGCCACTCCATCCCCCACATCCATTCAAAACGAGTCCATCAGGTTTCGAACCTGGACCGGATTAATGAGACAAACGCTCACATCCAACCAAACAATGAGCTCGTAGCTTGATGTCCATAAACATCACCACAAACTATTCTATACGCCTGTTTTCACTGGTCTCTTGTTATTGGTTACTTGTGACTAAAGTGTCTACTCTCCAAAGGGGGGAGTAGATCTTTACTTCCATACCCTTGTCCTGTGGGCTTTAGATTGGGGGTAGGTCGAACAGACACTTAATTCACGTCGGTCTCCTTCGGAGACCGAAGTTTCTCTCTCTCTGGTGTATTGAGTGGAATTGAGATGGAATTGGAAATTTCAAGATCATTAATTTGATTTTGAGTCTGCATAGAGGATGTAAGCAAACAATCCAAAAATGTTTCAAAATTATGTGAATAAATGACAAGTAGAAGTGGTCATTCCATGGATGGAATTTCTTTTGTGAAAATAAAGTCTACTCTAATTCAGTGTCTACATCCATCATCTCATCAAATGTTATCTTGCTTTCACTAGCTAGGTGCAACTTCCAAAAATTATCCGCCATCATCTCATGCTGCGTAGTAGCCTGTACTAACAACCTTTTAATAATTTCTTCTTTCTCCTTTTTAGATGTTGTAGATTTCTCTCTAACAGTGTCTATAAACGTTTCAGGATCTTCCCCATCATATTGTAATAGTTCAGACTGCGGGGCCACTTGTGCAAGCAACAATATTATTCGCATTTGTTTTATGGAATCTTTAGCGATATTTAGGTCTTCAACGTCATGAGCAGAAGTTTCCAAGTCACCAAATTGCTTGTCTGAATAATCTTGAATGTTTTTTTTTGCTTATCCTGCCCATCGCATATTGAAGCCATCACCATGTATAATGCACAAATTATGCAAGCAAATGCAAGTTGTGACAATAGCTGGTAAATTTTCTAAAGGCACATCAATTCGTTTTAAAAAGAATCCTCCACCGTCCTTTTAAGCATCCAAAAGCTCTTTCCACCGCCATCTTTGTGCTTGATAGGATGTAATTTCAATGAGCCTTCTCTCTTGATAATCCTTCCTTTTCTCCTTTAAATGGGCTATAAAATAAAGGCCTCATAGGATAAGCAACATCCCCAATTAATTTGTAAGGTAAATAATTGTCCTTCATAAAATTTCGTCCAATAGTACTTCTTTGAAATATAGACCAATCGGGACAGCTTCTTGCCCATCCAAAATCAAAGTCCTAGAACTTACATTGGACATCCACAACACCTTCTAAAAGTGCCAAGTAATATCCTTTTTCGACAATAATATTCTAGAGCTTCTATACTTGGAGCCATAATTGGTATGTGCAAACCATCAATAGCACCTTTTATATAAGGTATACCTTTCAAAGATTCAAACTCATCAGATATTGCCTTCTTTGTACTTTGAGTCATTTTATCAATGACTATAGGTAACAAGTGTTTTTTGATGGCTTTCCAACACTCTCGTACAATTACGGAGTTGCTATACCGTACAAGTCTCCAATCATAGATAATGTATTACCTGGTGCAAGTCTAGCAAGGATAACCGCGACTCTAGTTTCAATGTTCAGACTAGATGTCATAGAAGTATCAATTTTTTTAATGCTTGGTGCCAAAAGTTCACACAAAAAATAAAAAGTCTTCTTATTGACCCTCATTTGATCTTGAAACATTTTATCAGTGTAGCTTCCCAACAATTGATTGCGTAAAAAACCTTGTTGTCTATAGTGTCTTCAAATAGTCCTTGTCCGTGGCCTCGAGTCACCTTCTAACAATAAAAAGACCATCATAAGGATTGACAAGTCATTGGAATGCATGGCTGACTGCATACGAGTGAATGCACAATTCAAAACGCACTTGTATGCGAGAAGCATCACAAAGGACACCAACACTTTTTGTCTACGTGGTCTCGCCATGATTTATAGGTTAAACAACAAGTAAATAGTTATGATGTATATAGTAAAAAAAATGATCATAAAACGAATAATATGAAAATAAGATTTGAAAGTTCCAAAAGTATATATATATATATATATATATATATATATATATATATATATATATATATATATATATATACATGGAATTTTCTTTTTTCTTAGAAAATTATATAAATAAATAGTTTAAAAAAAATAAAAAAAAATAACGTCATAAGTGATTTGACTATTTCTGAATTGGATAACTTGAGAAATATACTTTTTTCCCGACATTATTCAATTTTATACGTATATGAATTTAATATGTGAAAGTGTATTCCGTTATGTAAACTTATGTCGAGTTCTATGATGTAATGTTATGTTATGTTTAGGTCAATGTTATATATTTAGGCTGTTAGTTATAAAAGGCTTATTATAAAAAAGTAATTCAAGTTCTAAAAACATTAGGTACACTTTGTTTAATAATTTAATCGAAGTCTTTAATTACAATTAAAAATTAAAATTACTTTGTATTTTAAAGTGTTATGTGCAAAGAAATTAATTGTTGTACTAAGAACAAATGTCAAATTTTTACTTCACATTAACCACTTCAACATGGAACCGAATACTAACAATTCAGTATAGAAGTCCTAAGTTTGTTTAAAATTATTTTTACATAATACATTCACACAACCTAGCAAGAAAAAAAACGTAATTCACAATTATAAACCATTAGAAATCATAAATCATTTATAAATTAGGCCCAAATACTGGGCCTAAGAAATGGGCCCACAAATTGGGCCTAAGAATTGGGCCTACGAATTGGGCCTAAGAATTGGGCCTACAAATTGGGCCTAAGAATTGGGCCTAAGGAGTTTACATGCCCTTTGGGCTGGACCCTAAAGGTTAGTTCCGATTGGGGGCTGGAAGGTACCCAAATCGGGACAGACTTCCGGCCGGTCTCTGTTCACGTGTAAAATCATCCTTAGTTCCTAAAATAAATCTCAAGTTTCCATGTTATCAACCTAACCCTTTATTTTCCAGCCACCATGTTGGGGGCTAGTTAGAGCACTAAAACACTAATAGGAAGGGAAAACACATACCATTTTCTCTATCTTCTACATTCACTTGCAATGGCTTTGCAGGGACTTCCAGGGATACTTGGGCTATTTAGAGATGGGGAAGGAGAAGCTTCTTTTGCATTGATAGTTGTGCACACATCAACTCCACCACCACCACCACCACCACAAGCTTTGGCACCACAACGCGCACCAACAAAAAGGAGGAGGGGGGCCAATGAACCTATGGAGGGCCAAGCTTGGAGTGCTGGTGCAATGCAACTCCTAGATCTATACAAGCAGAAGTATTTCGCCATTGGAATGGAGAATATGAAGAAGGGCTATTGGGTCGCAATGTGCGAAGGAATAAGAGTGAAATTTCCACGTGAGAGTCTTTGCACTTAGAAGCAAACAATTTCGAAGTGGCAGTAAATACATTCATAGTTCTCAATGAGAAAGTTGAACTTGGTACACGTACGCAAGCTTCTGCATGGCTTTGGTATGTTAGAATGGATGACATTCTTGCTGGAACCGTTGTGGCTGATGGTGTACTTCAAGGCATGGATATGGAAGAGGACATTGGCACACGAGCCAATTCTCAAGAGCTTGATGATGACATTGTTCCTCGTACTGATCTTACTTCACCATCCACTCAAGTACTAGCCTTTGGAGAGAATCCGCAACCTCCAACGACTTCTCGAACTTCAGCATGCGCCTCTAAAGACGTGGAAGGTGCACCAAACAAGCGTCTGAAGACTACTCCTCAAGCTGCGACAGAAGGAGCAACCATCATTGCAACTGCTCTTGGAAAGTTTGCTGAGGCATCTTCAAAGATTGAAGTCATGAAGATGGAGGCAAACAAAGAGATAGCTTTGAAGATGATTGAGCTGGACGACCGCAATGCTGAGCGCTAGTTGCAACTTGCTCAACTTTTTCCTAGTGCTATGCGACAGGGCAATGAGTCTGGCCTTTCAACAAGCTAGATATGTAGCTTATAGACTTTAAGTCTTTAGAGATTATAGTAAATATAAATCTTGGTATATAATAAAGGCTTCTGAAGACTTTCTATGTTTGTAGACACTAGTATGTTTGGCCCAAATACCAAAACACAAAATCACAATTTAATTCTGCATCACTCTTATTACATACTCCTTTCCGCTTCATGGTGTGTCATTTCTACACACTTCACTCAAATGCATTGAAATTTGTTAGTAAATGTTTATTCCCGCCTTGAACCTATACCAATTTATAAAAGTAAAAAATATATAAACTTGAGAAAATGAGAGCTGTTTTACAGGGAACAACTTATTTGTAAAACAAAAAAATTCAACATTTTGACCCCCTTCGCTTCGAAGGGCGTCATTAATTCATGTTATATTCAAATGAAATGAAATTTGTACCGGAGATGCTTGTGCTTTTCCTTCACACGCTATACTTTATAAAATAAACTGAAAAAATGAGAAGCGATGAATCAGTACCTATCTCAAAATCTGGCCCTCAAACTACAAGTGTGCAATTTCAGGGACATGAACCCCCCATCCACATTTTGCCATGCCAAATTTCACATTGACTTCAAATCACTTGAAATTTTGTGATTGGATTTCCAACTTTTGTCAGTGAATGCTCTAATTGATGACATGATAAATTACCAGGGTTGTTTAAATAGACGTCCGACCCGGCTCCGGACGTCCGGACGTCCGACCCGGACGTCCCCCGTCCCGGACGTGGCTTCCCCGACGCTCAAGAATTACGTCGCGGTAATAATTTTGCGATCCCGGGGAGGTAAAACATCCCCCAACCGTCCGATCGGCCGATCCCGCCACCACGCCCCATCTCAGCCGTCCGTTCGCGGGGACGGCCGCGGGGACGGCCGCGGGGTCGCTGGGGACGGCCGCACCTCGATCCGACGGCCAAGATGCGGCCGTGCTGGCACATCCTGGGCCGTCAGATGTGGGCGGCCCTCTTAGGCCGTCAGATCCCGCGGCCGTCTCCATGGCCGACCGCGGCGACGGCCATGGGGACGGCCGCTGGATCCGACAACCCGGATCGACCCCGGCGCGGGCCATCGGGGACCGCCCGATCGCCGCGGCCGACCGCAGGCCGTCGGATTCCGCGGCCGTCCCCGTGGCCGTCCCCGCGGTCGGCCACGGCGACGGCCGCGGGATCGGACGGCCCGCGGCCGGCATGGTTGGCCGCGGAGGGCCGTCCGATCCCGCGGCCGTCCACGTGGCCGACCGCGTGGAGACGCAGCCGTCCCCGGCGACGGCCGCGGGGACGGCCGCAAATTAAAAAAAAAAATCCCGAATCTTAAAATCTTTATAACTTCTTCAAAACGTCTCCAAATTGGGCTTATGAGGTGTTTTTTGGCATCTACATTTCCTGTAGATGCCAAAAAACATCTCATAAGTCCAATTTGGACAAGTTTTGAAGAAGTTACGGGAATTTGGAGATTTCGGGAAGTTGAGGGGTCGGCCGTCGGCGGGGACGGGGGGCCGACCCCCGGTGACGGCCGTGGGGACGGCCGGCCGTCCCCGGCGACGGCCGCGGGGACGGCCCCCGGTCCGCTCGGAGGCGGGGTCTCGCATGGCCTTCCTTCTTCTCTTGCGTTTTCTCTAGAGACGGCCATCCCTCCCCTCCTCCCCTCGTCCAACCTTAACAAAAAAAATTCTATTTCTAGATACTCTAAAAACAAAATCAATACCGAATTAGAAATTTCAGATATATCCCTGAAATCATGGAAAATGTCCAAAAGATTTTGTAATCGGGATTGTGGGATCCGCCTTGATGTTGGGGTATACTTTAGAAGGAGATATTTATGCCGTTCAATTGTTGGTGCTCTACTATGGTTTGCAAACATTATCTCAATGTTTAGAAGGAAGATTACATTTGTTTTGGAAATGAAATTATGGCCCATGGGCCTATAGACGAGGGAGGTATACGATGGGGGGTACAACTTAAAAGGTAATGAGAAGCTTATAAAAAATAATATTCTTTTATTTGAAGACATTATTTCGTTAGGTAATAAAGTTAAAGGAGAACTCGACATGGATTTCTCTTACATTAATATGACAAGTTTGTATGTTTTTGGCTATAATTTTATAAGGCAAGACAAATTCTTTTTTCCATGAAAATGCTCTTTTCCTAATTAATTGCTTTCTTGGGTATTTAAAATTATGCCCACTGTAGTTTGTATATCTTAGTATTATTGAACTTATTTCTTATGTTTTCAAATACCATTTTATTCTATGTAATTTTAATTAACTATTTTCCAATTATTGTCTCGTGCTTTATCTAATCCTTTAATCTTTAAGAAAAAAGTCCTTTCTAAGTTGGATATTTTTATTTAGTTTCTTCTTTTGCCATAATGTTATCACCATGACATGGTTTTTTCTATTCACTTCATACTCCTCATTTCTTCTTGTATGTCATTTCCACTCTTGCAATTATTATTATTATTTTTTATTTGATCTTTTATTCTAATTATCTTTTTGATTTATTATTACCCCTCATGTACTTTTTTTATTTTTTGTTTTTTCCCTTGATATCTATCTTCTCTATACACATCTATTTCCTTCAAACCTTTTCCCATTGTAGTTTGTCTGTCTCGCGGTTATTTGTTATGTTTCATTTACTGTCATATTGTATTTTATTTCAATTGTCTGTTTTTTATTATTGTCTTGTACATAATATAATCCCCTAATCTTTTATTTATTTTTCCTTTCTTCCGATAGGCAAAAGTAAAAAGATAGAATGGGAGACAGATTAGAGGAATATTAAATAAATAAATAGATGATGGGAGAGGAATGGAAGGATAGGAAAATGAGAAGATAAAATGGAAGAATAATGTTAAGATAAAAAACTAAAGAGACGATAGAATGGAAAAATAGTGTAATAATAAAAAGTTCAGAGTATAGAATGGAATAATAGTGTAATAATAAAATAACAAGAAGATAGAATGGAAGGCAAATGGAAAAAGTATAAAAATAGAAGGTAGAATCGGAGACTAAGGAAAGAATACAAAATAATTAAATACTTAAATAAATAAATAAACAAATATAAATTTTTGGCTATGAAGTATGTGTTTGTATTTCCACATTTAGATGAATCCACATGTTATGTCTTTCATTCATAAAAATAATGATTATGAATCACCTTTAAGATGGAAAAAAATCATAAGTCTCAGAATAAAAAATTGACGAGATTTGTTAAACTTTAAGCCATATAGACTCGGTGTTTGTCTAAAAGGAATGGAAGGCAAACAATGTGGCATTCACTTGCCCAAGTACTCAAATGTAATACTAGCATATCTTTCATTTCAAAAGCAAAAAACAGTTCTCTTAATGTCAACTTCCAAACCTTCAAAATTCACTCACCTTTTAAAATTAAACATCCACCCTTGTCAGATTGCTTGGTTTTTAATTAATTAATCAATTTATTTATTATTAGAACTAAAATTTGTTGTATTTAAATTTCTATCCTCTATCACTTATAATGAATTTTTTGTCCACCATCTTCGACTTCTAATTCAACTTTACAATCCTCAATTCTATTTAATGTGTCCTCCAACCTCCTTCACACAATTTCAACTTCTATCTAATTTGATTTGAAATCTAATTTCTAAGTGTTACGTCCTCTACAAGACTACAACATACCTTTCAAATCCTCTCATTCAAATTCATTTCTAAATTTCAAGTTTATCCTTTAATTAATTCCAATGTTCCATTTATGGAAAAAGGGATTTGTCTTGCCATATAAAATTAAAGCCAAAAACATACAAACTTGTCATATTAATGTAAGAGAAATCCATGTCGAGTTCTCCTTTAACTTTATTACCTAACGAAATAATGTCTTCAAATAAAAGAATATTATTTTTTATAAGCTTCTCATTACCTTTTAAGTTGTACCCCCCATCGTATACCTCCCTCGTCTATAGGCCCATGGGCCATAATTTCATTTCCAAAACAAATGTATTCTTCCTTCTAAACATTGAGATAATGTTTGCAAACCATAGTAGAGCACCAACAATTGAACGGCATAAATATCTCCTTCTACGGTATACCCCAACATCAAGGCGGATCCCACAATCCCGATTACAAAATCTTTTGGACATTTTCCATGATTTCAGGGATATGTCTGAAATTTCTAATTCGGTATTGATTTTGTTTTTAGAGTATCTAGAAATAGAATTTTTTTTGTCAAGGTTGGACGAGGAGAGGAGGGGAGGGATGGCCGTCTCTAGAGAAAACGCAAGAGAAGAAGGAAGGCCATGCGAGACCCCGCCTCCAAGCGGACGGAGGGCCGTCCCCGCGGCCGTCGCCGGGGACGGCCGGCCGTCCCCACGGCCGTCACCGGGGGTCGGCCCCCCGTCCCCGCCGACGGCCGACCCCTCAACTTCCCGAAATCTCCAAATTCCCGTAACTTCTTCAAAGCTTGTCCAAATTGGACTTATGAGATGTTTTTTGGCATCTACAGGAAATGTAGATGCCAAAAAACACCTCATAAGCCCGATTTGGAGACGTTTTGAAGAAGTTATGAAGATTTTAAGATTCGGGATTTTTTGTAAAAAAAAATTTGCGGCCGTCTCCGCGGCCGTTGCCGGGGACGGCCTCCCCTCCGCGGCGACGGCCCCCCCTCCGCGGCGACGGCAAGGGGCTGTCGCCGGAGACGGCCCTCCCACCGCGGCAACGGCCCCTCTCCACGGCGACGGCAAGGGGCCGTCGCCGGGGACGGCCCCCCACCGCGGCGACGGCCCTCCCTCCGCGGCGAGGGCAAGGGGCCGTCGCTGGGGACGGCCCCTCCACCGCGGCGACGGCCCCTCCTCCGCGGCGACGGCCGCTTTCTGCTCCCGCAACCCCCTCTCCCGCGTTCAATGTGTGGTTTCACCCCGGGGTGAAACCTGTGCGGGTGATTTTTTTTTTCTAAGTCACAGGACGTCCTGTGGCACTGGCGGACGTCCGCGGACGTCCCCACGTCCCGAGCGTCCCGGACGTCCGTGACAACCCTGTAAATTACTAATGGGATTTTTTTAATGGAAAATGTCTTATAGAAAAGATGTGTATCACACTCTATCAACATAGTTCGACACACAAATATGATAAAATTACAATAATATAGGTATAACCATGAAAACAAACTCTAGTAATATGCATAAATATATATATATATATATATACACACACATTGCTACCTGAATAACTAGAGTGCTGGAAGAGGTGCTAGTGCTACAGGAGCTAGTGGTGCTGGTGGCGCAGGAGTTGGTGGTGCTAGATTACGCTCTAGCCAGTTCTTGAATATAGCGTCCCATATGCGCTGATCAGCAAACTTTGTAGCATCGCCCTCTCCATAATATGGAATGCAATTCAATTGCACTCAATCCCTCCTATCCTGTAATCTCTCTATGCGACCATACACAGGACTCTCCATACCCATCAACTGGCAATAGTTGTGTAAAACACAACATGCCATGATTATGGGTGGCCCATTGTTTATCTTCGTAGACAAAATCTTCAGAAACCGCCAACAATTCCTGAAGATACTTAAATTGTTCTCAATTAGACCCTTGTTCATAGACCGATCAAATCAAATCTTGTTCATCTCCAATGTTCCATTCCGTGGCTTGAAGTTCTTCAAAAGATATGAGCAGATAGAATAAGTAGATTCTGCAATAATGTATGGAAAAACTTTTATACTCCGAACATCAATAACAGGCTCCTGCAAAATCAACCTATGCCGGAGAGAACAATACAAACTAGAGAGTTTGAATTCGCCACCATCTGCACAACCCCCGAGTTGTCTACAATATACATCCCAAAATATACGATCACAATCACAAACAACCTGCAATAACAATGTATGAAAACTCTTTCGATTTCAAAAATCGGCCGTATTGAAGACTCTCTGAAAAGCCCTCAACACCATGTCCCTTACACGACGAGGGTGATGGAGTCTTATTGTGATCCCAACCAATGGCACATTGCTCCACTTCCAAAGTCTTCGGGGAGGCAATGTCAAGCACTTCAAGCCATTTCAAGGGAGGCTAGCAGAACAAAGATTTCACAAAGGCATTAGGGGAAATATGGGGTCTGCAATGGGCCTTGTAAGACAGCCCGAAGGTAGGTGAACTACTGCCCACGCATGCCTCTCTTAGTAATCTCATTAGTGGATATCCTGCCCCCTGACAACACAATTCGCCCCGCTGACAACAAAATCCGCTACTGTCCAATGGGGTGACAGCAGTGGGCACACGCTCGTTGACAGTGTCATTACTGCTCATATTGTCCAACGGGGTGACAACAGTGGGCACACGCCTTCGCTGCCAGCGATTGGCTAGACCCCCCAAACGTCGATTTGGCGATCCGCTGGCACCATTGGTGCCAGCAGGGAAAGTGCACGGGCATGGCCAAATTTTGAGGCACGAGTTTCAAGCAAAGGCCCATTGCAGACCCCATATTTCCCCTAATGGCGAATCGCACTCTAGCACCAACTTACGCAGACATGAAGAAAGATGTTAGGAAGGGTCGCAACGTAGAAGCTGAGTTTTTGTTTTGCTTGGACGACATTCATCATTGCGTAATGGGTAATAAGAGGCCATTTGTTTTAGATTAGCTCCGCGTCCCCATCACTTGGCCTGTCAAGTTTGGAACGAATTTGACACCTAAAGTGGTACTCAAGCTTGAAGATGCAGGGTTCCAATTGCAGTAGCAAGAAGCTTTATCACCTCGGCAAATGTTCCAAACTCAGGTGAATATCCCTATACCACGTTCTCAATTCCATGTTCCTGACAACACGGATGCTCATCTCAGCAGCAGGTTTGGAAAGAAGTGATGTCGGACCATAAGAACAGATGGATGAGTACGGGCCACATGAACGGATACTACATCACTAGAGTGACTGCGGTTCCGCATCCGGGGTGTGGTGTGGTCATCACCATCGTCAATGACAAAGATAAGGCATACCTTGTCTTTGTGAGCACTATTCCACAGTGTACCTGCGAAGACTTTGTAGGTATGAGCTCTAAGGCAGCGAGTAGAAAGTGGGTGCCAAGCAAACACCTATATTATGTTTTCGAGTATTTATGTAAGATGAACTATGAGATAGACAAGTTCATTACCAACCTACGTATTCCTATAACGAGGTCATGCAGATTCTAGAGCTTGCTGGAGTTGTAGAGAAAGAGTAAATGGTTCAAAAGTTCAATTGGCATGTGGAAGTTATTATACATAGAACTTAGACTAGAACTACATTGTCTACAAATACTTTGGTTATTATTGAGTAGAGGTTATGTTTACAAAAAGTAGGAAGTACTTTCTTTTATGTATTAAGATAAAAGTATTTCCATAATACTTCAGAACTTTGTCTATCTATAAAAATTACGATTTATGGTCATTGCTGGTGCTTGGTATATATGATATGCTCTAACCACAATCGTTTCTTGTATATCGTTTCCTTTTCTTATGTGCAGTGTATGTTATTTTCCTTTTATTATTTTGGGTTTAATTCCTCTATGTCCTTTCGTGTTTCTCCTCTTTTTTGTGTGTTTATTTTTTCAATTTCTGTTATATATATTTTTTTTCTTTAATTTTTTCTTTCTTTTTTGCTTTTACTGATTTTTGTTTACAGTTTTTATTATTATTTTTTGTCCAATATTTTGTTTTGATGTCTTATGTGTGTTTTCTAATTTTATTCCTAATTTTTCCGATTGGTGTCACTCGTGATTGTTTTTTTGGGATTCCTATTTTCTCCATATATTTAACCTATCACCGTTGGATTCCACGCTTATAGCCTCCCTTTCTTACATCGGAATTTGTGATGTCAATATCCAAAAAGTCGTTCATTTCGCACTAAATCAATTGAATTTTCCTCCAAATCTCTGTATGAACAATAACTTGCTCACATGTTCCTGCTCCCTGGTCACATATTCCTGCTCGTGGCTCGTAGCTCGGTGCTCTTGGCTTACATCTAAGCAACATCCAAGTTCAAACGCTCTCTGAAAGAGCTGATCCGTTTCGGTACACCTAGGATTATTGTAGTATAGAAGTGTATCATACTACTTTGGATTAGTATGATTTACCATTTTAATAGCAAAGTGGCAATGACTTTGCTTTGTAATTTTTTGGTTATTTGCCAATTAATTAAGCATATGCTAGAACTATCATGATATAAGTTTAATATATTTAATTTTTACTATATCTTTTATTCTTGTTGGTTGCCAATACTGCATGGATACTGTAAATTCCAATGATCATTATCGATGAAATACATCCTTCACAATAATCACTACAATCAGACATCCAAAGATTTTGCCATGCTAAAACATTTTATATTTATTACCGCTCATGTCATAGCTTCTCTCATGTTAACATTGATTATGCTGAAGGCTCGTTTGCACTTGGTCTTTGCAAAGATTGTGGATAAAAATTTTAACACCCGCATAATTTAGGGAAAATTACCTTTATTGTAAGAAAGGTGTCATCATTGAAATTTGGAAAGATATTAGCAACACAGTAGTAGAGGGATCACATAATGGCCCCTTCAGTGCTACATTAGCTAAGACCATTCTTTAGTGTTCAAAACTAAGAAATGTTTCCTATTTTGATGCTCCCTTAACAATTGCCTACTATTGCTCAAATATTTTTTGTCTTCCAGAATGTGGCTAATATCCATTCTTAAAAGTGTGCCATATGTACATCCATGTAGGATTAGTAATTACTAAAAAATGTAGGTGGGAACACACACCTTTTTGAGGATATCAAATCCCCTTATAAGACCACCTCTAAGGCCAGGTTCGAACATAACTTTAGCCAATAATATATTAATAGATGGGAATCTGTAAAACCCATGTTTAGAACTTGATATATAATATAAAATTTTAACTTCTAAGTTCAATTAAGAAATAAACTGTCTAATATATTTGAATATCCCATCAGCCTATGCCACATTCTTGGATTCCCTCACGATATCCACTAACTTTCTCCCCACTTATACATTAGGATTTCGGGTCTGTCCTGAACATCTTTCAAACTCCTGAGGGATTCGTCCGGAGGCAAACTCATAAGCATGCCAGAACCGGATTGCTACATGACCTTCCGTAACACTTTGAGCTTAGTTATGAGTATATCGTGATACTGAACCATGCCAACATGATCTAGATTCAGTATGAAGGAAACCTCACCTTGCATTCAAACTTGAACTGAGGAAACATTAGCAGAGGTGACCTCACCTTGCTTGACAAAGCCATAAGTTCCCTAAGAAGAGCAGACAATACCAAGCTTCTGCCGAGCATTCCTGCTCGACTTTAATTTTATAGGAAACTTGACCTCGGTTGACAAGCCGCACAACCATTGTTAGGAAATGCATGGAGGAGACCTCACCCGGCCAACATGATCTTCGTACAAAACACATGTTACATCTCTGTGTATTACAGACAGTAGGCTAGAATCTTGTAAACTTAACACTTAGAAAAAAAATCAAGCTGGAGAGTTTGGCATCATGTCATAGAATTACTATGCCACGGTGTGACTTATCAAATGACAACTAAAACTGCAGTTCCTGCACTTGTGCTATAAGGGAAAGTTGGTTTGAATGGTGAAGACAAGACCAGTTTAAAAGAATCCATCCCGATATACATATGTTGCGTAAGAGTCGCTTGAAAGGCTACTGTCTAAATCTGAAGCTAGAAATGAAAATTATTTCACTTGTTCAGACATGACCTCTTCCTCCACATTGGAGACACATGTGATTTCCAGCACCGCCACACCCTGCACAGATTTGTCTATCAGGTGATTGTCACATGTTTCTCACGTACCATAATCACAAGGAAATTCAAATCTGTACAAAACGAGTCATATCCCGCCTCTCCAACTCCAAATGTACACTTAGAGCTCTACAAAACTCTCTCACCATGTACAAATGCAGGAATGCAGAAAGAATGCGCAAATTCCACTACAGACCTCCGCAAGGAAACAAAACGCAAGTTGGAATTAAGAATGCAGAATCCAGCAAAGATGAAAGCACACACCGAGGCATCGAACTTTGACAATAACACCCTGACTCTCCAGAATTGCATCCACATACAGGCCTGATCCAACGCACGTGGCACACTCCACAGCACCTTTGGCTTTGCACCGCGGACATCTGGGGTTGTTTCCGATTGCGCGTGAGCCTTTAGGCAGCCCTGTCGGCTTTTCAATCTTCTCTTCCGGAATGCCTGAAGCTTAGACGAGAAAGCCCCCAGTTAACATCCACATTTATACAGCTAGTACTCGCCACCATGAGCACCGAATGTTTTAATTAGGGTTGTGGACGCACCTGAATCAGTGTAGAACAAAGACTCTAATTTGCCAATGGCTTTATCATTTCCGCAGTTAGGCTTGAGGCCGGGAATATTTTCACCCGGCTGCGTGACAGAAAGCGCAGAACGGGAGTTAGAACCGGAGTGCAAGAGAAAAACGAAAAGGGGAAAACGGAAAGGAACGAGGGAAAGGGAGAGAGAGAGCGTGATGGACCTGCGAACCCAAAGCGCAGGAGGTGACGTTGGTGGAAGCGATGACGGGGCGAGCGAGAGAGGAGCGGGGACGAGGGGGACGAGAGAGGGACGGCAAAGACAACGCGGGGTAACCGAGGCAAGCCATGGCGGCCATGGCACAGCACCACTACCACTACGACGACGACGACGACAACGAAGACGCAGCAACACAAGAAGACTGAGCCTGCGCGTGCGCCTGCACCCTCTCAACCTGAACCCGAGCTCAGGCTCTACGGTAGTCTCCCGAGTCCCAACTTCTAAGCTTACCTGAATGGTCAAATAACTTATGGAAAGGAGAGCCAGAGCTGTGTCTGAAGATGTACAGTAATGGTAAACTGAGGTGAAATGTGGATTCTGCACTGGAGCATGCAAACGGCAGGTCAGAATTGTCATGCGGGCAGGGGGTGGGGGGGTTCAAAAGGGTCAAATGGTCAAAGCCTGGTGACTGACCTGCAGTACTCGTCACTCGTGGAGCGTGGGTGGAACGAGAATGATGGCCACTGCCCACTGGGGTAAGTAAGAATGGAGATGCGACGCAGTTGAACCAAGTTAAGGAACCACTGCAAGGAGGGAGGGAGGCGACTCGGAGCCGGAGGAGTGACGAAAAGTAAGACTCCTCATGTGGGGCCTGGGTCGAGGTGCCAGACCGGACTGGACTGGACTGGACTGCAGTGGGCCCGCCCGGGGGAGAACGTCACGGAGAACGTCACAGCGAAGGTCACCTTCACTCCTCAGGCGGGGTACATACTAAGGGCCGCTTCCCACTATAGCCAAACTTCCAGAGGAGAAGCGTCCCAACCACTGAAAACTCTGTAATGGCCAAAGTTCCTCCTCTCGGCCTTCACACTAGAGGCCGAAGTCCAAAGGACGTCACCACCAAAGGAGCTTAGGTGGCAACACTTTTAGCAAGTTTTGGCGCCAAGAGTTTCTCCTCTCGACCAAAATTTGGGTCAAGCAAAATGCTCGACCCAAACTTCCATCGAGAGGAGAAACTTTTTTTTCATTAAAATATGCACAAGAAGACAAGGCTCATGGGCTAATAAGAGCTGGTCATGCTCCACTAGCCTTGTCATTTTCTATTTAATGAACTTTTTGACAATCATTGGGTTTAGACCAATGCTGTCCCAAAATAAGCTGAACTTCAATCACTCATAACTTTGTCATAACAATGTAGAATTTGCTGAAATTTTTTCCACATATTCTTCATTAGTTTATGCACCTCCCCTATTTTTTTCACATTTTTTGGATTTTTTTTAGATTTTCTATAAATGTCTGAATATTCGGATCATAGTTCTTGGCCTTTGGCCTTCTCCTTTGGGCCTTCACACCATGCCCGGCCAAAGCTCCCAACTGGATTATTTTAAGATTACTTTTCAGCCCAAATGCTTCTCCTCTCGACCAAGTTCGGGACAGAGGACAGTCCCTCCTCCTCTCGACTTCGGCCATAGGAAGCGGCCCTAAGTTACACACATCTTGTACACACCCCCCCCCCCCACACACACACACACACATCACGAGCAGTCAGCCAGTTTGCCCGGTGTTGGCTGCGGAGGTGTGTCTATCTCCCCTTCAGGCTGTTTCTTGTTTCCATTAGTCTTTCTGGGGAGCCCCGTTTGTCCATCTTTCTTCTCCTCTTGCGTCCACGGCCCACTTCCACATCCCTTTCCTCCGTCCTTCCTTGCCCAGGTGAGGCATTTCTGCCATCTGCCCTCCCTCCTCTCATCATCGCTCTTCTCCAATTGCCCTCCTCCTCTTTTCTTCCTAACTGCTTGCTTTTCCTGTTGTTGCTCACAATTTCTCGTCCGTCATTCTTCTGCCTCAAGCTGCACGGACGACTACCAGGGTTTTCCCCTTTGCTTGTTCGCAGAGCCTCGATTATTTGGAGCAGAGTGGAGATGACGACATGCAAGTCCCAGCTTGCTAAGGGGACAGCAATAGCATCCTCCTGTCCGCTCCCTTCCATCAAGGACAGGACTAGGCTTTCACAGGGAGCTTTGTCTCCAGCTTGGTTTATTGGAAACAATTCCGAGCAGTGGCATAGCAGCGCGTATAACCTGTTTGCCGGGTCTGACTCTGATCTTGAAATCTTGTTCCTCCTGCTGCTTTGATTTTGGATGAGGTTGCCTTCTTCATTCAAGTGATGCGTGAAAATATCCTTTCACCTCAAGGTTTTCTGAGCTCCATATGATCGAGGATAGAAAGTCTTCTGTTTTCTTCTCCGGGATTTTTTTTTCGCTCTGTGTTCACGTCATGTTTTTCTGATTCAATGAAGCAGAAATGGTACAACTTTGATCCAACTCTTTAGAATAGGCATCAACTTATTTACACCCTGGCGTTTATAATTGGCGTTTATTATTATTTTATTAATTTTAATTTTTTTCTTTTGATTTCTTCTGTTTATTCAATGTTTGTGTAGAATTATTTGGTGAAGAATAGAGTTATCTTAAGCTGATATGTGGGTGATATTCCAGATCTAGACGGGAACAAAGCAATCTACAGCAATCTACAGCCATGACTGCGTTTGCTAGCAGTAATGGTGCAAACGGGGCTTCGACCACAGTCGACACTACTATAAGCCCAAGGGTTGCGGCGTTGAAACCATCCAAGACCATGGCCATTGCAGATGCAGCCACCTCTCTGGTGGAGTCTGGTGTTCCTGTCATTAGACTCGCAGCTGGGGAGCCAGACTTTGACACCCCAAAGTCAATAGTAGAGGTCAGGGCAGCTTTACAACAAGTGCATCCTTCAATGTTTTCGGAATGTTTGAGGTTCTATGCAAACTCTGATCAGTAGTTGTCTTCGTCCATAGCTACATGGATCGTCAACATTTTATTCGAAGTCTCATTATGCATGTTTTTCTTGATACAGGCGGGAACAAGGGCAATCCAAGAGGGCTTCACTAGGTATACTCCAAATGCGGGCACGCTAGAGCTCCGGAAAGCTATTTGTCACAAACTTCAAGGTGTGCACTTCAGTCACAGTTGATTCAAAAATAATTGTTCAATAGCTTGGAAGTTGTATTTCCTTCGTGAATATCGTACTTATCATGCAATCCAATCTAATGCGTTGTTTCTTAAATTAGGACAGGGGAAACATCTGACTTGCTCAGAGGTGTGCTAGGGTTTGTTTACTGATTAAATTTGCAAATTTCAGAGGAGAATGGCTTATCCTACAAGCCTGATGAGATTCTAGTCAGCAATGGTGCCAAGCAAAGCATTATGCAAGCTGTTCTTGCTGTATGTTCACCCGGTGATGAGGTACTATTCTTGCTAAAAAGCTTTGCGAGAAACTTGTTAAAGCTGATCAGTGTACCTCTTACTGTCAACACCTTTATCGTCAGCATCCTTTGAGGACTCTTCTACTGAAGCTGTGGCGTGCTACGAAGTGCAGGTTATCGTGCCAGCTCCTTTTTGGGTGAGCTATCCTGAAATGGCACGATTGGCAGACGCAACACCTGTTATTGTTCAAACTTCGGTGTCTGAAAATTTCATACTGAAGCCAGAGGCACTTTCTGCTGTGTTGACCGAGAAATCTAGGGTCTTGATTTTGTGTACCCCATCAAATCCGACAGGCTCAGTACACAGCCTTGAAGATCTGAAGGCCATTGCTGCTGTTGTTGCCAAACACCCACGTTTGCTTGTACGGTGTTTGTTATCTCCGTACTCCTTATTTTCGTGCTCAGTGGTTAGGTGCCTATCAGTAGGAAAAAAATCATTTATAAACAGGTTTTCTCAGGTAGTCAGTGTGAAACACATTGCTTTCTGCTGTATGCGGTGATTCTGTGGCTGATGGTTGTGTAATACTATTAGGGAAAAGTTGTTTGGTGAGTGCAAGATTTCTTGGTGATTTACAGTAGTTTATTTCTACTTGTATTTCTATATAAACCGCAATTTAGACATTGTTTCAACCGTTCTGACGTGGAGATGTAATGCCGCAGGTAATCTCTGACGAAATTTACGAACATATCATTTACTCTCCAGCAAAGCATCACAGTTTTGCCGCCCTACCAGGAATGTGGGAACGCACTCTCACAGTTAATGGGTTCTCCAAGGTTTGTAGAACTTACCTGCGCTTGCATGAAAGCATAATGACTCGGGAATGATTCAAGAATTCACTTGATCCATGTTAATTGTCTTTCTTGAGCATATGAGGGTTGTTCCACTTTATATTAACAGTTGCAAAAAACAATTCTGGTTGTTAGAGTTCTGCTAAGAACGTGTTTTTTGTCAGGCTTTTGCAATGACAGGGTGGCGGTTGGGTTATTTAGCAGCTCCAAAACATTTCTTGGTGGCTTGCAATAGAATTCAAAGCCAGGTAGGTAGCATACTGAAAGCAGTTTTTAAGCTTCCCGACATAGGATGGATAATCAGGATATCTGCCTAATGCCAATTTTACGTACAGTCCAGCATGAATGTCGGAAATAATGATGATCTCAGAAGCAACTGGTTGTAACAATCCTTTTATTAGGCTTGCTTTTCAAGTTATTTTGTGTTCATTAACAGACATCAAACAGTAATCAAACAGTAATCAAATTCATATTTATGATATTAAATTTACCAGAAATCCAGTCTCTTTCTTAAGAAGTAGATGGCTGTTTTCCAGTCAACTTCTGGTGCAAGCAGTATTTCACAGAAGGCTGGAGTAGCAGCTCTGGCACTGGGTAACGCAGGAGGTGAAGATGTAGCGACAATGGTGAAGGCTTTCAGAGAACGAAGAGACTTTCTGGTGCAACGTCTACAAGCTATAGACGGTGTCATACTTGCTTGTCCTGAGGTACCAAACCAGCGATTTATTTATTGTTCTAAGCTTGATGGACTCGTGTAAATTCGAGAGATGAAAATTTACATTCTAAAGCCACAGTGAACATCCTAGCTGTCTGTATATATTACAGACGCGGAGCATTGAAATTAGGTCGGATGAAAGGCATACTAAAATTTTCTAACCTGACAATTGACCACGTATATTCCGAAGCGTACTTTCACGTCTCCTGTTCGAGTTAACTTCCTTTTGGAGATCGAAGTTTCTGATTTATATTTTAACTCGGTCCTTATATCGTGTCCTCGCATGCCTTCAAAATTCGCAGGGAGCTTTCTACTTGTTTCCAGACTTTAGTGCACACTTCGGAAGTCATGCCGAAGGATTTGGGACCATTTCTGACGCTGAGACTCTGTGTCGCTTTTTTCTAGAAAAAGCTAAGGTAAATTGTCTTCTTCTCTGCTGCAATCCTGCTGACCA
Source organism: Ceratodon purpureus (assembly GCA_014871385.1). NCBI lineage: Eukaryota > Viridiplantae > Streptophyta > Bryopsida > Pseudoditrichales > Ditrichaceae > Ceratodon > Ceratodon purpureus. The sequence goes on from CM026421.1 coordinate 28,834,344, forward strand.
TCCGTCTTCACAATGGTACACTTTAGTCTCCTTACTCCAGTGAATCTGTTCGTAGTCGTGAAACAAAGCATGTCATTGATATTCAATGAATGGGTTTACTTGGAAATATTTCCTGCGTCTTTGGATAACAGCCACCTGTTTAATGTGAGAGGAGAACTGATTTTTGAATTCTTACATATTGTGAGACTCCTCGTCCTGGTGCAGGTAGCGCTTGTACCAGGAGACGCTTTTGGTAATGGTGGATGCATTAGGATATCTTATGCAGCATCTATGGAGGAGTTGCAAACTGCCATGGAGAGTATCGAGTCTGTTATGTCGCTGCTCAAGCCTGCAACAGCCGCGTCTTTTTTAAAGTAATCCGCATCTGCTAACATATAGGTATCCTATTATTGAGGTGACGAGGAAGATGTAGGCATGACATCTTTAGATATCTCTATTGAACCTGAAAACCTATCAGGAAACATACTCGACAGGACCAACAAACTGACACAAGCATTCGAAGATCATACATAACGATGATTTCAGGGGTTATATATGGGGACCACCTGAAGTATTGCAACATATGAAAAATTGACTTTCGGAGTGAGTTTCAAACGGGAGATAGATGTGTATAGCTTTGGTGCATTTCGTTTAAAGGGTGCCAAATATCAGAATAAGATATTATTCTTAGTGGAATGACTAGTACCATATTGCACCTGTTGTCTGACTTAATATTCATTTTAAAAGTGTCCATCATACTTTGAAATCTATTTACATTCTAGATATTATAACACCATAGTAGGCTTGTTCTTGAAGAATTCTAAATTAAAAAAATGAAAAAATTTGAGAATTATGAAGACAGAAGAGCGAAGAACGAAAATAGAATAAATTAGATTTTGCAACATTTTGTTATTTCTAGGCCATTTAATATCATTTTTGCTGATTTTTTTGCTAAAAAGTGGAAATTGAGAAGTTCACTTTTTAAGAGACGAACCTTGATTTTTCAAAATAAATAAATCATTTGTTGAGGACCGAACCTGCTATGGTGTTACGGTAACTTCTAATTGGCATGCATTACATTTTCTTTTTGATTTCAAAAGACCTCATTGGAGGCACAAAACTTAGATATCATAATACATCCAATTGTGTTTGTTCCTATTTTTTAGTAATGTGAATATTGTAGAAGTAATAAAAATTATCCACCATGTTTTGTATATGTATCTTATTTGGGTCAAATTTTCAAATTTAAATAAAGTTAGAAATTTTTAAGTAATTTTAAAAATCAACAATAGGTGTAAAAAGCAATATTCAATTCCAAATTTATAGGGATAACTCTGAATTCCAATGAAAAATAACATGATATGATGAAAATAAATTATTTTGCTAAAATAGGTAAAAAAATGTTCTTGAGTGGTTTTAAGTTATTAAATTCTAATTCTGTCGACGAGAAATTCGAAGAGGGTTTTATCCCGGAAAAATATAAAGGAAAATCACCATCGTGACCATTGTGACCGTCGTCGTCGTTATCACGGTCGTCTTTTTTGGTATGTCCTTTGATAATTGTGGGAAGCTCAAAAGTTTGAAATGTACGGATAATACTAGACCGGAACTAGATTTTACAATACCTTTCATTTTTTTGGTTAAGTAGGTAAAACTAGGCCAGAAATGATCTGATTTGTTAGTTAAATAAAATTGAATCACTAGAAGTTTTAAAACTAATTAAAGGCGAAATAACTCCCAAATAGGAAGTCGGATCCATTCAAGCCAAGTGACTGTTACAGTAACCGTTCCGGATCCAATCCGGAGAAACTGTTGTGATGATTAAAATAACAGCAAGAGACCTGGATTCTTAAGAACGAGTGAAGTTTGTTAAGGCAGACCTAGATTCTTAAGAACGAGTGAAGTTTGTTTGGTCTAACAATATTTTAGGATTTTTTTCTAAATATAGTTGAAAATGAAACCTATATTGACAGTGGACAATTTCAGTGAAATAAGTGGAGGAATTGGATCTATGGCCGTGGAAATCTTGGAACCCAGTACAATGGACAGTGGGAGTATTGTATCTTCGTAGGAGGTGATAACTCTATTTTGTTATTAATAGTAAAAGATGATACTAATTTTGCGTTGCACGGACATAGATATAGCTATCAAGCTGTAACTAGAGAGATATAAAAAATATTGGTAAATTTTAAAATCTTCATTCTTTCTTTTCCGAGTTTGTCATAACTTGCAGACTTGCAGATTCTGTAAAATCCCAGAGTGTAAAATCCCACTTGTTGTTGTAGTGAAATGGAATTTCTCGAACTATGCAAAGAGAGTTAGCATCTTGTAAAAAAAAGACTCATTGTATCGTGAATAAAGACTTACTATGTAGATAGAGCGAGGCTTACTGATAAATATAGAATATTGAGATAGAAGTGTAAATTTTGTTTACAGTAGTCCTAAACCTCGTTGTCGCCATCGTTCAGGTCTACTCAATTTTTTGTTCGATATTGTCATATAAACTTACCATAATAATGCAACAGTGATTTTTCATATTACAACAACCTTTCAATAGCACACCTCCTCATATGCCTCTGTCAATTCAAAATCTCCAACTTGAATGATTGAATAAATTAAACCTCTAAAGGCCCTTGGTATTTTGGAGCCAAATCTGCCAAAAACATACCACTATTGCTAAAAACCTATTTTTTCCTAAATTAAGACATATTATTGAATATGCAACTGTAGGATCTTGTACTTAACTTATTAAAAAAAGGTGTATACAAAATTTGAGCACAATCCACCGTACATATTGCAAGATTATAACATATGAAGTTACTGTAAAAGTTTTGTTTTACACTGCCCCAAGGGTATACCTAAGTTTTGAGGCAAAAAAAGTATAATTTGCAAACATATTTGATCTATAGCGGATCATCATTTCCTTTAAGTATTGAAGTAAGGTATGAGCTCACAAAGTTTGAGCCTCATACGGGCTTTGGAAGTGGAAGAAATCCTTGATTCTGTGAAAGTGGGTGTGCTGAAATTGCCTTCCATTCTCCAAAATAGAAACTACCAAAAGGCTACTCGAAATGTGTTCAATTCAAAATCCAAAGGATAAATATGTCGAGATCAATGAGAAGTATCATCAAGACAAATTTCAAAACAGTATGAGTGAAATTCGAATTTTGGGAATTTTTTGAAGTTTACAAAATAAATTTCACTGAATTTTTGATGGGCAATTTTCAAAATAAAGGATTGTGGGGATGGACCCCTTGCCACATCACACACTTTCGATGATATAAGAAATCCAGATGAAATGATACAGTAGATGAAAATTGTGGTGGATGACAAATCCACGTGGATCAAATAGGTTCTGTGGATGTATTTCAACTATTGGATGAAAATTTGGCGTCTCCGGACAGAAACTACGAAAGATGGATGTATCAAGCAGTGAAGGATGAGATTTTACTGTCGGATGAATTTTATTGGATGGATGAAACTGATAAGAGTAAGACCAAATTGTCTAGTTTGTAGAAATTTGGGGAATGGATTTTTGAATGACCATCATTTTTTCCCTGAGTGTCCGAATGGTACAAAACAAACTCTCACGAAATGAGAACTTCATACCCAACATCCTCATAATATTTTCATGGTAAAAAAAATTCAAATATTTGCTCCCCCCTCACTCCAGGTTGTCACAGACGTCCGGGATAATCGAGACGTCGGGACGTCCGCCAGCGCCCCAGGACGTTCTGTGACTTAGGAAAAAAAATCACCCGCGTAGGTTTCACCCCGGGTTGAAACCACACATTGAACGCACGGGAGGGGTTGCAGGGGGAGAAAGCGGCCGTCGCCGCGGTGGGGGGGGCCGTCCCCGATGACGGCCCTTTGCGATCGCCGCGGAGGGGGGGGGCCGTCCCCTCGACGGCCCCTTGCCATCGCCGCGGTGGGGGGGGCCGTCCCCTGCAACAGCCCCTTGCCGTCCGCGCCGTAGGAGAGGCTGTCCCCGGCGACGGCCGCAAATTAAAAAAAAAAAAAAAACCCCCCGAATTTTAAAATATTCATAACTCCTTTAAAACGTATCCAAATTGGGCTTATGAGGTGTTTTTTGGCATCTGCATTTCCCATAGATGCCAAAAAACATCTCATAAGTCCAATTTGGACAACTTTTGATGAAGTTGCGGGAATTTGAAGAATTCGGGGAGGTGAGGGGTCGTCCGTCGGCGGAGACGGGTGGCCGACCCCGCGGTCGGCCGCGGAGACGCGCGGACGGCCGTGGAGACGCGCGGACGGCCGCGGAGACGGCTGCGATTTTTTTTAAAAAAAAACCCGAATCTGAAAATATTCATAACTTCTTCAAAACTTATCCAAATCGGGCTTATGAGGTGTTTTTTGGCATCTACGTTTCTTGTAGATGCCAAAAAACATCTCATAAGTTCAATCTCGACAAGTTTTGAAGAAGTTACGGGAATTTGAAGAATTCGGGGAAGTGAGGGGTCCGCCGTCGGCAAAGATGGGGGGGCTGACCCCGCGGACGGCCGTGGAGACGGCCGCGGAGATGGGGGCCGTCCGCATGGAGGCGGGGTCTCGCTAGGCCTTCCTTCTTCTCTTGGGTTTTCTCTAAAAACGGCCTCCCTTTCCCTCCTCCCCTCGTCCAACCTTGACAAAAATAATTCCATTTTTAGATACTCTAAAAACAAAATCATTACCAAATTAGAAATTTCAAACATATCCCTGAAATCATGGAAAATGTCCTAAAGATCTTGTAATCGGGATTGTGGAATCTGCCTTGATGTTGGGGTATACTTTAGATGGAGATATTAATGTCCTTCAATTGTTGGTGCTCTACTATGGTTTGTAAACATAATCTCAATGTCTAGAAGGAAGAATACATTTGTTTTGGAAATGAAATTATGGCCCATGGGCCTATAAAAGACGGAGGTATAGAATGGGGGGTAGAACTTAAAAGGTAATGAGAAGCTAAAAAAAATTAATGTACTTTTATTTGAAGACATTATTTCGTTAGGTAATAAAATTAAAGGAGAACTCGACATGGATTTCTCTTACATTAATATGACAAGTTTGTATGTATTTGGCTTTAATTTTAAATGGCAAGACAAACCCTTTTTTCCTGAGTGGAATATTGGAAAAAAATAAAGAAATAAACTTGAAATTTAGAAATGAATTTGAATGAGAGGATTTGGAAGGTATGTTGTAGAGGAGGTAACACTTAGAAATTTCATTTCCCATGCGCCATAATTTCATTTCCAAAACAAATGTATTCTTCCTTCTAGACATTGGGATTATGTTTGCAAACCATAGTAGAGCACCAACAATTGAAGGACATAAATATCTCCATCTAAAGTATACTCCAACATCAAGGCGGATCCTACAATCCCGATTACAAGATCTCTGGGACATTTTCCATGATTTCAGGGACATGTTTGAAATTTCTAATTCGATAATGATTTTGTTTTTAGAGTATCTAAAAATGGAATTATTTTTGTCAAGGTTGGACGAGAGGAGGAGGGGAAGGGAGGCCGTCTCTAGAGAAAACCCAAGAGAAGAAGGAAGGCCTTGCGAGACCCCGCCTCCATGCGGACGGCCCCCGCCTCCGCGGCCGTCTCCACGGCCGTTCGCGGGGTCGGCCCCCCGTCTCCGCCGATGGCGGACCCCTCATCTCCCCGAATTCTTCAAATTCCCGTAACTTCTTCAAAACTTGTCGAGATTGGACTTATGAGATGTTTTTTGGCATCTACAAGAAACGTAGATGCCAAAAAACACCTCATAAGCCCAATTTGGATAAGTTTTGAAGAAGTTATGAATATTTTCAAATTCGGGTTTTTTTTTTAAAAAAATTCGCGGCCGTCTCCGCGGCCGTCCGCGCGGACGGCCGCTCAATCCAATGGCCCTCGACGGCCGCCGGAATCGGGCAGCGATGATGCGGCCGTCGCGGCCCGATCGTGGCCGTTGGATCGGAGCGGCCGCGGAGGGCCGACCCCGTGGCCGTACCCGTGGTCGGCCGCAGAGACGGCCGCGGGATCGGACGGCGGACCACGGCCGCCTACATCCGACGGCCCGCGATGGCCGAAAACGGCTGTATCGTGGCCGTCGGATCGAATGGCGGCCGTTGCCGACGACCCCGCGGCCGTCTCCGCGATCCGACGGCGGAGATGTGGCGCCGTGGGTGGATCGGCCGATCGGACGGTTGGAAAATTTTTTACCCACCTGCGGTCGATTTTTTTTTACCGCAACGTAATTTTGGAGCGTTGGGGACGCCACGTCCGGGACGGAGGACGTCCGGAGCCGGGTCGGACGTCTATTTGAACAACTCTGCCTGACTTCTAGGAAACTATCTGAATGATGTTAATAACAAGAAGTAAAAATTGTACAAATAATCACTTTTATAGTCACATTATAAAGAACATCTTACACGATCCTATCACCGAAGTAGTCCTTCATGCACTTGTTGGAAACAACGAGTTCTAAGGCAGATGAATTGACCTCCATACTGAAAATAGATATAATGTGTGCGATTGCCACAAACCACACATGCCGTCGTGTGTCACCGTGTGTGGACGACACGTGACACCATGGCTGATGAGCCATAACGGCGTTGCGGGCCTCATTCCGCCGTGGCCACCTCTCCAACAACTCAACACACAATGCAGACTTATGGAACTGCAAGTGTGAAAGCGGCTGGCTAGCCGGGTCTCGTGCGGTCCTAAATATGTGCAAATGCATCAAATACATATTTATAATAGAAATGTCTAAAAGAATATTGAAAATCTTGTGCCACCACTTGTGACTCCGTGTTTAGCAAGTGTATGAAGATCGAAGCTGATCCGCCACGTCTATACCACGCACATGCGTAGTGTACTTCAACAATACCGGAGATGTCGATATTTGATGACGCATCGCTCCCGTCCTCTGTGGGACCGTAGGCGTTGGTGTTTTTGGAAGCGCTATCGAAAAAGCGTGGGTGGACAACAACAACACTGGACGCTTGTTCTTCCACATCACGCAACAGACGCGCCTAGAGTCGTGCATCTCCCATTGAAGGTGCCTTTCCTCACTCCGCTTCCACGCCGCAACATCTGCCAAACGCGGAGGAAGGCCAATCGTATTTGAGCACACAATACCTATCAAATAATAAAATGAATTTTGGATTAATGCATCTCAAAAAGATTTTCTAATAAACAATTTATACAATATGAAGAATAAATTTATTATAGAAAAACAATAATGAAATGGACAAGAAAGAACAAAGAAATGAAGTAGAAGAAACAAATAGTACAAGAGACAACTCATAAGTTATAATGTAATTACAAATTACAAACACAATTAAAAAATTTATAAAATAAGAAGTGAACTTTACTTGTAGCATAAATGGATTTATCTGCCAGAATCCAGAAAAAAGGAATGGAACAAAAATAACTGTCCATTACCAGACAATGTCCCCTCCCCTCCAGTCCAGCCAAAAGTTTTATAATAACTTCATGCGCTGCGGTCGCTTCTCCACGTACAATTGGAACACCATGTACATCAAAGTTCTTTCCACAATAAACCTAGAAATTGTAAATAAACTTGGATATTGAATCAGCTAAAACCCAGAATTTGTTATCCCACTTTTCCGGCTTCTTTGGCATATACTGTCGTATAGGGTAGTACGATCCTTTGTATATGGAAAAAGAAACAAGAAAAATAAATTAAAGAACATGAAGTAGAAAAACAATAACTACAAACTATGGAATGCAAAAAAAAAAGTAGAAGTATAAAAATAAAACAATAAGTGTTTCAAACAAAATTGAACAGGATTTCAAAAGGATCCTTAGTAAATGGAGAGTCTAGATTCATGCACTATGAATTTCAGCAGAGTATAACAAGCTAAGCAAGTTGCATATGGGGACATCCAGGAGAAGAATTTCTGATGTAGTTAGGTGTGCGGCTTTAATGGAGAAGCCATCTGTAGAGGCCCCACACTTCATTTCATACAACTGATGCAATTTTCCACCGCCCATGGTGGGAAAATGCTTACTAATTTCATTGTGGAGTCTGTACCTTACACTAGTAGGAATGCAAGTCCCCTTTGACACATAGAATGGTCCAGGATGACACAAATTACACACCTCTCCACCATGCCACTGTCAAGTTGCTGTCATCCTGGACCATTCTATGTGTCAAGGGGGACCTGCATTCTTACTACACGAGAGTTGTTGATTAGTAATCCAAACGTTAATTGCGAACCATAACATTAAATGTCACACGTCACCAATGTGTTACGACACTAATCTTCAAAACATAACACTAAATGCGAGAGCATGCAAACTATCTTGAAAGTGGAAGAATGTATTGGAATTGGTGCAAATGGTGGCTCGAAGAAAAGATAAGGAGCATTGATTGCAAAAGTGGCCCAAAGTGAACACTAATCTCAAAAGAGTTGAGAAATAGTGTAATGGGTAATTTTTGATAAATAACACTAATCTTTATATAACACTAATCAACAACTCTTATGTAGTGTTAAGACCAAAATAAGCTTTGGCTGTGTCAAAATACTGTATGATCATAGCAGGGGCGCTTCAATTCCTTGTTGCAAATACTTACTTCAAAGGTTAAATCTAGCCGTTTTTGGAAGCTCCAAGTTCCAAAACTGTCATTTTTGACCGCTTTGTAGGAATGACGGTTTAGACCAGTTTTTATTCCTTTATTTAGACAACAAACCGTAAGATCTTGTACTTTACCCTCTTTCAAAGTACTGAAGAAATTTTCAACCATTGGATGTTTACCATTTGTGAGATTATAATGTTCAAAGTTGCAGCAAAAGTTTTTTTTGGTATAAACCGAACAATATAGGATAAATGGTGAAAATGGGGACTTGATGTTCATTATCCCAAACATTTTGCTCATATTTTTTTCCATGTAGGTAATCAAGTTGGGTACCTCCATGCAAAATTTTAGAGACTTATTCCTTTTTTAGGACCTTCATAAAAATTATTTTCTAGAAGCGGGTCTAAAAACATTGATATCGTAAAACATGTATGACGTTACGTATACTTGGTTTAAGAAAAATCTAAACGGTGGTTAGGTGCCTTTATACATTTTTTATTTTTGGGCGAAGTTATTTTTGAAAAATTCCAAAATCTCAAATTTTGACGAATTTTGAAAGAAATAATTCAAAAATTTGAAGCTTGTCTTTGTAATTTTTGGAGGCTGCCCTTTAAAATTGGTTTATTTTTTGACTTGGGTCTCTTTGGAATTTGAGTGGTGGTTTGTTTATGAAAATATTCCAAGAAAAAAAAAAAAAACCCTAATTTTAAGCTGCCCGTTTTGGACTTGAAACCTAAAATTTCTAGATGAAGGTCTTGAAATTGGAATTTGGCTTTGAAAATTTTACCACATGTACTTTGCAGTATAGGGAGCATCCAGTATAAATCTTAGGCAAAAATATGAATTTTAATCCCTTCAACTTGGCTGCCCAAAACAGCAAAAACCCATTTCGGCTTTCCTTGGATTTTTAGGGGTTAAGTGCTTTCACACAACAATTATTAACAGGTTTTTCATGTCAACTGCAACAAGAAAAGTTTTGGGTACAGATTGTGTACAGGAATAGCTGAACTGCTAGAGAGCCTAGCAGGGATTGACTTTGCAAGATATAATATGGTACATCCCCTCTCACGTAACCCTTAAATATCCAAGAAAGCCCAAACAATTTTTTACTATTTCGGGGAACTTAGATGAACTCCGTTAAAATTAACATTGTTGCCTAAGATATATTTAGGGTGTTGCCTACACTACAAGGTTTATGTGATAAAAATTGCAAAGTCAAATTCCAATTATTGAATTCTTCAACGAAAACTTTAATTGTCAAGCCCAAATAAAGCAGGTTTTTTTATAAAGATTTTAAACAATTTTTTGAACTTTTCCCTTTTAATTTTTTTTCACAACCAAATTCCTACTCAAAGTTTCGAGTGACCCGAATTGAAATTTTTATGAATTGCACAAGGGCAGGCAGGAGAACATATACTGGTGTTGATCAGAAGGCCAAAAGGCTTACAATAGTAAGAGGACTGAGCTCGGTTCTATGTGGAAATTGAGCTCTAGTGAACGAAATTAACGAATACGAGAAGATTGTTATGTCGGTGCAAGGAGAATTTAGGGCTAGTGGGGAAAACAACATGAGACCGATTTGGGAAAGCAAAATTTGAACAACCCGTGCCAGGCTTTTTGCGTAACTTAACTTAGTAGGAGAGCCTGTCGGGCTGGTGACGGAAAACCTGGGTTCCGTCGATCTCCACGACCGTGATCTGTGATCACCGGTGACCGGTGACCGGTGACCGGACGGAAGAAAACCAGCCTTCAACGGAGTGTCCAGTGTCCGGAGTGACGTAAAAGGTACGATCCCAGCCAATTGCAAGTCCTCCGATCCGATCCTAGCAAGTTGCAAGTTGCAACCCGCAATTTCTTTCCACGGAACGTAAAAGACGATCGATCGATCGCTCGATCGCCATGGCCCATCACTTGTCGCATTTGCGATTCGTATTCTAGGTCTAAGTTACTTGGTTGTTGTCGTTGTTGTTTTTGTTTTGGGAGTTTCTTTCTTTGCACCCTCGGCTCTGTTGGGTCCTTAGCTCGCTCTGTTTGGGAGGGAGGGAGGGAGGGAGGGAGGGTAGGTTGGATTGTGCATATCTGCTGCACGATTTCCATTTGGTTGGAAAAGAGTTCTGGATTGCAGTTCTGGATTATGTGGAGGGAGTACCGTGTGGCAGCTTCGAATCCTAGGAATTTTGGGCTTTTCCTTTGAAGCGCCAAGTGTTAAGAAACCCCCCTTTGGATGCTTTGGTTCGATGCTGGAGTCCAAGTTGCCGTTTTAAACCCCAAGGCTGGCGAATGGAGTAATCAGCGCGGAATATTGCATTGGCGAATTTCAGTTAGTGCTGATCCGGTTTTCTGAAGCTTTGGCGGAGTTTCTTTGAGCGCGCATACGATGGGTGCAGCCGTCTCGATGTTGTGACGAGACTGGATGTCGTGAATCTTATAGGCGAGGTATTTGGTGTTTGTGCAGCAGCTGGCCAGATTGTAGATTTCTCTTTGTGTGTCAAGGGGATTCATTGTTGTGGCGCGAGCCGTCGGTTCTTGCTCAATGTCTATTTTTATTTCTTGTCAGGCAAGGGTTTAGTGTGATCAATCGCTTTGAGATCCGGCGTGAACCACCGAGGTCCCCTGTGCTTGATTTGAGCCTCTGGCCTTCCGGAAACGAACATTTGTGGCTCCTCTTTCTTCTACAGCTATTGAAGTGGCTCGTTGTGGAGACATCGTGGAATTCGTTCGATTTGAGTTCCTATGCGGTCATGATGGGCGTGAAAACGAGGATATGATAAAGGGAACAATGCAGCAGGTTTCAAGAGGTCGCCAGGTGAATTTCATGTTTAGCGCACTTCTCAGCATGTGACCTGGAAATTGTAGGTCCAAGTTCAATAATTTCTTTCATCACGAAATTGTTGCAGATTACATGGTGCGGAAGTAATTATTACATTCCTATGGTTGCGGAGATGATTTCACACCTTGAACGTATCTCAAAGTTGGTCTGTTGCAAATAGTACGCATCTAGGAAGAGTTTAGTTGACAGGATGGTGTTCGCTACAGGTTTTCCTAACATCCTTTTGCTTATCAATAAAATGAATCAGGTGTCGCTAAGAGGCGCCAGTGCAAAGGAGCAAACTCGAGATGAGTTGTTTGACCGGGTGGCAAAAGAAAGAGCAATTCGCTCTCTTGCCAGACAGGGTGCTTCGTCCGCCTTAGTTATCCAGGTACTGCATACATCGCTGCTACAGTTGAAACGTCACTTGTTTATATTAAGAGGAGAATTAAGGTCGTTGTATCTGGATTGCAGAGGATATGGAGGGGTCGCTCTGTTGCTAGAAAAGTTGCTGCTCAAGCACGTGCAGAATGGGACGAGCAGTTTATCGCACGGCATGGTGAAAACCACCCACGAGTTACCGCTGACGCAATTTCTAATCAAATGTTGCGTCCTCTCTTTATGATTCTAAGGCATTCCAGCTGTTTTAATCTGCATCAGACTCAAGCAAGTGTTGACGATGCGGGTCGACTAGCGACCTGTTTTAAACTGCTTTTACAGAGCATTCACGATCCAGGTATGTGTAGGTTACCCTTACCAGCGTAATTAGGCTACGCTGGAATGCACTCTTCATGTTCAGACTGGCAGCACATTCTTTCTTGTTTTTCGTTTATGGTATCATATATGAAATCATGGTGTTCGTTTTTTTCTGTTTGCTACTTCATGGATAAGGCATTTTGTGAACGTAGGTGTGTAGGAAATGTTCACGCTTTGTTACCATAATTAGCTCCTTCAGTTGTGGTGGTAGAATAGTTCCGCGAAGTATATGCCACTCATTCGTGCTGATCATTGTAAACGTGTATTTTCAGATATTCGATATAATTACTGCGATTTATCTGTTGGTTTTCCTGATAAAATGTCCAAGTGGGTGCATCAAGTTAGACAAATTTTAAGGCTAGCTTGTGGTGCCCTAGAAAAGGAAGGACGGGGACTTCGTGAAGTAGAGCAGAGTGGGACGGACAATAACACTATGGCACTGGATGGCTCCAATTTGGCAGGATTAGCAATGCGAGTAATGGTAGCATTAACGGACAGTAGTACATGGAAGTGCTTTGATGAGCAAGGGCAGGAAGTCAAGAAGCGGAAGGCGAATTTTGTTGTGCTGAGTCTGCTAGAGTGGCTGGCAAGTGGAAGTTCTGGCTTGTATTTGGCTGTTCGGTCGTATATATTGACAAATTTCCCCGTACCAGGCATGAAGGATGAGCAAGCTCGACCCCGTGGGAAGAGAGACAAATTCATAATTACAGCGAGCATAATTACGGTCACCTTGAGACCCCTGCTTGTTCTATCCGCAGAGTGTAATAAAGATGCAGATGTTGAAGACATTCAGAATGATAGCAAAGACTACAGTTTCGCAGCAAAAAGAGCAGCTGCACAATTTTCTGCGCACATTCTTACTATCCCTTTCCTTCCACAGCGTTTACCTCAACCGCTATTGCCAGCATTGCAACACCCTACAGCTTTATCTCCGTGTTTGAAATCTTTTGGGGTGCGTTCTCGGGACCCTGAATCTGTATTTTTGGCAATGCTTAGAGCTTTACCGCGTGGAATTTTCTTCCTCCGATTCAGTGTTGTATATCTGGTTGTCTCCGTTGTAATCTCCATACTTCTTGGCACTGTGTCTTGAAGGATGGCAATGTTGACCCAGCTCTTTTGACAAATGCCACGTACTTATAGAAGCATATCTGACCTTGCCACACATTGGATGAAGTGGTTCTTATAAATTACTCTAGTATCATCATAATCTCCATGGTTATCACTTCGTACTTGAAAGACTCACGGTTCTCATCAAACATCATCTAATGGTGTATCTTTTGGGGCGTGTCTGATCTCCTTAAAAATCTCACATGCAGGTGCCCATCAGGAGTTTGCTCCGAGTAGCGACGTCTACGTCTGCGATACCCTCACTACCCTCTCGACAAGGGAAAGTCGATTCCCAGTTAGCTGGTGTGCCACTCTCAGCATGGGCTTTGTCCAATCTAGTGTGCCTTGCTTCGCATACTGTCAAAGACAATGCTCATTTCGTGAACGGATTAGTTATCCAAGACTATGTTCAAGCCTTGAATTGCCTCTTAGAGGACCTGAATTCATGGATCGAAGCTACTCGAAAACGCAGGAAAGATGAGAAGATTGCAATTGAGAACGAAGATGACAAGGATGCTGAAGATACGAAGTCTGTTGGGATTGGGTGAGTTGTTTATAAGTCTGTTGGACATTGCACATGGCAGCTGATAACGCTCTTAGTTTCATCTCCTACATTCAGAACTCGTAGTGTGCATCTTGTTTTGAATTGTACATCATGACGGGCGACTCTTCGTATCATTCATATCTCTGTCACATGGAATTTCTCTAGGCATAGCGCATTCTTTAGCAGTCGTGTGTAATCCTTTCAGGGACGAGATTGGAAAAGCTCGTGAGACGGTCATCTTTCAGTTGCTCGTGGAAAGCATAAGACCCCTGCACCAGAATTGGCATCTTCTTCAACTTATGAACGAAGCAGCACTGAATGATTCTTCTCCTATGATATTTATTGCTGCCGCAAAACGATCTCTGAAGGGTACCAGGGAAACAAATTTCAGTCTCCCAGATGTAGCAAAACTGTATTCCAGTCTGCTGCCAGCATTTTCAGTCTTGAACCCTTTTGGAGGCGCTTTACCAATTCTTAACCTTCTTGCCTTTACTCCTGGACTGCTTCCCCAACTTTGGGACTGGCTTCAGACTTCACCAGGCCTGACTCACCTCCTGAATATAAACTTTGACGCAGAGTCCAGTATCAATCAACAAGTAGATAATCTTCCTATGAAAGCAGACAAGGAAGTGAACACACCAAGGCGGCGAAGTACAGGTAGTCGCTTGGCAGCTGCTTTAGGGTGGAGAAATAGGTCAAGATCAACATGTTTTGTTGGTGATAATAATGTTATCATTGGCGGAAGCAGCGCTTCAGCAAGGACGCCGGAAAGACAGGGACTTGTTCCGGGAAGAATGTCTGTTGGAGGAATTTCGTCAACGAGGATGCCAGAACGATCGACTATTTTACAACAAAGAATGTCAGTTGACCGAGGAAGATTAACTCCCCAGCGCTCTCCACAAGTTTCAAATCCTCCAAGGATTTCAGTGGATCACCCCAGACTATCTGACGACTTTTGGGGCTCTGATTATGTTCCTGAACGTGCTGAGATAAGCAGATCCGTGGAGACCCCTAGGGTTACGACTAGGCAAGCTTTTTCCCTTGGACGAAGATCTGCACATGGACGTACCGAAACGTGGGGAAGTGGATCAAATAGAGGTAATAGTGGCCTTGATTTGGAGCCTCCTCGAAGATCAGCTGATGGGATCAGAGCGGACGCAAGGATGATGTCGAATAGACCAGGCAGGAGTGGTGAATCAAGCAGGCCTCTTGACATATTGGAAGCAATAAGGTATATTGTGAAAGAAATAATTAATCTAGAAGTATGGAGAACCCTCTGCCTTGCTTATCACTCTGCTTTACATTTTCGATTTTTTTGCAGTGTTGTTGGTAATGTTAGTTCCTTGGATCCATTCTTGAAGTTGACGAAGACAATACTTATCCTCGAATATTAATCGAATGAGCTGAGTACTAAATTGGCATTAGCCGATTTGGACTTTAATCTTGTACGAAGTGGTGTAAAATTAGATAGGCTTTTGTGCAAAACATGAAAGTGGATGTACTTGAAGTAATATTGGTGCACTCTGAAGATAGAGATCGACATTCACACTTGATTGACGATAATCTTGTGTTTAGCAGAGATATGGAAACAGAAGAGGACGCTGCACCTTGCAGGACCGAACTGGATAATGTTAAGAAGGGTCCAGAAGGTGTGCCAGAGGACGTGTTACCTGTCCTATTGCTGTTTTGTGCAGCTTATTCCCATCTGCTGGTTGTGCTGGATGACGAAGAATTTTACGATCGTCAGGTAGTGGGTCAGTTCGTGCAATATGGCTCTATTTGCCCATCCGTTCTGCCGTGTGATATTTCCAAATTTGCTGAAACTTCAAACGCATGGTCATCCTTTTTATTTCTGTACATGGTTGGAGTAACACCCTTTCATTTTGAATTTTTCATGTTTTTAGAATTTATTATGTATGTGGTTGCATAGGAGCCATTCACATTGGAACAACAAAGGGTTATTTCCGCCATGCTCAATACCATGGTTTATTATGGATTTTATTCTACATATAAGCGAAGACATTCACTTCTTATGGATGTTGCAACCAAGTGTTTGAAGTCTTTATATGAACGGGATTGCCGGCGCAGCTTCTGCCCTCCTGACCTATGGCTTGCTCCAGCTATGGGTACTCGTCCTCCTACTGCTGCTGCAGCTCGAGCACACGAAGTCGCCATTGCTCTAGAGAAGACCGGTGACTCTTCACAAGCACCAGCCTTAGGGGCGATTCTGACAACAATTCCTCATGTACTACCATTCGAAGAAAGGTATCTTTTTTACAATCCAAGGCTAGTTGTTGTGACGTGAAATCGAGTTTCTTGAGTAGAGATACTATGGTTGCAACAAGCATGAGTTCTGAAGGACACTCAATCGTGTCAAATCACTTCTCCTTCTACGCCTGATTGCTGTCAGCTATGTATCCGATTATATTGCCGTTGTGTACTATTCACTATGATGCTTGTAATAACTAGTCAATTATCTCCTCACAGGGTACAAATATTCCGTGAGTTTGTACGAAGTGACAAGCTGCTGAAGAGGATCGGAGGAGATTCTGTAGGTCCAGGGCCTGGAACCATCGAAATAGCTGTGCGTCGTGATCATATTGTAGAAGATGGATTTGCTCAATTGAATGGATTGGGTTCCAAACTGAAGTTTTGTATAAATGTATCTTTTGTCAATGAGCTCGGGCTTGCGGAGGCAGGCCTTGATTATGGTGGATTGTTCAAAGAGTTCCTCACCGATCTCGCTAAGGCGGCTTTCGATCCTGGGTAAGAGTTAAACTTGTAGTAAGGAAGACCATGCAGTCGATCCGATCCTAATGATGTTGAGTGAGTTGCAAACGGGTGCAAATGGTCTGCAAATTGACTTATCTTATCTCTCGTTGTATGCAGATATGGTCTATTTGTTCAAACGGCGACAGAGGAGGGCTTGCTCTTTCCTCACGCTGCTGCTGGAAGTCTTGTTCATGGATTACGAATGCTAGAGTTTCTAGGCCGAATTGTTGGGAAAGCATTATATGAGGGGATACTGTTAGAATACTCCTTCTCGCCGCTCTTCGTTTCAAAGCTTCTGGGTCGATATAGCTTTCTTGATGAGCTGTCTAGTTTGGATGCTGAGCTTCATCGAAACCTTGTCTATCTCAAGGTAATTATCCTCTTTAATTTTGTATCAAGTCGGCGGTTTTGTGTGCATGGTCAAGCAACGTCAATTGGGCCCGTTCTTTCTTTTGTTTGGGGCTCTCTGGCATCTTATGAGCTTTTGGCAGTGCAAGTAGGTGGTTGTCGCAATGACATAGTTAAGATGATATTCTGAGATGTATAGTAAGGATTTCTTGAGCTGAATCCTTAACCCAAACAATTTCCCATCTCATCGAGAGGATGCACAATAGATAGTGGTTTGTCTGGATCTCCGAGTTTCTATGCTATTTACGTGGAGATTCAGCTCTTGATTTTGTCACGGCTACAATCTCAAATTTTTCTCGTAACGTGGTTGCAGCATCATGAAGGCGATGCTCGGGACTTAGCGTTGGACTTCACTGTAACAGAAGAGCTTTTTGGGAAACATACTACTGTTGAGTTGCAATCTGGTGGCGCAGACATTCCTGTGACAAACGAAAATAAGTTGCAATATGTGCATGCTATGGCCGATTACAAACTGAATCGACAGGTAGAAGAGACATCTCTTACAAGTTTTCTCAAATATGATCTTTAGTTTGTCAACTTCAGAATGGTCTTTGACACTGTTTCACTGATCGTTTCCTTCTTGCAGATGAAGCCTTTAATAACTGCATTTGCAACAGGCATGGCAGATATTATTGATCCCAAATGGCTTGGTCTTTTCAATGCCAAGGAATTCAATCAGGTGAGATTACCTTTTCTTCAAGTACATTCACATACCATTACCAAATTCTAAAACCTGCCAGCAGTAATCAGAATGCTTGATAAAGCTTATTTGAGTATCTGTCCATCAAATTAAAGTAGTTTTCTAATTTTACCCTTGGAAATAGAGAGGACTGAAGTGTTCAGCTCTAGCAAAAGTTAAAGAGTGACCGAGTTGATTCTATCGCTGACTTCGTTGGTTAAAACCGTGGGGACTAGCATAGCTGCTGTCAGGTGGCGAGCATGATTTCGATGTAGAGGACTTGCGTGTACACACTCGCTACACCGGAGGCTATACTGAGAATAGTCGGTCTATCAAAATGTTCTGGGAGGTGAGCATTTATGTGTCTTGCCAATAATTCCTCTATCGCACTTGAATGGATTCTGTTTCATTTTACCGTCTTTACTGCGGATGAGGACCGTGTCTGTGTTACTCAGGTGGTCAGAGGGCTCGAAGGTGAGGAAAGATGCGCTCTTTTGAAGTTCGTAACAAGCTGTTCACGGGCTCCTCTTCTAGGCTTTAAGCATCTGCAGCCTGCCTTCACTATACATAAGGTACATGGTCGGTCTCTATATTGGCATTCTTAGTGGCTTGCAGTATTCTTAGCTGTACATGTCCGTCGGGTTTTTAGCGAAGTAGACAACTCATACACTTCGGAGCTGGTCCTTTTTTTTCTTCACGGTCCTAGCTTTTAAGAACTTTCAACATGATATTTGTTCTGGTATAACTGAAATGAAGAGCTTATTTGCAGGTAGCGTGTGAGGCGTCGGTTTGGGCTGTGATTGGTGGACAAGATGTGGATCGTTTACCATCTGCTTCTACTTGTTACAATACCTTGAAGGTACGTACGCTGTGGGTTAACATTTCCGCCCAGAAGTTCCGCAGAAGATGATTTCCTGGTCTAGGATTTATGTGTACTCTCAGTTGTGATACTCACTTTGGTTGTTACTCATCGTCTCTAGTCTTGTGCTTACTTCTGCATTCTGATATATGTCTTCAGCTTCCTACTTATAAGAGAACAAGCACTCTGAGAGAAAAGTTGCGGTATGCCATTAAATCGAACACAGGCTTTGAACTCTCTTGACCTCATTACAACGACAGTGGACTGCTGAACCTGGAGGTTTTCTAACGTACGACTGGAAGGTAGAGAGCTTATCACCAGGTAATGGTAGTATGCACAGTATTTAGTGCTTGTGTAGGTCTCTAGCTCTGCACTCATGAGAAGCAATACTTCGCACACTGTAAGCATTGTGGTTCCAGGGGTGTAATATTCTCTTCCCTTTTACCTATGATGGACATTTGTGCAGCATCAGCATGCAATTCTTATAGGAGAAAATATATATCATCAAAATAGGCAATCACCAGTTTAGTCTAGTTCCGAGCTTAGCTTAGTTGGGGATTAGGTCCTCTTTATCCGTATGAAATGAAAAGGAAGATTGAGACAACTTAGTTGCATGCTCTCTCATTTTTAACGCTTCAGGATAGGTAGGTCAGTGAGCTCTTCTATCGACTCTCTGGACATCAGCTTTGTACATATGTTTTGTTTGATCATTTCACTGACGTTTTTTCAAGAATGATACCAAATGATACCAAAGGACAACATCTAATGTTCTTCCATGTAAGGTTCCATCTCATGTAGATACATAATTTGCTATGTAATGTCTTGTGACGTTGTGCTTGAAGGCTTACAATAGACATTCATATGTAACAGTGGCCCCATGTGGAGCTCTTGCATGAAAGGCATGTTCTGCCCTATTCATCATGTCAGTCTTGAGAGTTATAAGAGTCTTGAGAGTTTGGAACCTTGTGTATTGTGAATGTGTTTAACTCAAAATCCAAATGTATATGAGTTAGTGAAGTTAGAGATTGTTATGATATGATAGCACTTGAAGCACTTGAAGTTGTCATAAGTGACCTAACTCTTAATGCTCAAGCCCAAGCCCCTTGGAGGCACTAAAGGCACTAGAGAACCTACTTTCACAAGATTGATAATTTGAAAAACTATTGCACAATTTTGGTTAAAGGTTTTGAAGGCAACTTATTGATTCTTGGAATTACATGGTTGGTTTACACAAAGTAAATGTATCTTGAAACTAATGAGTAATAGAGATTGATACTAGAAAGAAAACTAATACATTTTCCATATTTTAGAAGTCACCAACTCAATGATAGGTCGGAAGGACAAACCATTTCAATACAAGTTTCTTTTCGGCATATACATCAAGAGGTTCTTACAAATTTTTTGGTGGATGAAAAATGATTAAATGAATTTGAAGTCATCTTGCATGTTGCTCTATTGTGCACAAGTGGGGATGCCTAAAATCATATCCGTCCTCTAAACTCTTTTTGAATTGGAAAAAAAAACAAAAAAACATACAATTTGACATATGCAAGCACTTAAACCCAATCAATTGAAAGTAACAAACTAATCTATAAGAGTTGTAACAAGTTTTTTTTTTTTCTTTTTTTATTATTTTTTTCTTTTAGATTTAATTTTTAAATTTCCATTGGTTTTATTGTAGATTATTCCCATTTTTTGGGGCAATATTTTCAAACTAAGCATATTCCACCTTACAACATTTGTTTCTTCTTCGTAAGGACAAAAAAAAAAAAAAAAAAAAAAAAAAAAAAAAAAAAAAAAAAAAATTCAAAGTTGCAGAGTTGTATCTTTTCAAACATTCATCAAAATTTCAACCTTTTCATATTTTCATAGATGAGGAAGTTGACGATGAAGTGTACGGGTGAGTGCTCTAAAATGGAGCAGATCCAATATTGGAGCTCTAGTAATCTTCACTTCCAAGTACCATGTACTTAGTGCAAACATTACAGGGTGTCATTTAAGGGCACCGTTTCAGAAACACCTATAAACACAACTTCAAAAATTCATAACTAATTGCAAAAGAGTCCAAAAATGATGATTCCACTTGTTCTATTTTTCCACTTACTTTCCACATGCACAAAAATTGCTTGCAGTTGTGGGCTCCGTGTCGGTTTGGACCAATTTTTTTGGATGTCTAAAAAAGCAAAAAAATTGGTCTAAACCGATATCATCACAAGGCGGTCAAAAATGATAGTTTTGGGTTTTGGAACCTCCAAAACCGGCTGGATTTTTAGGGATTAAAGCCTGTAAGGCCCATTTGGGCAATCTAAGTACTCTCATTGGTTGATGCTTAGGGTTTGGAAATGGGCCCTAGAAGTGGTCCCTAATATAAAGTGGCCCTTACTATAGTCCTGGAGGTAGGACAAGACCATGGCCATGGCAAAACCACAGTGGAAGAAGACGAGGGAAGTTACCATGCGTGCTGCGAGCAGCGAGCAGAGAATGGCGAGCACAGAATTTACCTTTACCAAAATTTTCAGGACTAATAATACCCCTATAACCGCGGGAAAAAACAGAAATTTGCCATTTTTTGTAGTTACTTTTTTTAGAAAAGATGTGTAATTCCGTGAATTTCTGGGTTAAAATCACTTTAGTTTATTATGTATTTACCAAGAGGTATAAATTAGGGCTGATGTCATGATGACGTCATGCATATATATTTTTTGATTTGCGATGGGTTTAGGCAAGATACAATGATCAGGCGTTGAGTTTTAGATCAAACAAATAATTCTTTCATAGGTTTATGTGAATGCACAAGGAAAAAATCAAGTTTCACAGATCATAAAGAAGTCAAGGTCTGAAAACTTCCTGGAATATTTCAAAATTCGTGTATAATATCTTAACTGCTAAAACCAAGATATACCTTCTTGGAGTCCTTGTCTTCATCGAAGATTACTCTCTCTTCCTAGGCAGCAAAGCATCTTCATTTGAGTGATACAAGTAAGAGATTCTCATCATGAAACAACACTTGGTAAGCTGGGTTCCACAGAAGGAGGCCACTCTTGGTTTCTTGAGCTTGTTTTTAGGTGGCGTATTAGGATAGTGACACAGCCCTTGGCATTCTGTGCTGTATGTGAAGGTAGCGTAGGAGTTTGGGGGGGTCAATCTGCAACCTTGCGTGGAACGTTTTAAGATTAGAACAATTTAGTGTGTTGCACGATGCCGAAGGTGCGTAATGCAAGATCGAGGAGGACGAGAGCGGCTGTAGGTTTGGCCCGAAAGGCACCGGCGAGTTATCAGGAGCTGCGGCCCTGGCTGCTGGAGGTGGAGCGCGCCAGGGAACGAGGCATGGATTTGCCACCGTTTCGGCACATCGGAAGCCTCAATGTTCGTGAAGGTGAATGGCGTTGGACAGTGCTTTGTACCAATGAGCTTCTCCGTATCATGGAGCTGTCCCTAATCCCGTATCCCTTGCCATCCACTGTGGAAGAGAATCCAGTTGTTCAGCTGCCCGAAGTGATCATATCCGATGGCGAAACTTGCTGGTTTGATATCGACAAGAGTTGGACTGTATATCCTCTGAAGGATTATAACTATAAAGACTAGAAGGGTATTCGTGTGCAATGAAGGAGTCCAGAAGAGTGAAGAGGAAAGAACGAGTCTTTCTGTATTTAGCAAGGAGAGATATTCTTGCCTGACTTGGTGTCTGGGTTTCTCCGAAGAATGGGTGAGCTTGGAATCTAAGTGTTTAGGGTCATAGGTCTCGACGGAGAAGAGATGATGTCAGTATTATGAAAACCAAAGATTAATATTTAAAGAAATTTCTAATAGTAAAGGAAGTCTCGGAATAATAGATGAGATGGTATCATGAGAGAGGTTGTCGTCCACTGAAGATGAATTATAGTATTCATATTTAGAGAATATTTCTAAGAGTGTTTTGAGTATAATTGTAAAATGGGAGGAATCAGAATAATATAAAATGGTCGACGTATATTATGTAATTTATATATTAAAACGTCTGTAACTAATAAATTTCAGAGTTCCGTGTGCTGTAGTTTTGGACGCTTTGGTGGTTGATCTTCATCGTCAGGTTCCCCTGTCCGCTTCCGTATTGGAACCCAGTCAAATTGTTTTTCCTAGATTGATCCGGTTTGTCCACATCCAACTCGGTCCAGCCAAATCCCTTCATTATCTGCTTTCCATGCACAATCTATACAATCGATAGGCATTGAAACGTGGTTCACTAGAGGAGGTTTCCATATTTTAACATCTCTACGATATGCCATACTCCCCAGGTCTTTAAATTTGCATATCCAAGGCGAACTGAGTAAACGCTCGTCGGTGCGTGGATTTAAGGATATGTAAAAAAATCGTTCGGAAATGTGTGCTCGAAGTCGTCCAGGAATTTTCACAGTATTCATTGGGGCATCCATAACTCCAAATGTAAGTAGTAATTCATCATCGAGATCATTGAAAATAGACACTCTATACTCCTTCAGAAATTCGTGGTGGTCCTCGTCCTCCTTCCATTGCTTAAAAAACTTGTACTGATGTCTCCCGCTAAAAGGATGGAACTGAGAAACATACAGACCATCTCGTTCAATATTCCATCGGCACAAATATGTATCAGGGCTGGGACCTTGTTCACAGATTGGACAATGGTCATCGTTGAAATTTGCAGATTCGTGCCGCATAAGACGAGCATGGGGATGCTCCCAGATGCACATGTGATCTATCTCATACTTTATGGCACAGTTCCATTCGCGGATTTCGTATTCAAAATCACAAAACAAATTATCTTCGAAATCGAGAAGACCGCGGCCAACTTCAACATTTGCATGAGGTTTGATTTGATAAAGTACGACATTTTGCGTTTTTGGCACACCATGATCATAGACCTTTTCGAAGCAATCTAGCCATACCTTCTTGGGAATATTATTTGTAATTTCAACTGGTGACAATACATTCTGTATAATTTCCTCATCAAATGATTGTACTTGTCGGAAAGTTGTCAGAATTAAGACATAGAGTAGTGAAAAAACGCATTTAAGTCCATGACCTTCCATGCTATTAAAAAAATGTGAATTCAAATTGAATTATAATAATTATAAGAAAAAAATTTGAAGTTTACGGAGACAGC
This sequence comes from Ceratodon purpureus, assembly GCA_014871385.1. Taxonomy (NCBI): domain Eukaryota; kingdom Viridiplantae; phylum Streptophyta; class Bryopsida; order Pseudoditrichales; family Ditrichaceae; genus Ceratodon; species Ceratodon purpureus. The sequence goes on from CM026421.1 coordinate 28,857,965, forward strand.
TATTTAATTCTTCAAATGTTCTGAAAAGGTGTTGTGAACTCTGCGTATCCATCAATATCACTTATGATGACTTTTCAATAACAGTTATACTTTTGGAATATAGAAATAGTCATAGTACAGCAGTTATTTATTCGAAAGATTCCTGCAACGAATACATAAACCATTTCTTATAAAAATTAGACGACGAGCTTGGTAGCTATGCACAATGAATTGAAACTTCAAGTTCTTTAATTTGTTAAAATGAAACTTGGAAGTCTGAGTTTCATACTTATTGCAGAGTTCTAGTTTAGACTCGGATCAGATTGAATGAAAATCCGTAAAAACCTTATGAGACTTGGATGTGCATCCGTTCGCACTTAGGACATTAATTCGACTATTTCAGGGAAGAGGTTCTTTTGTTTTGAAGAAATAAGGTGAGCAGATTTGCATGAGAAACATGGAAACTTGAACACCTCAAAAGAGTTATAAGCACTTGCTAAGTTTAATGTCAGCAGTACACAGTAGAATCGCAGAAGTAACTCCTCTACCTACTGTTAATATATATATTCAGTTGTTACAGAAAACAGTGTGGCAGAATCCATGTCTCCTCAAATCCTCAATGTATTAGTGCTCGAACATACGCAGGATTTGCACAAGATAAAATCGAAGTACGTAAAGTATACAGCTCACATTCTGGAGACCGGGTACGTAAAGTGCAATAAAATGTTGGAATGGGTGAAGCTGAACGAGATCATAAACGAAGACTACGGAATAAACTCATCATCACTTTCCGAAGCACTATTTAAAATGAACGGGCAGATACTAGGATTATATTTTTTGCAAGGACTAGATGAGGCACTCGAACTAGTAGAAGAAATCTGAGCTAACACTTCTGCTAGACCTTCAATGTAGCAAGGAAGTCTATCAGATCTGCTCGGTGACCGGTACTCCCTCCAAAGACGCCTCAGATTTAGACGCCGACTGCGAAATCAAACTAAATGTTAGTTAGAAAGGAGAAAGTCAAAATAATAATCAAGAGCAGTAGTGAAAGAAGGATGAAACTGGTAACGAACTTACTCACATAAATCTACAGCATCCTCCTCGGGAAGAACCTCCTCATCCTCGGTGAGATCAGTAACTTCGGATGGCGCTACTGCATGAGGCACTGCCGCGGTCTTCTGAAGAGGATCCAGAACCTCCTTGAAAATGTTCTTATCACCTTCGAGTGCCACAATCGCCCTCCTTGTTGCCTGGGCGGCCAAGACAGAAGCCCCTAAAAGTACCATACGTAAACAGTTAGAAATCACGTACTTCAATGCAGGGCAGAAAGTAGTAACTAAAAATCTGGGGGATATGCTTACCAGTACCAGGAGAGAGGTCACAGATGATCCCATTTTCGGGGGTGAGTCCGCCAATCAGGAGCTCCATTAGGGCCTGAGACTTTTCTTTTGGACCTCTCCAAAGGAAGTCAGAATCCTTCCTCTTCAGCGCGGATTCTTCAGTTACAACATTAAAAAGTACATCATCCTTAGATAGGTTGATCATCGCAAATTGAGGCCCTGTGACAATGGTAAGGCTCTTTGGATTCCTAGCCACAGGCTTGGTGAAGCTGCGCACTAACAAGACGGCCCGAAACATCAAGGTCTGCATTCACCAGAAGTTATATTAATAGGGTAGCAATCGAGAGATGAGGAAAAAAATAAACATGTGATGAACTTCTCAATGGCAAATCTGGAAGCAGACAACATACCAATCGTGCTGGGTCCAAAGGGTGAGTATGATGTAGAGAGTTGACAATGATCCACTCTTTCTTCACGACCTGGTTGTTGTTCTTGAGGAAGCTTCCCAGAACCTTACTGATATGGCTGCTATCTGGAATGAAGAAGAGAAGAGCCCCATCATCGTGAAGGAAGCCTCGAGAGAAACCGACCGTAAGCTTTATGTAATCCTTCACTAACTCATTCCACAGAGGGACATGCTCCGGATATTCAGATACCCCAGGGACATACAGTCCATCCGGAAAGTCCGCAATCACCAGGTCCGCAGCCGGTTTTTGATCAACCACTCCAGAGAAGTACATTTGTCGACCTGCTCCAACCTGCTCGACAGAAAATGGTATATATCCGAAATTATGAAAAATCATGCAAAAAAAAGAAACAAATACAGAAACTATAAGTGAGTGGTGCCTCCAGCACTCGCATGGGCGATTGGCGCACCCGCATGAAGGAGCACCAGATTGACTCTGCTGCTCCCTCACCCGTATGAGCCAAGGGCCCATGCGGGTGTCGATGAGGGGGCCCTCATGGCACTGCCGTCAACGGCACTGCCATGGGAGGTTCCTCCAGCACTCGCATGAGCCTCGGGCTCATGCGGGTGAGGGAGCAGCAGAGAAACTCTGCTGCTCCCTCACCCGCATGAGCCAAGGGCCCATGCGGGTGTCGATGAGGGGGCCCTCATGGCACTGCCGTCAACGGCAGTGCCATGGGAGGTGCCTCCAGCACTCGCATGAGCCCCGGGCTCATGCGGGTGAGGGAGCAGCAGAGAAACTCTGCTGCTCCCTTACCCGCATGAGCCAAGGGCCCATGCGGGTGTCGATGAGGGGGCCCTCATGGCACTGCCGTCAACGGCAGTGCCATGGGAGGTGCCTCCAGCACTCACATGAGCCCCGGGCTCATGCGGGTGAGGGAGCAGCAGATTGACTCTGCTGCTCCCTCACCCGCATGAGCCAAGGGCCCATGCGGGTGTCGATGAGGGGGCCCTCATGGCACTGCCGTCAACGGCAGTGCCATGGGAGGTTCCTCTAGCACTCGCATGAGCCTCGGGCTCATGCGGGTGAGGGAGCAGCAGAGAAACTCTGCTGCTCCCTCACCCGCATGAGCCAAGGGCCCATGTGGGTGTCGATGAGGGGGCCCTCTTTAAAAAGGTTCAAATCCGAAATAATGCACAAGGATGCATAGACAAGATATGAATCGAGAACAAATAGAGAAGTTTTAAATTACCTTATTGAGAAATGCAATCATGGCCTCAAAGGAGGGTGGATATTTTCCTCTCGTAGACTTGTAGTCCACCATCATGTGAAAAGCCTCATCAAGAATGAGAAGCTTGGTCTGGTGTCGAGTAGAGGACGCGGCTGCCGACATGGTCTTCATGGCTGGAGGAATAAACTGGGAGGGAGCATCCTTCGAAGAAGATGCATGCTGAAGGCGCTTGAATTGTGGCCGGGGAGGTGGAGAAGGATTGGGCTGAGTTTCCGCAGGCTCGGTTTGTTGCACCTCGGTGCCTGCAGCGGTGTTTGCGGGTATGTCCTCCTCTATCTGCTCTTCAACTAGGTCCTCAGCCTTCCGCTTCGCGCCCCTTCCTTTCCTCCCCCTGGAAGTCGCCTTTCCCTTTGGAGAGCCCGCTGCTGCTTGCTGGTCTGGAGAATCCGAGGGCACAGCTGCTGGAATCTTCGCCAGAGCTGGCTGAAGAGAATCCCGAAGTGCCACATCAAAAGCAGGGCACTTTTTTGGGGGGCAGTCCATGTACCACCCACATCTCTCATAATGAACGGGCTCCCAAGCCCTAAGCATCGCGGGTGTATACATACACTCAGAATTTGAAGTGTCGAGGTAGTTAGGGAAAAAGGCCGGAACCTTGGAAATTGCCTTCCTCGGGAGGAGAACATACTTGAAGTACCTGTAGAGAACCCTGCGAACAGCCGGAAAAAAATTCGGCTGTTGATCCGAGGTCTTGTTCTTATGCACTTGGTCTCCTGTGAATTCGTTAACGGCGGTCCTTTTCGGAGCAGCAGATTGTCTCCGCTGCTCCGTCGACCCCACGAGGACTTCCCGTGCCAAGGCTTATGAAGATAACAAAATAATGATGAATTTCAAGAATGATGAGAGAGTACTTACTTGAGCCCACCAAGTGGCTTTATGGAGCCAAGGGGGAAATATCACGTCGGAAAAGTTTGGCTTCGGAAACTTGTATGCATCCCGAATAGCGACAGTAGAATTCCACCTTTGGAGCCACTTTATCATCATAGGCGTGGGCATCGCTGATGTTGCCAACATCCACAGCTTCTCTTGCTGCATCTCGGGCTTATCAAATTTCTCGTAATGGAGTTTTACCTCCTCCAGAAATGCGGACGTGTGTTTCGGATCCGCAACCGGCAAGTACTTCCGTAGCTCTGCGCTAAGCTTGTCCTCCGTTGCCTTCACAGCCTGAGCAACCCACTCGTTGGCAGAGCGTTTGGTCCATTGCTCTAGGTCCGGGTATTTAATCTGAAACCTTTCCTGAGCAGCATGTGCGGCCTCTCCAAGCTCTTGCTGCATTCCACCAGAATTTGTTTAAACTATTCAAATTATTATGTATCCCAATGCACTATAAGACAATGCCGCGGCTTAGAGGTCATACCTGATAAAGTACTGAGCATAATGCTTCAACCGAGAGTGTGTACCAAGTCCTTTTTTTCCCGGCTTGTTTCTTCTTTGCAGCCTCCAGGACCGGCTGCGGTACTAAACCCTCAAAGTATGAGATCGGCTGCGGTGCTATGTTTTGGACGCGGTACAGTTTGTGGACAAGATTAGTCGACACATGCGACTTCTGATTCCTCCTGGACATGTACAAAAGCAAGAAAATTAGCACGCAAAAATAAAGAGGACAAGATTTAAAGAAAAAGTATGGTCAAGGCTGCCTCACCAGTTTACTTCGTGTAAAGCAGTCAGGGCAGACGGGACGTCCCCTTTCGGGTCGAGAATTACACTCTCCACCCTGTAATGCCAGTTGATGTCTCCCGCATGATACTCCTCAATTATCGGCATCCAGGCCTGCAACCTATGGTTACCATCCCAGACATGGAACATCTTATTCGAAAACATCAGCAAATCATCGTCCATGCGCAAGCTCTGCTCGAAGTCTTCATTAACCTCCCTCCATTCCTTGGACCAGGAATTCTCGATAGCCGGGGTAACATCGGAAGTGTGGCCATGGTTGTCTTCAAGGACAACATAAAAGTATCCATTACCCTCCATGTATCCATCCCGAACGAAATGAGCAGCAAGGTTATTCACATCATTTTTTAGAAAGGGCCGAACAACTGGAAGTGACACCATACGACAAAGAGGGATAAAGATTCGGCCCTTTGCCTTCGGCTGCCACTTCAGTTTCTCCAGGCGAGATGCAGTATTCACCGATTCCTTGTTGACAAGATCGTATAACTTCTGCTTCAGCCCCCGGTCCAATAAAGGAACTGTATCAAAACATTCAGAAAACCAGAAACTCAATGAGCTTAAAATGCAGATTTTAGAACGCGACAAGAGCATTCAACATTCATAAAAAGGAAACCTAAATATGCTCTGATGGCCCTGCTAAGGCGGTGCCGTTAGCGGCACTGCCTTTGCAGTGCCATAAGGATGGCATAGCGTCACCTTCGATGGTGACGGAGGTGATGCTGCGCCTTTTTCAAGGCACTGCTAACGCAGTGCCGTCAACGGCACTGGTTTGGCAAGGCCTTCGAAAAGGCGCAGCATCACCTCCATCACCATCAAAAATAACGCTGTCCGATTCCAATGGCACTGCCAAAGCAGTGCCGTTAACGGCACTGCTTTCGCAGTGCCATTGGGATTGCTCAGGGTCACCTCCCGTTGGTGATGGAGGTGACACATTGCCATTCCAAGGGCACTGCAAAAGCAGTGCCGTTAACGGCACTGCTTTGGCAGTGCCTTCAGAATCACCACAGGGTCACCTTCTTCACCAACCGAAGGGGACCCTGACGCATTCTGAAGGCACTGCCAAAGCAGTGCCGTTAACGGCACTGCTTTTGCAGTGCCCTTGGAATGGCAATGGGTCACCTCCATCACCAACCGGAGGTGACCCATTGCCATTCCAAAGGCACTGCGAAAGCAGTGCCGTTAACGGCACCGCTTTGGCAGTGCCTTCAGAATGCCTCAGGGTCCCCTTCGGTTGCTGAAGAAGGTGGCCCTGTGGTGATTCTGAAGGCACTGCCAAAGCAGTGCCGTTAACGGCACTGCTTTCGCAGTGCCTTTGGAATGGCAATGGGTCACCTCCCTCACCAACCGGAGGTGACCCTAAGCCATCCAGAAGGCACTGCAAAAGCAGTGCCGTTAACGGCACTGCTTTGGCAGTGCCTTCAGAATCACCACAAGGTCACCTTCGAAAGCTGTGGAAGGTGACCCAGAGCCATCCCGAAGGCACTGCGAAAGCAGTGCTGTGGTAATGCCACAGGGTCACCTTCAATTGGTGAAGCAGGTGACCCTGTGGCATTCTGAAGGCACTGCAAAAGCAGTGCCGTTAACGGCACTGCTTTTGCAGTGCCTTCGGATTGGCGCAGAGCCCACCTTCGGTCGGTAGAGAAGGTGGGCTTCTGCAATCCTGATGGCACTGGTGAAGCAGTGTCGTTAACGGCACTGCTTTTGCTGTGCCATCAGGATTGCAGAAGTCAATCTTTATCTCCGAGCCTCTTGAAGAGACTGGGAGATGAGGATGGGCTTCCGCAATCCTAAAGGCACTGCAGAAGCAGTGCCGTTAACGACACTGCTTCAGCAGTGCCTTTTGGATCATTTAAAACCCTCCCTACCGGAGCAACGATGGAGGAGGCAGGCTGGGAGAGAACAATGTGTGTGCGGGTGGTTGTGCTTAGGCAGTGCCGTTAACGGCACTGCCTATGCAGTACCTCCCACACACAAATTTATCTCTCTCCCCGCCCTTCTCCTCCAGCGATGCTCCGATGTGGGAGGCTTCAGGGACAAGAAATAGAGCCCCGCATACGCAGTGCCGTTAACGGCACTGCCTTTGCGGTACTCACTTTCCTGTACTGGGAGAATTAAATGAAACGGTAGAAAATTAAAAAAAAGCCCTAAGAGCTTACCTTGCGGTTGGGTATCGGTGGTGTCGCGGCTCTCCTCTTGGAGGTCCTCCGACGTTGGTGTGTTCTCGGGCTGGTCCTGGGTCTCCTCGACTCCATCAGACCGAGCTGCGGAGTGAGCTCCAGAATGGCTCGCCATATCCTGGAGCTTCAAACGACTGATGTTAGAAAGGAAAACGATGCACGCAAAAAGAGAAGCTTATAAAAAAATAACTGATGAGAAGGAGTTACCACAACAAAATGAGTGCGCACCAAAGGTGTTGGTCGAGAGCAGAGCAAAGAGGTTTGGGCTGTCGCAATGTAGAATAAAGAGGGAAGGGGGTCGAGAATTAGGGCACGCAATTTTGGCGTGCCTAGTTAAGTGATGCACATAATGAGAGGCTAAGGATTGAAAATAGGCTACTCAGTGCTACTTAGAGTGTTCGAACTTGACTGTGATAATTGCAACGAACAAGCTAATGAGGTTGAAAATCCCTGGAAGTCTCTTATGCAATACAATAACGCCATGAACTGTGGACGAATTCTCAAACGATCTCGAAATTAAATCATACCTTCGTTTCTTGGCCTTGCTGGGAATCCGAACTCTTACTGTTTTCTTTCCTTCCTCTCCTTCCATACTGCTTTGGAGTATCTTCTGTGAGAGTACCTAGCGCTTCCTCCACCTCCGTTCCAAAATCTAAAACTTTCTGTAATCCGGTAGTCTCTGAGCCCTCAGTCGTCATCTTTCTAGTTCTCATCATTCGACTATTCTTCAAAGCCTTTGCACTACTAAATAACAAACCTCTCCTTCTTCTCTTCTTCTTAATCGGAACCTGCATATCAGGACCCTAATCTGCAAAACATCCTGCCAGATTGCAAACGCTAACTTCGACATAAGGATGACTGAGTCCCGGGGAGGAATTGGGACTACAAGTTTTAGTGCCTCTTTTGCACATTGCAAGAGGAGCCTCCAAAATTAAAACCAGTGTTCCTTGAAGCCAGTGCACACAAAAGATTTAAAGTAGTACCATCATTATCATTAATGTCAAATCTGATACCAGATGATGATATTTATCTTTCAAATGACGGCTCAATCTAAAACTGTACAGATACCAATCAAAATGAATTATGCCCACGATGAAGATTTTATTAATCCGTTAAATGTACATGTGAGCACCCACGACCTAATTGAAACTGACGGCTTCTTAATTCACTGACATCAATAATTCATTCCCCTTTACATCTAAACTGAAAGCATATTGTGCTAATGAACTGAGGAAAGAATCCTGCACATCTAATAAGTAGAACACATGTAATGCACTAATCTTCTCAACCTCTTTTCACTAATTCGTCTCGTCTCGTTTTAATCTTCCAACACACTGCCGCGAATGGCGCATCTCCCTGCAGAGAGAGTGTTAGGCATGGCCATCCTCAGAGCTCATGGTGTTGGGATACCACTTACAGTCAGGGTAGATGAGGATGGCTTGGCAACTGTTACAGCACAGCGGGCGAGACTTGTATGCGAGCGGTGAGCGGTGAGCGGAGAGCGGAGAGCGGAGATTTGGAGAGCGGAGAGCAGATAATGAAGTCTTAAATCTAAAAACAGTAATTTTTTTACTAAAAATACATTCTATAAATAAAAAAGTGGAATATTCCAAGAATATTTCAAGAATATTTCTAATTTTAGCGACCCTATTACCGTGGACGCAGTTCCATTTTAAAAACATTTCTACCCCATTACCGTGGATTTCGATACTTTTTAAAAATTATTACCCTATACCCGTGGTCTGAATCGGGGTTCATTAATAATTGTTAACTACCTCATATGTTCATATGTGTGTGTTGTATGAAGTGAGTACGATAGATTAACTAACTTTTATTGTGATACGTCCATTTCAATATATTTCTTAAATTCTTTCATTTCATTCTTCATTATGGTCATAATTTTTATTTTTATTTTTTATTATTGAATTTGTTACCCATCACATGATCTTTCATTCTACCTATCTTTTCAATTCCACCTCTATTAGCAGATTCTATTACTTTATTGTATCTTTCTTTCATCGATGAATTTTACCCCCTTTTCGTCTTCCAATTTGGTTGCTCATTTTCTTCTTCATTATTCTTTGTTCATTCTTAATTATAATATTTCTTCCCATTCCAATTTATTTTTTTGGTTCTGTTATCCCTTATTTTAAGAACACCCCTTTTCAGTTGCCTTTCTTGATTTTCATTTTCAACCTTTAGTTTTTTATTTTTTTTTTATTTTTTTAATATATATATATATATATATTCTTTTTTATTAATTTCATTTGAATCTATTTTTGCAAATCTTCTTTACATCCATCTCTAGTTTCTTTTTTCTTTTTCAACTCTAAACATGTTTTCACATTTCAATTTTCTTTTTTGGCCCTGTTTTTCTCTTGGTGTACAAACACCCTCTTTGAGTTGCCTTTCTTGATTTTCATTTTCAACCTTTATATTTTATATTTTATTTTTTAAATTTTTAAATTTTTAAATTTTTAAATTTTAAATTTTTATTAATTTCACTTGAATCTATTTTTGCGAACTTTCTTTACATCCATCTCTAGTTTCTTTTTTCTTTTTCAACTCTAAACATGTTTTCACATTTCAATTTTCTTTTTTGGCCCTGTTTTTTCTCTTGGTGTACAAACACCCTCCTTGGGTTGCGTTTCTTGAGCTTTACTTCCAACCTTTGATTTTTTTATTTTATTTTTTTCTTTTTTGGTCTTTATTTTTTCTTCATTTTGCTTTGATAATTCTAAACGATCTTTAAATACCGACGCCTGTGTTTTTGCTTAATTTTCTTTGTTTCCTTATCAAAGAATGTAATGTGGCTTATCCAGGTCACCCCATTTAGTAGGATGAAATCCGTTAAACATTATATTTTCCAGCTTTCAAGGGCGCCAAGCACCTACCTCATGGATATTTAAGTGGTGGCAACGGAAGGTCTCTTCCTCTTTGTTCATTCTCATCTTCAAGTAAGTTCCTGAAGGAAGGTGTTTAGGCTATGGAAGATGCCGGGGATACTGCTCTCTCCCTGGATGATGTGGAAGGCCCATTTCATCCGTTTGTGGAGGTTGAGGGGGAAGCCGAGGAGAATGGGTGCAATGAAGATCATACTAGAAATGGTGACTTGGATGTAGCATTAGACGTGGTAGTAGAACCATTGGCTGTTGAAGAGCCAAGTTGTCTAGTAGTACATGAAGAGGAGCCGGTTGTGCCATTGCCACCTCATGCATATTCCAAGGTTGGGAAGATTCCACCTGGGACTTATTCTAGGGAAGCATTGCGAAAAAAGAGTGTAGCTCGTCCATTGTTGAAGCGTTCCCACCTACGACAAGTTCCAAGAGGGGAACGAACTGAGAATGTGGATGTAGCTTGTCCTGTAGTACAGCTGGAGGTTGGTAATTATACTGAAAATGCAAGTGGGATACCAAAACGTATTAAGTTCAAAGAATAAAATAGTTATTAATAAGTATTGATGACATTAGTTCAGTGCAACTGTTAGTGGATAGAAAGAACAGAGGGCACTTGTCCTTGTGCAAAAGCTATTGTTACACAATGTAATAAATGTGAATGACAAAACCTTTATATTGAAATAGGCAATACGAGATTTGTAATGCTGACTCAGTACAAGGAAAAATTCAATCACAAAAGACATAGCCTCACCCTAAACCACCGTCCACTAGGTGAATACGTGTCCAGAAAAAGTACTCTCATTACTATTTCTCTGCCAAAGGGTGAGTCAAGATTCCACTCTCTAGGACTATCTTGACCTCGTTGAAACTAAAGGTGGGCGCATGGATGAAAAGATCGGCGTCCGGGTCACGATTGCAGACCTTTATTAGAATGTAATAAAGGTGCTTGCAATAAGAGAATTGCGTCCGTCCTCTGAACTTCGTCATGGTCTTTCTGAATGCAGGGCAGGTGCAAGCTGGGTAGGAGCTGATGGTGATGTGGTACTGTGTGATGGCTGGAGCAACGCCGGAATCAAGCCCGATGATGCAACCATGGCCCGGGTGAGGTATCATAGTGACTGAGCGTAGGCGAGCTTTGAGGGAGTCGGATGAACCCATTGAGAGGCGCTGAGCCGGATTCGGACGAGTGGCAGTGCGCTTCACCATCTTGCCGTCTCTCTTACCAGGGTAGCGGTCAGCTTCAGCAGGAACAGGTACTGATCTCAGATTTGCAGGAGGCGGGGCAGCAGAGAAGAGGCGTCTCGGGGAGACGGGGATCTTCTTCGGGAGTTGAAACCCTGCCGCTTCAAGTGCTCGAATTTCTGTGAGGTTTAGGTTTGTACCTAGCTTCACCGGCCAAACCTCTGGAATCGGAGGCATCTCTAGTTCCTTAGAGTATTTGGCAACCCACCTGCGTCTCGTACCCTTTACACACCTCTCAATGTCGTCGGAGCAGAAGAAGAACTCTGTCTTCTCAGCTATGTTTCTGCGAAAGTTGGTCCAGATTCCGGTGTAGGTAGGTGCTGCAGTTGAATTAGCACCCCTTACAATCTTCTCGGTACACTTCTTCTTCGTAACCGCTCTCTGTGCCCAGCAGCACTTGGCGGAAGTCTTGAGCAGTCTCGAAATGTGCCACTCCTTGACATTTACCCTAGTTTCTTCAACTGCATTGACATGTCGAACCCCCTTCTCGTTCACAGGTGATGATGGGGTATCCAAGGATGTTGCTGCCGTAGGTTGAACTTCAACTACCTCGGTCTCATCTTCGATGTCATCTTCCACTATGACAGGCATCGCCATAGTGCGAGCCCTGACATTACGTCCTGAACCTTTAGGACGAGAATAGTTTACCTTGTCCGGACGATGTGATTCTTCTTCAGCTCCAATGGGAAGGTCTGCCTTTCGTTTGATAGACCCAAACACTTCTTCTCCTGGCATGTGAGGCAGTCTTGTGCAGAACTCATGTGCACCGGGCATCTCCAACATCGCATCCTCTAGAAGTATGGGGTTTCCTGTCTGCTTTGCCCTGCGTTCAGCGTTCCTTAGCTTGAGTTCCTTCTTGGATGGTCCCGTGCCGCCCACGTCACCTTTCAGGAACTGGTAAAAGTTGACGACCTGTAGAAATGCACGGACGAAGTCGTCCACAGTAGCAACATACAAATCCTGCCCATTGTTCCCTGAAGCTTGGAGCCATTTGTTGTGGACAGTTTCGGCCAGGTTGCATGAAGGCATCTCTGAGAATTCTTCTTCTGTAAATTTCTGCAAGGGGGGCACACAAAGTTTTAGAATTGATAAATCAACCTTGACGAGAGAGCTTAATTTGAAGAAGTATGATAATCAGTTACATAGAAAATATTGTACCTGGGTCATGAAGCCTCCCCACTGTCGAATACGGTAGTGCCAGAATGCGAGCCAAAGCTCAAGCTTGTTCAAGGCCTTCTCCGACACTACTCCTGCGGATACCCACCAAGCGCGAAGGGCGTTATACAAGGTATCCGCTTCTTCCATACTCTGCGCTTTTCTGTACTGGTGACACATTTTCTTGTGCTGTTCCCACAACTCCTCGGGGATGTGCTTCTCCGTGTGATTGACCATGGATTGTGTCCAATGGAACAGGCAAGTTCTCTCTCTGTCCACCATTGGGTCCTCCTTATTGCCATTTCCATACACAACTCGAACTGCGTTCCAGTTGGCTTGAGCGCTGTCCGCCATGAAGCCCTTAAAGTTTGGCGCCTTGACGCCATTCCTTTCCATGACCAGGTTGAGGTTTTGCCAAAAAAGAATTTGAGCTTGGCTATCCTCGGACTGCATGTCACATGTGGCAATCGTCATGACACGACAGTAGGTCGAGTCGTACACGTGGCAGGCCATCGTGGTCCAGTACTTTACTCTTTTCACATGATCAAACATGACCCATGCGTTCTGGAGATCTTCACCGGGCTGCATTCTTCTCACCAAGTCGACGCCACTTCCTGGTCCAACTTCAGACATCTTGAAGAGGAACACCTTGTCAAGATCAGCCCCCTGCCCTGGAAATTTGTTCTCTTGGACATAGGCCCATAGACTGATACCTCGGAGCTTGGTGATGGCGTCCATGACGCCGTACCTTCTCAGCAGCCTGAATGTCATCACCTTGTTGCGGATATTTGGGGAAGCCATGTCCTTGCACCGGTCAAGTACGGGAACAAGCTCCTCCATCGTCAGTTTCCTCGGGGGTGCATCTTCAGGCTGAAGAAGATAACTGCCAATCAGGACCTTGCTCGCCTCCAACACGACGGCACTCTTCTTGGCTCCAGGAGTATTCTCAACTTGTTCCTCGATTAGGCTATTGATCTCTGTCTTAGAGTCCCTATAGTCCCCTACCTTGACTGGGTGATCATGAGTCCCAACATGGATACATGCCCTAGTCTGATTTAGTTTGCCATAAACATAATAAATCTTAGCTCCACATGTTGCAATACATGCAGGAGGTTCCTTACATACCTTGCAGACCAGTGTTGAACTTGTTGGGGGTGGCTGACCCACCAGAAATGCTTGAAGGGTACATCCTTCAAACTCCGTCTCGTTGACCTTGGCGATTCGAGGATGACGGTCCAGAAAGTCACAGTCTTTGTTGTTGCATCGCAGCCAACCAACGCAGACTGAGTAGCGAAATGAAAGGCCAACGTCGTTGGTGATGTTGGTGGTCTTTGTCTTGGTCCAGACATGGCCATCGTAACGCTTGTCCATTCCTTGCATTGCCTTGGCCTGCAACTTCGCAGGTCCTTTAACAACTGGGGGAAGCTCAAAAACTACTGGACCGTCGAACACTGCAGGCAAGTACTCAACCTTCTCGTGTCTTACTCTTGAATAATCTATTTTTTTGAGAATGTTTTTCTTTCCTGGTCTCTCCGCAAGTTTCCTAATAAGCGGAATTACACTAACAGCCTCCTCTTCTGAAGATTGGGAGGTAATGGCACATTTGTCTGGAAGTGTAGTTGGCATGCTAAATTCTACAGCCTGTCTTGGAACATCAAGTGATGCTTTCAGAGGGCTAGTCTCCTCGTCTGAGGAAAGGGATATGACAGGCGTCACAGCAGGAGTATCTAAGCCAGGCTCTACCTTCACCTTGACATCACGAGGGAGAGGAGTCTGAATAGTACAAGTAGATGACCGACGAGGAGTTAGAATCTCAGTGGACGCCTGCATCTGGGACTCTGTGAGACCATAAACTCTGTACCTACCAGGATAAAGGTTCCAGAACCTGTTATCATCATCATCTTTCTCAGAAACCTGATCTTGAGTATGTGTGATCTCATGAGTCTCATCGTCATAAATCTCTTCCTCTATACTAACAGTGTCCTCTCTGAAGTGAAATCTGAGGCTAAGGCGTTGTGCCGTCACAAATGCCAAGCCATCCTCATCTACACGTACTGTAAGTGGAATTCCAACACCATGCGCTCTAAGCACGGCCATGCCTAACACTCTGTCTGCAGGGAGATGAGCCATCGCTGGGAGGGAGGAAAGCACTTGAGTAAGGAATTTGAAATTCTAGAATGAGAGGAATGTTGCTTCGATTGTCATCAATTTATGCAATAGTGTAACTGCCAGGACCCACCTAATTTTCAAAAAATACATCAATGGACGAATGTTGTTCGTTAGGTTATCTGGCATGAAAATTTATTTTTATCATGTAGCCGCCCATTCTAATCGGGACATCATGCTAAGAAGTCTACTTGCTCAGCCTAGAGTAGTATAATGGGAAGAATAGAAAATGAATCATAAAATCTAACTTATTAATAATCCTTAAAGACAAGAATACAATGTATTTAGAGTACCCAAGATTGAAATAGATTCGCCTTTTTTTTTTAAGAAACTCCTTGACATCATGCCTTTTATTTTATTCGTTGTACATTTATGATTGTTAGACATGAGCCGTCATTCTTGATTTATTTATGTCCTGGACTAACTTTTAGGTTTGTCCTTTTAACTTTTATTTATTTCTTAATAAACGCCGTTTCTAATCGGATCTTGTGAAGGTACTAGTCATCACGTTCTATATCTTATGTTAATAGAACATCTATTCCTCTGTACTGGAGTCACTCTTATATATTCTTGCATTGTGGGCAACTAGTTCTTTTGATGTGACATGCAAGCTCAGACAAGGAAGAGGAAGAAGAGAGGAGCGTTTTTTTATAGTTCTAAGAGGCAGTTAGAGGCAAGTAGAATGGGGAGGAAGAAGAAAGACGCTATGGTTGAGATGGCTGGAGTGACGAAAACATTAGATTTCGATAGAGTGGTCGAAACTTCACAGGTAGAGAAAGCTGAGGACGAAAGCACGAAGCAATATGAGCGTCGAGGTAAAACAAGGAAATGTGTCATCTCAGACTCTACCTCCAACAACAGTAATGGTGAAAAGGTATGTTATGGCCAACATTTTGAATTGACCCCTAGAATGCTCAAGTCATGATGTGAATTTAGGCTGTCACTCTCAACTACGTCCCAGCTATTACCCTGTCGATTCAGTGTCATTTCTTGTTAGGGTTCCTAGGTATTTGTTTATTAGTAATTTCGCATTGTACACTCTGATCCCAAGAATTGCGTACAGACCCAGAGCTCTATTTCAAACCAACTGCCGAGAGCTAGGTTTTGAAAGCGGATCTTCTTCTATCTTATCGACTGCGTGTCTTCTTGGTAATGTAGTGACACTCAGAAATCTTTGCTCTGTTGAGGCTTAGTTGGGTTTGTTTTACGTTTTGCGGACCTGCAATTAGGACTTAGGCATTGTGGATTTATGTTCTTTTATTTGCCGCGTATCTCTCATTTCTTCTAACCTCTTGCTCTCTTGTCGATACACAGGCAGTACGCAACAACAAAAAGGCGGGGGCGATGTCAAAAGAGACTATGCAGCAGGAGGTATCGAAGGAGATTCAGGAGGAGGAGATGCCGTGCACTCAAAGATCACGAGAAGAGATCGACGGCGACAACGATGGAAACTCGAAACGCGAGCATGTTGAAGGTAAGCTAATCCGCTTTTACAAATCTCCTTCGTTTGCCCTTCATCGAATTAACTTCTTGCCGTAGAAATTTCCCATGGTCACCGCGGCCTGCGGTCAAAGCTAGTTAGAGAATTAACAATATCCTCTAGCTTCTTCAGAGAAAGCCACTACTTGGGCACTACCGCGCTTAGCGTTTTTTATTTAGTTTAGACCTTCAGAAGGACTGCCGGTGCCGGCGGTGCCGGTGACGACTCTCTCGATCTCCGTTTCATTTACAGCAGTTCCTCTACGCCTCGCAGTGCCGGTGCAGTCGGTTCCCGAGAGCTCTCATTTTACCATCTGCTTATAAAGATGATTTAGTTCAAGCCGAGCAGTGCCGGCGCCGGCAGTTCTCGGTGGCCCATATTTTTACAATGACACTTTGCACCTTGTAGCACACAGCGACCTTGTATGTGCGATATGTAACAGACGAAGCTTAAATATCCTTCCACTTTATACAGCTTTTAAGCCTTCATTACGGACTGCCGGCACCGGCAGTTCCTGAGAGGACATCAAGACAACAAGTTTAGGAGAATAGTCATACAACCTGTAGACCATACCAGGCAGAGTTGATGCGGACGGTTCTAGGAAATTACAAAAATCTAAACCCTTACCAAGTAGTGCCGGTGCCGGCGGTTCCAGAATGGACTTAAATAACTTTAGTTGTTTCACGAGCAATTAGTCTACAGCTAACACTGCCGGTGCCGGCAGTTCCTATTAATGTACCAGTCGGAGAGTTCACATGGTTTCTCTAGCAATGCTCGCCCCGGCAGTTCCTATTTTTATGTTATATTGTGTGAGTTAATATTCGTACATTGTTGAATATGGCTTTCAAAACATAGCTCGGGTTAGTGATTCTACGATGTTTTGTTAGGTCAATTTAGTATTGCCGGTGCCGGCACTAACTTATACAGTAACATATGGGATTCATTGTAATTTCAATTGAGGGCCCATTCATGTACTGCCGGTGTCGGCATTGCTTGTAAGACCAACATTATCCCTATGATTGGACAATATCACCCTATTAGACTTGTGCCGGTGCCGGCAATGAATAATTCACATTTACTTAATCACTATATTGGCTATTTTTTGGATTCGAAAACATCTGCCGGTGCCGGCTGTTCTTTCAACGAACTGTTTGTCTTTATGTTTGCTAGATTCTAGGTAGGTTGCATATTAGATTGTTCTGATTTCCGGCACCGGGACAGCCTTGGTGAAGACCCTTCTCGAGCCTAGCAAAGTAGTGCCGGCACCGGCAGTTCTCCTGTTGCGTTGTAGGTAGGTTCACCATTGTAGGCAGTTCTCTCGTCGCGTTGTTTTCTGCTTGAGTAACCTGGTAGTAATGATTGGTTGTGCCGGTGCTGGCGCTTGCTGTTTGGTGTGAAGTTCTTGAATGAATAAGCAATTGTGTTCATTAACTTATGCATGTTGTATTCTAGGTTAAGGAATGCATGTATTTCTCAAATCTTTAGACTGATCTCTTTGTTCTTTTTTTTCTGCTAGGTAACAATGCCGGCACCGGCACTGCTCTAAACAACTGATTTTCACCTGATCGATCCCTTCTCGAATACTCGCCAATAGCCCTGCCGGTGCCGGCATAGTTACCATGTTAGAATTTTAATTTCAAAATATATTTTAACAGTATCTATTAAATTTAACTGCATCTTTATTGTATTGCAGACTCCTCCATTAGTGAAGGAGGCAGCCAGAAAGAGAAGGAGCAAGAAGAGCCACAAGTCCCTTTATCCGGCGATCAGGTTAAGAGGAAGCTGAGAGATTTGGTCGCGAAAGAGACAGTCAATACCGCGTCGAGGCTGGAACAATTGAAGTGGGAGCCTAAATCGAAAGGGCGTCTTTTCATTCCCTTGTGCAGGATGATATCCCTACCTGTGGTTAGACCCTATCTGAAGAATGACGTCTCCCAGTTGGCTTCTCATTTTACTACATGTGGCTACATGGATGGCAATGGTTACTTTTATGTTGCCCTTGAGGACAACAACGGTCATACAATTGATGTCACGCCCTCTATTACAGCGAAGTGGAGTCAGCACTAGTTGGAGGTGAACGAAGACTTTGAAGAGTCATTGAGGTCTGATCCGGATTTAAATGTCTTCAGTAACAAGATGTTTATGGTTTGGGATGGAAACCATCGCCTTCAAGCTTGGATGCCAATAATTGAGGAATACCATTCCGACGACATCAATTGGCACTACAAAGTTGAGTGTGTAGTTCTTGATCCACGAGGTGATGTCCCCTCGGTGATTACTGCCCTTCATGAGGTTAATTGGTGAGTAATGATCCAGTCATTGATTTTTTTCAACTGCCATCTTTGATATTAAAAATAAGTTTCGACCTCCCACTCTCACCTGCTCTTTTGAACTTGTGCAGGAGGAGCTTGGAGAAGCCGCTGCTGCCGCTGAGCGAAGGTTTTATGAAAGATTCCCACATTCCGATGAGTGGACGAGCAGGTCTGTTGACGACTGGGTCAGTAAAACAGTAAAAAGTGCTGAAAAATCACTTCAGGCTGAGCTTAGGAAATTACTACCTGTCGCTGATCCAATTCAAACATCGGCGTTTCTTGAGCAAGTGAAGCAGCATTACGAAAAATTTGAGAACCCGGAGATGCAACAGGAGAAACTATGGATGTTTGCCCTGTCAGCGATGCCCGTGAAAATGAAAATTAAGTGGTTACAGCGATGGAACTCCCCGAAAGCTATAAGGGAGGGTCACAAGTTCCCAAAAGAAAACTTTGGTGATGCCGTGTTTCTTCCCTGGCTTCACCGAGCTACGTGGTGGGCACAAGTAAGTCTATGAACCCCTTTGAATATGTTGTTTGTTCTCTATACTTTTTGCTTGTTAGGACTACCCCATGGTGAGTGCCGGTGCCGGCAGTTCAAATCAGCTGTACTCTTTGTCTCGGACTAAGCCTGCCACATCACTCCAGTCCTGACTCCTGTCCATTCCACGGTTCCCCTCCCTGCCATGCCGCGTTCTAACTTCTGCAGCGTCCCCCCCACGCTCCCCTCCCACCCCACCTCGTTCCCGCTGACCCCTTCACATGACTCACGTTCTGGTTCAGTCTGGGTGTAACTTCGAGATGATTGTTCTGTGGGAGTCAGTGCTGGTTATTTATTTTTTGTTTTATTGCACTGGATTTGGTTAGTTTTGGGTTACGAGGGTTTTTGTAATTGGAGAGTGAGTGAGTGAGTGAATGAGTGAGTGGTTTTGATCCCAAGTGGCTTAGGCTGTTGTGAGGGAGTTCTTCTGTGGTGGTCTGGAGATTGGTGTTGTTGATGGTTTCTTGTGGTGTGATCAAGGGTTGTGGTTTTTTTCGTTCGGATGGGAGTGTTCAGGTGACGCTTGTAGCGATAGCAGCTCAATGGTTCTATTACACTTTGTGATAAGAGTTCTCTTTGTGTTTGTAGATGGTAGGTTTGTTCATATGATCGGCTTGTGTGAGTCTCTGGTTTGGGGGATTCTCTTTGAGGTTCATGGTTGTTAATGTGAAATTGGGTTAAGTCGGACATATTAGACCAAGTTTTAGTGACTGTGACTTAAACTGGGTTTGTGTGATAAGAGTATTCTTGGATACTGTGGATTATTTTCCGATCGTTCAATGGAAGGGGTGCGCTGGTGGATGGGGTGTCAACTCCACATTCGTGGTCTTCGCGGTATGACCTAGACAAGCAACCGGTATAAAAATAAATATGAGTGAACCTTTAAACGAACTGCCGGTGCCCGCACTTGCTTGAAACCACAATTTAGTGGTATGAATTTATATGCCATCTCCTTCTCTAAAGAAGTGCCGGTGCCGGCAGATGTTAGGCTAGCAATCACGGAGTCTGATCTGCGAGGTCACTGCCTGGGTGTAGCTCGGCAATAGCTTCAGAAGGCCAGTAAGTTGTTTGTGCGGACCTCGGACTGGATCAGTTGAGCTCATTGAATTTAGCTCGGCTTCGATTTACTGGTGTGAGTATTCAGTTGATGGATTATAGATCCGTTTCGAAAATGGTTAGCTTGGAACTAAAACTAGGATTCTTTCAAGTTGGGTAGTCTGCAGTCATTCGATGATCAAGAAGAGGGTCTCAGTGGTGGACTTGGAGCGCAATAGTGTGGATTTGGTGAGATTAAGTTGGACTATTTGCATAGTCGTGGTAATTGCAATGTGATTAATTGTGCAATTGCAATGTGATTAATTGTGCAATTGCAATGTGAATAATTCCAATGCTTTATATTTGCAGCTGTGGCTAAAACCGTAACTAATTCAAATGTTTTTCTTGCAGTTGGCTGATGAGGCAGAGATCTTATTCGAAGGTGTTTTAACGGACCTAGGGGTTACGATAAATTACTCTCCCGAGGGTGAGAACGTTATCCCTACAATATTCGACTGGGTTGAGGAGATGCGATGCTCCCTTTGGGATACTGCATTTTTCCGGGCGTTCACCGGGGAGGACCAAGCTCATAAGAACAAGACTTCGGCACAACAACCTGGATTTCAGCAGGCCTTACGAAGAACTCTGTACAGGTATTTCAAATATGTTCTCCTAAAACGAAAGGTTGTGACTAGAGTCCCGGCCTTTTTTCCAAATTACTTGGATACCGCCCATCCAGACACTATGTTCACTCCGGGGATTACGAAGGTCTGGGACCCATGTCACTACGACAGTTGCGGATGGTACCTCGACTGCCCTGTGAAGAAACCACCTGCCTTTGACATTGAACTCCGTGACTCACTCCAACCCGCTCTTTCTAAGATGCCGGCTCCAGCCATTTCGGCCCCTGCATCTGATTCACCCAGCCAGAAAGTTGTGGCTACATCACGAGGTAAAGGAAAAGTTGCTAGAAGCAGAGGAGAGAAGAGGAAGGTAGTTGAGGTTCTTGATGACGAGGAGGAGGAGGACGTCGAAGCCATGGTTGCTGTGACCAGAAAGCTGGACAATCGAAGTCAAACTGAGCCAGAAGCCAAGCGCCCAGCAGTCACGGCCCCAGCATCAGCAAGCCTCCCACTATCAAAACACGCTTTCACTCCTCCTTCGATGAAGTTCATGGTTGCTGCCAAGCCTGGCTCTTCAACCCTACCCTCCTCGGATGTGCTCGTCATTAATGATTCCTTTCCTGCGATCATGGCATACAAGGACAAGCACAAGGAATTTCCTGAGACTTGGAATTCCATGGTGGCCTTTATGACAAAGGTAAATTTTTCTCTTCCAGTATTGTTTTCTCTTTGTATGTCTCTTTTTCAATTCGGATGCCTTTACTAATAAGTTTATAACATCATGTCAGGTTGGTGGAGGTCGAGAGTATTACTTCGATGGCAAGCTTCTCCTGAAGCCCGCTGTGGACCTGGTCATTGCAGATTTCCCGGATGGAAGTCATGTCCCGGGAATCTCTACTTCAGCAACAGATGTCCCCCAGTGGAATGCAACAGTGAAGGATTTTATCAGATACACCGTAGGATTCTGCGGTGGGTATCTTCACGACGATGGAGCATTACTCATATTCTACCCTGACAGTGTTGTCACCGGCAAGGAGATTTCGAGCTTCTTCAAAAAGAACAGACTGACGCTGAAAAGAGAGTGGACTATCATCAACTCCCTCCATCTAGCTCATCCTTTGGATTCTTCAGAATTGGTAAGTTTCCCGTATCCATACTCTCTAAGATACTGTATACTTCTCATTTCGATGTTTGTGCACATTCTAATGTCTCTTAAATTCTGGTACTTCAGACTCTGAAGTTTAAGGCGATAGTGTGCGTTCGATCGAAAAGTGACTCCTCTAAACGGCAACCTGCGGAGCTTCTGATTACAACCGATCCCCGCTTTGAGCCTTTGAGAACGTTGATCTTCTCAAAGATGACGTACTTTTCAATGTCGTCACCAAAGAAAATGCACTCAAGAGAAAGTCGGATGGGAAGCTCTGGAGAGGTCCCAAGGAGAAATCCGAGGCTCTCATGCAGCTTCTCATAGGTGGACTTTGTCCAAGAGCCGGCCTTGTGGCGGACCTCACAGCTGGCACTGGTGAGTTGTTCCTTGACACTAATCTTCTCTGTAATTCTGTTTTCAATATTATACTCGGTTTTCTGACCGTGATCTGTATTTCATAGGGAATTCGGTCCGTGCAGCCATATCTTACAACAAGCACGTTGTTGCTCTTGAGGCTGACGCGTCCATATTTGAAGAAATTCTCCGCCCCCTTCAAGAATCCACCAAGAAAAACGAGGCGCGGCTGATTCAGAACGAAGAGGAAGAGGATGATTACGAGGAAGACCTACCTGAGGAGGATGAGGTTAATCTATGTGAGTAAGTAGGTATTTGTTTTTGTTTGAGTTTCATAATACATTTAAATTCGAGTTATGGTGATTGACTAACTTCTATTCTCTCCTTCAGTTTGAAGACTACCGCTACATGTTGGAATTATTCTTCACCAACGAGCTCGCTATTTGAACTGCCTTGCTATGCGGAGGAGGCCGCCTGTCGATATGCAGCAGAATCTACAACAAGTTCAAGCTCCTCGTTTAGCCCTCTGAGGGATTATGATCCTAGGGTACTATATTTTGTGGATGATATTGCTGAGGAGAGCGACCACGAGTTCATACCTTAGATTCCAATAATCTTACACCGTGGTACTTTAGTGGACCTTATAACTTGTAATACTTGAATGGCTTGGATTATTTTCTATTCTGCTCCTGCTGCTTGGGGCCTTTCATTTGGGAACTTCTTAGAACTCAGTTTCTCAAATCATGCTGCAGCCAGTCGTGCTGCAGCTTGCGGTCACTCTTTGCATAGAGGCTGTCTGAGATTTTATGGGTACGACATTCTGGCACCTTGTTCTGAGTTCTGCATTCTTTTTTGTTTATTGTTGTAGTTGCCAATGTGCGTGTTTAGTACTTTTGTGCTTGTTTGATTTTGTAATTATTTTGTCTCGTTTAATTGCTGTTTATGTTCGTATCTCCAACAATACCTGAAGAATACAACGTAGTCAATAGATGGACAAGTCACCAATTATTTGTCACGCAAGTGGGAGTAATGGAATTCTGTGTTTTTTGAGGTTTGTGATGACTCTTTGGTGCTGCTTTTCATGAACAATTTTGTGTCTTTTTGGTACTAATTTGGGTGCGATGGGTTCAGATGTGGCAATTTCGTGGCTTGGATTATTTTCTATTCTGTCATACGCAAATCCATACTTCTGTCCTTGCTTAAATATTTTGTAATGAAATGATTTCCACTCGAAGTAATTGCCTTTAGAGACGAGGCAGAGTAGCAATTACAGGTTCATTATTTTCAGTGCGAAAAAAATACCCATCTTACTTAAAAATTACATTAGTAATTTGGTAACATTATATGTGCAACACTGCTTTGTGACTATTTCATAGCTCCAAATCGTAACATGAGGCCATTCACATTAATACAGGGAGATGCAGTCACACAACCTGCGTGGTTCCGAATTTTGGAATTTTGAATCCAGGTCGGATTTATAAAAAAAAATCAATGTCCAGGACAACCTATTTTCAAATTGAAATCGCTTTGAGACCTATCCCTCCCACCCTTCCCTACCCCTCGCAGTTACCCCCTATCCCTCTCCTCTTATTCCCCCTTGCGGCCACTCCCTATCCCTCCCACCCTTCCCTACCCCTCACTGTTACTCCCTATCCCTCTCCTCTTATTCCCCCTCGCGGCCACTCCCTATCCCTCCCACCCTTCCCTCCCTTCCCTCCCCCTCGCGGCCACTCCCTATCCCTCCCACCCTTCCCTACCCCTCACTGTTACTCCCTATCCTTCTCCTCTTATTCCCCCTCGCGGCCACTCCCTATCCCTCCCACCCTTCCCTACCCCTCACTGTTACTCCCTATCCCTCTCCTCTTATTCCCCCTCGCGGACACTCCCTATCCCTTCCACCCTTCCCTCCCCCTCGCGGCCACTCCCTATCCCTCCCACCCTTCCCTACCCCTCACTGTTACTCCCTATCCCTCTCCTCTTATTCCCCCTCGCGGACACTCCCTATCCCTCCCACCCTTCCCTCCCCCTCGCGGCCACTCCCTATCCCTCCCACCCTTCCCTACCCCTCACTGTTACTCCCTATCCCTCTCCTCTTATTCCCCCTCGCGGCTACTCCCTATCCCTCCCACCCTTCCCTTCCCCTCGCGGTCACTCCCTATCCCTACACCCTTCCCTCCCCCTCGCGACCACTTTCTATCTCCAAAACCTTACTTCTCCCTCATCCTCACTCCCTGTCCCTTCTCCCTTACCCCTCCCCCTTCACCCCTCCCGCAGTCACTCCCTGTCTTTCCCCGTATTAATCCCCCTCTTCAGTATACTCCCTATCCCATCTCCCCCCCTTACGCCATCCCTCACCCCTTCTTCACCCTTACTCCCTGTCCCTGCTCCCTTATCACTCCCTCAGTCACTCCCTGTATCTACTCCTTTTCCCCTCCCTCAGTCACTCCCTGTATCTACTCCTTTATCCCTCAATCTGTCACTTCCTGGCCCTACACTACAGACCTCTCACACGCAGTATTAAATATCTAGGTTTAATACAATTTAGACATAATATTAGCGATAGCTGAATTCAATTTGAAAGGTCGATTCTTACTATTGAAAGAGGTGATCGCTTATCGATTTTAGCATATAATATAAACAAAAAATTAAATCGAAATTGTTTACAACTTACCCTTTGTCTCTTCAGTGTTTATTGAACAGTAGACCGTCTGATAAGCTTAAAACTGAACCATTAAAGTACTAGTTCTTCAATTGAAATTCCTGGCTCATGTACGCCTATTATGATTCTCTTTAAATACTACCGACATCGGAAGGAAAATTAAAATATAGCCTCTGTTAAAATTTCCGATTAGCTTGGGAACTTTAAGATAAGTCGTGGTGGTAAAATGTCAACGCTTGGTACCGCTAGTTGATGGAATGTTGATGCTATCATTTGCAGCCTTCAAAACTGCCTCAAAGCTTGCACACTCAATTTCTTGCTGAGTATTCAACTCTCCACCGAATTGAGCAACCCACGGTTCTGCTAGGTGAATTGGAGAGGACGCTAGGAGGAGGTCCTTGCAAATATTGCATCGATAATTCTGGATTGAAATCATCTCTGCTGCACACGGAGGATGGAGAAAACAACCACAAGAGGATAAAACTGCAGCTTTCCAAATAAAACCTTGACCACAGTAAGCACAACCGTCTTTACCTGGATATCCCAATGGTGGGATTGATTGCTGCTTAGGGTATTGAAACACTCTTGGTGTTTTAATGGTAAGCATTGGTCCCCTTGCGGCCGTGACTGCTGCCTTACAGATTTGTAAGTCTTCATTAGCACCCTCCAAGACTTGAGCTTCGTGGCCCATCCCTAGTTCCAATTGTACAATATTATCCCGGATTTGAGCGTCAGCCTCCCTAACATCAGCAAGTTCCTTGTACAATGCCTCTGACTCTTGGATGCTTTTCTTGTATAATACTGTGGCACCCTCTGTACGTAGAATCTGCCGCGCCTCCTTGAGTTTTGAAACATATTTGTTGTTCAAATCTTCTTCAGCAATCTCAAAGGATTCGGCGCTCATCCTTTCGAGACTAATGTTGTACCTATGTCGCAATTGTTGAAGACGCTCCTCAACATCTCTTACAACAGCACTCTTCTTCTGCTCCTCCACCAAAGCTACCCGAAGCCCTCGAATAAGATGATCAGATTCTCCTCCACCTCTACTTGGACCACTTAAATCCTTGATTATGGTGATGAGGCCTTCGACTTGGCATCTGGTTGCGACTGGACCTAACTTAGTCGGATTTCGCCATGCATTCTTTAGGCGAGCTTGATGTCGGTCCAAGGCTTCAGCACACCAGTTCACTGACTTTCCATAAACAAAAGTTGCGAAGCAAGCTTTAAGGAAACGAAGACAGAAATAGTTGTTATGAGGTCTGTTACCGTAGACCTTGAAATACTGCTTTCCGAAAAGCTTCAGTTGCTCCTCATCTTCGCACCTAGAGAAATCGTATCTGCCCTTCGAAACTCCTTCCTTCCACACCGAAGTGACTTCCTCATCGGATATGAAACTATAGCACTTAGAAACATCCCGTAACAGTGGCCCCTGATCAGATAGGCCCACCACATTAGTAAAGAACCCCTTTCCATACTCTGCGTCACGTCCCATTAGCATAGGCGCTGCAGTAAGCATCCGTTGACGAACCCCCTCTTCGATGTCTCCAAGTTGAAATGGGTCAGCAAACTCTTCGGTGCTGAAAACCCTGTCACAACCCCCCTCTCCATCACTCCGCGAAGCAGTGTTGTCGTCGCTAGCCTCCTGAACATCAGGACCACGGTGAACCAAACACTGTTGTCTAGTTTTATGTTGCAATCTCCCCTTCTTCCTCTTCCCTGTCATTTTACTCTCTACCACACAGCCACCCTCGACCTTTCTCCAAGTTTGAAACAAAAACTTCGCGGAAAACACTCCTCACAGAAACCAAGAAAGAGAGGACCCTAAACCATATTACTATTGTAAACAAGTGAAGACCACCCGAATCAAAGAGGTAATGATGGTCACTGATGATCCAAGCCGCTAAAAATATGCCCTTAATAAATAGTCACATTACATCTGTGTGAGGTCATTACTTTATAGGAGACACCTTCATTACAAATGGATTACACTTTCATTAGAAGAGGACTGCCTGGACCTGAACAGTCATAAGGGAATAACATATTAGCGTGGAACCCATTTTATAAAATGGGTATTCTAATCTACTCGTACGTTTGCAATGTAATTAATATAAAGGGTGTAAAAATATAAAAGGACTAAAGAGAAAGGACTACAATAATCGAAAATAAAGAAAAATTAAAATTAAAATCAAAAAAATTAGAACATTAAAAAAATTATTTAAGATGGTTTTCAAATTAAGGCGGGACAAGAGAGATTAACAACTTAAAATTATAAATTGTAGAAAAATATAAAAATTGGCTAGACACAATAACAATTATAAAAAAAAAGGAACAAATTTCAAACAACTTAAAAACAGAACAAACTTAAAAAATATCAAGTATAAGTAAAGGATCGACAGCAGGATGACAAACTGATAATATAGGAAGAATTAGGGCGTAAAAAAATGGATGAATATAGCATTTTGTTGATGGGGGATTCCAACATTCGGTTCCACTAGAACCCACATATTCCTAAAGGTCAGGTCGATTCGCCTTACGTTGAAGCAAATCCTGAAGAACAGTTTCACAAGCAATGACCTCAAGGGAGTCGCTGATTCTCTAAAAAATTGTGCCTAAATCATAGGAACAACACAATTCTACAATTCAATGCTGTGAATGAGGAGAAAATCAAACTTGTGAGGTTCATATAGGATTATCTGAGACAATAAAAGGTGCATATATCTTCTAGGATATAATGAAATTATTGTTATGGACAGAAACGTTTTTTAAGGAATATATCTCGGTTTTAGCGACAACATTATCATACAACTTTTTAATAATTTCAAGAAGTTTTCAAACTTTAAATTTAAAATTTCTGGACTACGTTTTAAGTTATTATTCGAGGTGATAACTGGCAGTAGCTCGTATTTTACTTTCCAATTTTCAAAGAAATACATAATACAAAAGAAATTCGTATTCGGAAGACAAAATGTATGTATAATAGTAGATATGCACATATGACCTCATCATGACGTCAGCCCTAATTTTATAACATCAATGTAAACCCTAAAATAGTTTGGTTTCAGATAATCATCTCCACGGAATTACATACACTTCGTTGAAATATCTAAAAATATAATCCTAAATTTAGTAAATTCCCACGGTCATAGGGTGCATACTTTTTCAAAGAAGTTGATGAAAAGTCAAATATTTGCTCACCAGTTTCCGCTCTCCGCTCTCCGCTCTCCGCTCACCGCTCGCATGCTAACTTTCCCCACAGCACAGCGCCTTAGCTTGAGGTTTCACTTCAGGGAGGAGAGTATTAGTCTAGAGGAGGAGATTTATGATGATGAGACCAAGGAGATTACACACACTCTGGATCAGGTTTCAGAGAAAGACGATGACGATAACAGGTTGTGGAACCTGTATCCCGGTAGATACAGAGTTTATGGTCTTACAGAGTCCCAGATACAGGCGTCGACTGAGATTCTAACTCCTCGTCGATCATCTACTGTTCAGACTCCTCTGCCATGCGATGTAAAGGTCAAATTAGAGCCAGGACTGGATACTCCGGATGTACCTTCAGTCATCTCCCTTTCTTCAGACGAGGAGACAAGTCCGCTGAAAGCAGCACGTGCGGGTCCAAAACAGTCTGTAGAATCTAGGATGCCATCGGATCTTCCCGTCAAGGGCTCCAATACCTCTCAATCTCCAAAGGACGAGACTGCCAGTGTAGTCCCTCTCATTCGGAAACTTGCGGAGAGACCAGGGAGGAGTAACATTCTGAAAAGAATAGATTTCTCCTTGGTGAGACACGAGAAGGTTGAGTACTTACCTGCTGTGTTTGACGACAGCGTGATCTTTGAGCTCCCTCCTGTTGGTGATGGAGCCTCCAGGACGCAGGCGAAGGCAATGCAGGGAATGGACAAGCGTTACGATGGACATGTATGGACCAAGACAATCACAACCAACATCGCTAACGATTTCGGCCTCGCTTTCCGCTACTCCAGCTGCGTTGGTTGGCTGCGCTGCAACAACCAGGACTGTGCATTCCTCAACCGTCGACCGCGAATTGTTGAGGTAAACGAGACCGAGTTCGACGCATGTACCCTGCAACCGTTTCAGGTAGCTCAGCCTCCACCAGCTGATTCATCAATTGTCTGCAAGGTATGTAAAGAGCCTCCTGCATGTATTGCTACATGTGGAGCGAAAGTTTATTACGTGATTGGGAAACCCAACCAGAGCAGGGCATGTATCCATATCGGAACACATGATCACCCAGTCAAGGTTGGGGACTACAGGGATACAAAGGCGGAGATTGGAAGCCTAATTGAAGAGCAGGTGGAGATGATGTCTTCAAGAGCTACGAAGAGCGCTGTTGTCTTGGAGGCAAGTAAGGTTCTGATCGGCAGCTATCTTCTTCAGCCAGAGGACTCATCGCCGAAGAAGCTGAGCATGGAGGAGCTTATCCCGGTCTTTGATCGCTGCAAAGACATGGCATCCCCGAACATCCGCAACAAAGTTATGACGTTTTGTCGACTCAGAAGGTACGGTGTTATGGACGCAATCACTAAACTCCGTGGAATCAGTCTCTGGGCGTTCGTCCAAGAGAACAAGTTTCCGGGTCAGGGGGCCGAACGGGAAAAAGTCTTTGTGTTCAAGATGTCCGAAGTTGGTCCCGGGAGTGGTGTCAACTTGGTATGTCGGATGCAAGCTGGCGGAGACCTTGAGAACGCATGGTTAATGTTCGACCACGTGAAACGTGTAACGAAATGGTCAACCATGGCTTGCCATGTGTACGACGCCACGTACTGCCGAGTGATGACAATCGCCAGCTGCGACATGCAATCCGAGGATACGGAAGCCCAGCTCGTCTTCTGGAAGAACCTGAATCTCGTCATGAACCGGAACGGCGTTGATGCACCAAATTTCAAGGGCTTCATGGCTGACAATGCGCAGGCGAACTGGAATGCTGTGAGGATTATCTACGGCAATGGCAACAAAGAGGACCGAATGGAGGATCGTGAGAGGTCCTGCCTCTTCCATTGGACTAAGAGCATGCTGCAGTATACAGTGAAGTACTTCCCTGAAGAACTCCGAGAGCAGCACAAGAAGATGTGTAACCAGTACAAGGCAGCTCAGAGTTTGACAGAGGCGGACACTCTGTACCACGCGTTGCGAGCCTGGTGGGTATCGACCGGGCTTCTGGGCGAGGTGGCACTGACCAAACTGGATCAGTGGTTGGCTTATTGGCACCACCGCTACCGCCAGTGGGGAGGATTCATGTCTAGGGAAAGTTATCCCATGAACTGTGATACGTTCCTTTCATTCCTTATCATATCACCCTACTCAGAAGAACTTATTTCGATGGCTGTCAACGAAGGCCCTCGAGTATCAACGAGGGCACTGTAAAAGTAGTGCCGTTAACGGCATTGCATTTGCAGTGCCGTCGCCTTCGCTCGAGGGTCCCTCACAAAACTGTCGTAGATGCTATCCTTCAGTTTCAGCGAAGGCCGCCGAGTGTCAGCGAAGGCGCTGCAAAAGGAGTGCCGTTAACGGCACTGCTTTTTCAATGCCCAAGTTTGCACTTGGGGGCCCCTCACGAAACTATCCTGGAATCTATACTTTAGTGTTAGCGTAGGCCATTGAGTGTCACCGAGGGGGCTGCAAAAGGAGTGCCGTTAACGGCAGTGCTTTTGCACTGCCCTCGTCTTCCCTGGAACCCCTTACTTAACTATCTTTAAATCTAACTAATTCCTTTGTCTACACTGCAGAAATTCACTGAAGAAGAACTTACAGAGATGCCCACCTGCAACCTCGCCGAAACTGTTCACAACAAGTGGCTCCAAGCTTCGGGGAACAACGGCAGCGATCTCTACGTTGCCACCGTCGATGATTATGTTCGGGCATTTCTACAGGTTGTTAACTATTACCAGTTTCTGAAGGGTGACCTGGGCGGAACAGGTCCATCGAAGAAAGAACTGAAGCTCAGGATGGCGGAGCGCAGAGCAAAAATTACAGGAAATCCTGCGCTTCTCGAAGATCCCATGCTGGACATGCCTGGAGCAGATGAGTTTTGCACCCGTGAACCTGTCATGCCTGGAGCAGAAGTATTTGGATCACAGAAGCGGAAGGCCGACGTGCCCATCGGAGCTGAGGAGGAGTCACATCGCCCCGACATGGTTAACTTTTCGCGTCCAAGAGGTCCCGGACGCGCCGTCAGACCCCGCCTTGTGCAGATGCCCGTGATTGTGGAAGACGATTCTGAACATGACGCTGAGGCAGAGGAGGACCAATCACCAGCACCGAAAGCTCCTTCACCTTTAGCGTCACACAAGAATGAAGCAGGCATACGTCATGTCAACGCTGTAGAAGAAACGAAGGTGAATGAGAGAGAGTGGCACATCTCCAGGCTTCCCAAGACTTCTGCTAAGTGCTGCTGGGCCTAGAGAGCTGTTACGAAAAAAAAATGTACTGAGAAAATAGTGAGGGGCCCAAACTTCACTGCTGCACCGACCTATACTGGAGTCTGGACTAACTATCGCAGGAACATAACTGAGAGGACGGAGTTCTTCTTCTGCTCCGATGATATTGAGCGCTGCGTGAAAGGCAGTAAGCGTAAATGGGTAGCACACTACTCGAAGGACCAGGAAGTGCCCTCCATTCCTGAGATCTGGCCAGTGAAAATAGGTACTAACCTAAAGCTCACTGAGATTCTCGCTCTCGAAGCAGCAGGGTTTCAACTTCCGCAGAAGAAGCCGGTCTCCCCAAGACGCCTCTTCTCCTCTGCCCCGCTCCCTAAAAATCTCAGTTCGGTGTCAGTTCCTGCAGACGCTGACCGTTATCCGGGTAGGAGAGATGGCAAGATGGTGAAGCGCACTGCCACTCGCCCCAATACGGCGCAGCGACTCTTCATGGGCTCCTCCGAGTCCCTCAAAGCTCGTCTCCGTTCCATCACCATGATTCCTGAGCCGGGCCATGGTTGCATCATTTAGCTTGATTCCGGCATTGCCCCCAACATCACACGTTACCATATCACCATCAGCTCTTGCCCTAGCTGCACTTGCCCTGCATTTAGGAAGACGATGACTACTTTTCGAGGCAGGGTTCAGTTCACTTACTGTAAGCACATATATCACATCCTCTTGAAGGTGTGCAACCGTGATCCCGAAGCCGAGCTTTTCATCCATGCGCCTACCTTTAGTTTCAACGAAGTGAAGCTACTCCTAGAGAGTGGAATCCTGACTCACCTCTCGGCCAAAAGATAAGAGGCTAGAAACTTTGGATGACAGGCATTCACATCGCGGACAGTAGTTAATGTGGATGCTTAGTCACTGGTGATTGAATTTTTCCTTGTACTGAGTCAACAATACAATTTCCGTATTGCCTATATCAATATAAAGGTTTTGTCAATCACATTTACTCCATTGTGTAAGAGTAGCATTTGCATTGGACATCGGGCCTACTTACATTGTCTCACCTAACAGTTCAAGTGTACTAGTGCCATCTTTACAAATTATTAGCCACTTTATTCTTTCTACTTACCGCATTTAGATATTCCCCTCGCATTTTCAGCAGAATTAGCAACCTCTGGGTGTACTACAGGACAAGCAACATTGACGTTCACTGTTTGTTCTACACATCGAGATTGTCGTATGTGGGGACGTTTTGACAATGGACGCGCTTCACTCTTTCTACGCAGTGCTTCCCTAGAATAAGTCCCCGGAGGAATCTTCCCAACCTTGGAGTATGCATGACTTGAGAAGGGCACGACCGGCTCCCTCTCAACTACTACAGTACAGGTTGGCTCCTGTACAACCTTTGGTCCCGCTATGAGGTCTAATCCTACATTGACCGCAACGTTTCCTGAATGCCCTTCACTGCCACCTTCCGCCTCATCTTCCCCCTCAACCTCCACATATGGTTGAAATGGGCCAACGACATCACCAAGTGAGACAGCAGTTTCTTCGACATCTTCCATACCCAAAAACACGCTCTACTTGGGAGTCGCTCCAAAAAGAGAATGCACAAAGAGGAAGAGACCTTCTACTGCCACTACCTAAATATCCATGAACTGAGACGTTGGCGCCTTTGAAACGGGGACCGTATAATGATAAATGAATTTCATCCTTTCGAAGTTGGTCTGTCTAGGACCGTTAGCACTATTCAAATTGATTTGAAATCGGAAGTAAAAAATTAAAAATGGAGGGGGACCAAATTAAAGGCCTACGTTTAGAAGCTTTAGTTTAATGTTTTTATAAATTTAAATCCGGAAACAAAATTTAAAAAAATAAAAATAAAAATGAAATAAAAAAAATTACAAAAAGAATTAAAAAAAAAAAACTTAAGAAAATTAAAAAAAAATAAAATTAAAAAAATTAAAAAAAATTGATTAAAAAAAAAAAAAAAAAAAAAAAAAAGAATAGTAGAAAAGAAATCTCTGGAAAAGGCTACCAAAGTGGGTGTGTGTACACCGAGCGCAAAGAAGGATTTCGGTGGACAATTTGGAATGGAAAAAAAGAGAGTAAATAGAAAATGAATAAAGAATAATTAAGAAGAAAATGAACAGAGTAATTAGAGAGTACATAGGCACAGAAATCATAGTACAGGATGGAGGAATAGAGTGGATACACCATTCAGGAATTGACAAGATTATTAGAATGGAAGAAGATGGAAAGCGAAACAAATCCAAATAATTACAACAATAAGTAATATGTTGGATGTCATATACTTGTGATTGGAAGAGATAAATTAATTTGAAGAAAATGACATAAAATTCACTAATTTAATTAAGGACCTTACAAAATATAGGATTAGTACAGGAACAAAGCGGGAAGGTAATACATTTTTATTATACAGACCTTGTTCGGTCCACGGTTATAGGGTACGGAGAAAGTCTTGAATCTATTAATATTCTGAGAATATTCTAAGAATATTCTCAGAATGTTCAAATATTCTAAATTTATATTCGAATTTCAGTCAAAAAGTTACTTTTTAAAAGCTTTTTACTGCTCGCCGCTCTCCAAATCACCGCTCGCCGCTCTCCACTCGCCGCTCGCAGCACGCATACAAGTCTCCCTCGAAGAAGACCATGGCACAACCGTAGTAGGACAAGACTATGGCAAGAACATAATATGACCATGCATTAGAGAAAATTTGAGGTCCTGGGATGCCCAAATCCGAAATTGGAATATCCGGATTTTGTCAAAATAAAAATTGCCAAGAAATTCCACATGCAGATTGCCATGGTGGAGTATAAGGCGGTGACATCAGATTTTGAATGGGTGGGAGCCAATCGCGGATGGTGGTCCTGGATAATGCTGGATAGTAAAAAGATAATCGAGGGTCCTTGTTGGGAGTGGGGTGTACCTCGATTTTGGGGCCTTGGCTGTCCTTGGTGGCAACACCCACACACGTGTTGGGGCCGCGTAGTGGATGTCCTTGTTGGCAACACCATCACACGTGCTGGAGAGTCGGGACAGGTAGTGGCGCCGGAATTCGATGAACCTTGATGTGACCATAGATGGTCAACGGTGATTTTGGGTGGGAAATGTGGGATGATTGGTTGTTTGAGTTTAGGAAGAATCAGCTTGCAACTGTTGCTGTGATGTTGTTGCTAGTGAGGAACAGTGTCGAAATTCTTTGAATCGAAAGTTCTTGAGGTAGTTGGAAGTATGGAGAACCGCC
This sequence comes from Ceratodon purpureus, assembly GCA_014871385.1. Lineage (NCBI taxonomy): Eukaryota > Viridiplantae > Streptophyta > Bryopsida > Pseudoditrichales > Ditrichaceae > Ceratodon > Ceratodon purpureus. Next base: position 28,892,104 of record CM026421.1, read on the forward strand.
GACCAACTTCGCAGGTTGCTGTAGTTGTTCTTCACAGCACTCACAACGCCGATGGGGAATGGATTCCAACGAGGTATGAGCGGATGTCATGGGTGAGGCTGAATCCTGGGAGTATTGGGGCTTGGGCTAGAGATGCGCGACGCCATGGCGGCGATGACATGAATGGAACCTACAAGGCTCAGATAAGGGATTTTAAATTCAAGGTAGATCATCGCAAGGTTGTCACCAACAAGCCGGAACTGCAGTCCGTGTTGGTGAGGCATGCCTACCACAGGCATCAGGTGCTACTGGATCCACAGATTACTCGGGATCGGGTTCCATGCAATTGTGAGTCACGACTAACTCTGAGCTAACCATCAATTTTCTCATGTGGCCATCCCTTTATGACGAGGAGTCGTTAATTTTGTGGTTTGCTTTGGATGTTGGGAACAGTTTTATACCAGTCGTATTTTGAAGATTGGGTCGACCCTGATTCCATACTGGGAGTGATCATGGTTGTGCACAGCGATGTTGGTGAAGCAACTCGCAATGGGCGATCATATAAGGAGCTGCTTGATGTTGGCATCTTTTTTCTAATCTTGTCTATGTTCCACCTACGCCAGGGCTTTTGTATGGATCAGTCGAGCCATTGCTATTGCCACCATTCAGTGATCCGGAGTGGCCTCTCCCAGATATGCATACTAGTGAGGCATTTAGAGCTAAACTGTATGCAGACTTTCAGTCTGTAACAAAGTCCACCACTGGGAGCCGTATGGGCCACCTCCAGTGGTTTCTTCCTCTACATGTCTTCGTAGACCTTTTTGCTGCAGCTGAAGACACTATGAGACGAACATCCACATTGTATATCGTGGAGAATCCCTCGGAAGAAGTGTTCACATCTCTGATGGATCTAGGTTGGCAAACCAAAGTGGTGTTTGGTAAGGATATTGTGCGGTGCACAATATCCTTACCTTCTCTAACTTTCAGGTGTGTTGCCACTGTTGTCATCGTTTGATGCTTGTTGCCACTGTTGCCGCTCTTGCCATTGTAATGCCATTTCTGCATGCTATGACCGAAGCTCTCTTGTGTGAAGCTCTCGTATGTGTTTATTGCACAGGTACCACGTTGGAAGATCAGTGTTGTACTCGAACTTTAAATACGGGAGGGAGCGTCTGGCGCAAGATGGTGTAACTTGGGAACTAATTGACCAAGTGCGGGAAGAAGACATGGTGGTGCTTCCATGTTTTTTTCAAGGACTGCCAGTGGCACGGTTTGAAGTTGGTCGAGGGTGGCCGTTGTCACATATTCGTCGAGAGGTTGCTATCACCTTAGGCGACGTGGCTCCAGAGGAATTCCGCTTTGTGCTCAAGCGAGTTGGGTATCCAGACGTCAAGGTGAACCGCAGACACGAAGGTTCCAACACTGTATCACAAGTTCTACCACCGTGGACTTTTGAGATAGTAGCACCTACCAGCTAGTTTTGAGCTTAGAGTGGCTAGTGCCGCAGGTGTATTTTTAAGTAGACACGTTGTAAACACGCGAGGCAGTTAAACGAATGTAGACCTGGAAAGGTAGTTTTGTATACATCTCAAGCTGAATAGGAACTATGGCTCAGCCATGGTTGAATTCTAGCTAAATGGTGGAGGTTTCATAAATACACGTTTGTTTTCTACCCAATTATCCATGTTTCAATTTGTATATTCTTTATTAGCTTATTTGTACCATTCTCAGTGTTCACGAAAATGTGCGATCAGTGTTCACACGAATTCAGAAAAACCAGATCACCCCAACACAGTTAACCAAACCTCAATATTTTCTTCATTGGTGGCATAAATTACGATGTAATGTGCCTCGCTTTGAATCAGGTGTTCAAGAAATCTGAACAACCTGCAAATACAACACAGAGAATATAATTCAGTCTGCCTTTGTTGCCACCGCCTTTAAAATAATCTGCCTTTGTTGCCGCCACCTGCAAATACAACACAAAGAATATAAACTGCTAGCAACATCTAGACGACGTCGATGCGAGTTGCATGCATGTCAACGGTGATTAGAATCGGTCCTTTGGTCGCTTATCTTGTCCAATTAGAGTTCACCTATCCTCGGAAAAAAGGCTGATTAAAGCAGTGAAGCAACAACTCCAAAGTATCATTCTTGAGCTGCAAACTCATTCAACAGAAACTAGGATGTGCCTCATTGGGTAACATAAAAGAACACAATCATACAAGCCAGGCACATATGAACACCGCAAATCCTTCATTGAAAGATTCTCCAATGCATAGTATAGAGACTGAACTAAATGAATTCGTCAGTAAGCTCGGGAAGAGGAAACAGAGTGTAGAATTGTAACGCGTGAAGTGGAAACAAGCGAAGTGGAAACAGAGTGAAGTGGAAAGACCATGGAGTGGAAACAAAGGGGAAGTGGAAACGTCCATGAAGTCATGAAGTTGTGAAAAAATGCCAACTTTTTTTTCATCAAAATGTTCAGCACAAGGCCAGGAAGTGAATGGAGTACAGGCTTAGCTATTATAAACACTACAACCACTTTGGTACTAACGCCATGATAATAAAACTCGGCCGCTAACATCTTTGAACTAAACACTAGGTCGATATGCTCTGCTCAACGGTCGATATGCTCTGCTCAACCAACAAATCCAGTGACAGTGGGGAGGAATGTGGCGCTGGTGGCAACTTGCCAGTACTTGGCTTGTTGGAAGAACGGCTTGGCACGTCCTCTGCAGCTATTGGGCATGGTTCAACGTCCCGAACAAGGCTTGTACCTTCCTGGAGCCCCCTCTTGAACTCTTCTAGCTTTTGTTTTGCTGTTTAGAGGGCAACACATCTAGCATTAGTACTTATTTCTTTAGAGAGACAACGCTGTTCCAAACGAACACATGGACAATTCCGGCACATTAAATCATAACTGAAATTGTAAGCATGATACTAAACTAAAAAGAACCTTGGCTAAAATTCTGAAAAATGCAGGGAGCAAAAAAACACTAAAACTTACTGTGATGCGCCAAGGTTGCAACGGCCACATTGACAACTTCACTGTGTATGCTGCCAGCGGGTCGGCTAGCAAGTGGTTTGGGACGTGGGAACGCTGGAATAAATGGAGAAATTGGTGGTTGAGGCGATGGACCCTTTACCTTGACCTTCGTTTTGGCCACCTTTGGAGCTGGTCAACCTTGAGCATCGCCAGCACCTTCTCTCATTCGCTTCACAAAGCCAGATTCTGGTGGACTCGATAGACATTTGCCTTTGCTGTCACGAGAGACTGGACCAGAGCGCTCCAGCCCATCAAACCCCCATGATTCCAACCAACTTGCATCACCGAGTTTGCCGCAGAGAGGGCAATTGCCACGTCCCGAAATCAGTCTGGAAACAAGCACCAAGGGTGAAACAAACAACCACATGAATATGGCACTGCACAGTTTGAAACAAAGAGGTAGTTGCAGCATCTAGGACGTCGCTATTCTGCGAGCGTTAAGAGGCGAGCGGAGAGCGGTGAGCGGTAACTTTTTGGATATTTTGAGGAAAATATGATTTAGAGCGGTAAGGATACGGTATTTTATGGATTGACAACTTTTTTTAGTTTTCAAAATTCTAAATATAGTTCGTAGTGTGACCTATGGCCGTGGACAATTTCAGTGAAATGACTGGAGGACCTGGATCTATGGCCGCGGAAAATGATGGTTTAGGGTGACTGGGCAGTACGGGCTTGCACTTGTGGAATGTGGCCATAAGAACTGTTCGGCTGGGGCTTATTTTGGGGACCTGCAATGAGGTGACCGTCACACAATAGCGGCCTTGTGTTCCAAATCGCAAATGTTGGTTTAGGTACAGATATTGTCACTGTTGTATGACAATTAAGACTTTGTATCTTTTTATACATGCTCAATTGACCTTTCATATTACAACAACCTTTCAACCGGTCACCTCCTCAGATGCCTCCAACGATTCAAAACATCCAACTTCAATTATTGATCACTTTTTGCCTTGATACAACCGAGTAAATGACTGCTTGAACTTGAGTTCAATACATCGTGATCCTATTCTGAACATTACATGTGTCTGCTAGTAATTCGTCTGTAGCAATTTCCAGGCAGTATCAAAATATAACATTGTTGCACACAGTAATAGTTGTCAACCATTCGTAGATATGCAAAATCAGGTCTCTAGCATTCAGCTTTGTTCTCTGATTTTCTGAATGTCTTCAGTTTCTCATTACGTACATGCTTCGCGACCGAATACACGTGGTCTCCTTATCCGGTCGTAATTGATGATGGTTTACAAACCGGTAAATGGTGCTACGACAGTCAGAACACTTCCATCCCGTCTTCTGAGAGAAGCTGAAAACGTACGTACACCATGACTTATTTTAAGAAGAGCTACACATCCACATTTTATTACGAAATATACTCATCCAAGTTCATTCTCACAGCAATAAGGCAATTCCGCAGCCAACAGCCAATGTGGATAATAAAAATCCTAGCAAGCGTCGTACACTGGAAGACAGTGGATTGTGACAACTGCGCACACCGAGGAGGTCATTAGAACATACATGTGCAACATAACATACACACCTACGCACATACAGCAATCGACAGAAAAAACCTCGTCGTCAGTGTGATATGATTAAAAGCTTTTACACTATTCATTAACATCCAACGCAGTTGGGTTATTAATAGACCACCCTCTGAATGAGAGTGCCGTAAAAGTCTGACTCGTTTAGGGAGTCTCTGAAAAGGTTTGTTCGGGCCCGAGCACACTTAGGTGACTCCATCCTAGACTCTGAGAAAGGTTTGTTCGGGCCCGAGCACACTTAGGTGACTCCATCCTAGACTCTGAGAAAGGTTTGTTCGGGCCCGAGCACACTTAGGTGACTCCATCCTAGACCCTGAAAAAGGATTGTTTGGGCCCGAACACACTTAGGTGACTCCATCCTAGACTCTGAGAAAGGTTTGTTCGGGCCCGAGCACACTTAGGTGACTCCATCCTAGACCCTGAAAAAGGATTGTTTGGGCCCGAACACACTTAGGTGACTCCCTCCTAAACCCTGAAAAAGGATTGTTCGGGCCCGACCACACTTACTTCACTCTTTCTTAAACACGATTTTTTGGACCTCTTCAGGAATTAAATAGTGGCCGAACATTGCTTTCTTAGCAGTTCTCTACAACATGCTTCTGCATATTCAAAGCGAATTTCACTCAAAAATGGAGAAATGGAATCCAGTGCTACTGCACATTCAGGGTAGTGGCCCTTTTAGTCTCACTACTTCAGCATTGAAATACTCTCATGTTCGACGTGTGCAATCAACGATTCAGATATCACTAGTTGTCCAAGTACTTCAGAAGGCCACTCTCCAGGACTCGCTTCACTTCGTTGAAGCTAAAACTAGGTGCATGAATGAATGTATCCAATTCTGAGTCTAGAGCGCAAACTACATTGAACAAATAGTACAAGTGCTTGCAACTAGCCCATTGGCCCCGCTTCCCAAGTGCCTGCATTGCCATCTCCTTGAAATACGGGCAAGTGCAGGCAGGGTGTTGCGAAATGGTCAGGTAATACTGCTGTACCTTTGGAAGCTTCCCAGAGTCCAATGTGACGATGCATCCTAGGGCTGGGGCTGGCAGCATGCACAACTTGCTCACCTTCCCTTTCAACGACAAGGCAGAGGCACAATTATTGCTATGCTTCGTTGACGGGGCCTTCTTGTTCCGTCGGATAAGCTTCCCTGATCGCCGGGTAGGGAACTCATCCGGATTTGCCGGCGTAGGGTAGGCCGAGAAGTCCAGTGCCGGTGCCCGGTCTTGAAAGAGTCTTCTCGGTGACATCTCCTTCTGCTGCGGGAGTCTAAAGCCGGCACTCTCTAGAGACAAGATCTCTTTCTTCGTCAGCCTCGTCCCAAGCTTCACGGGCCAAACCTCAGGTACCTTTGGCACCGATAAGACCCACTTCCGTCTGCTACCCTTGACGCACCTGTCAATGTCGTCATTACAGAAAAAGAACTGATGAGTCTCTACTCTGTCTTTTTTGTAGTTCTTCATGGAGCCCGTGTATGTCGGCGCAGCAGTGCTCTTCCCGTTCTGCACAATCCGTGCCACGCATTTCTTCTCAGTGACAGCATGTTGGGCGAAGCAGGCCTTGGCGGATGTCTTAGGAAGTCGTGCAATGTGCCACTCGGAAGAGTTGCAGGCGGTCTCCTCAACTGAAGTGACGTGATGGTAGTCAACAGGAGGTGGAGACTGGTTGAGGTGGATGTCGGCTTGGTCCTCTTCGCTGCTTGTAGGGGAGTCTGCAATTACCACCGTCGGAGGATAGTCGCTCTCCCGGCGTGCAGCTCGGGTCTGGACACGAGGTCTTGACACAGTGATCTTATCTGGCCTATGAGACTCCCGCTCATCTCCGAAGGCAACATCTGGTTTTCGTTTCAGAGACACACAGACCTCCTCCCCTTCAAGATGCGGGTTCCTGGTGCACCATTCCTCTGCTCCTGGCATGTTCAGGATCGCTTCATGTAGAACTTTCGGATTCCCTGTTCTCGCTGCAGACCTCTGTGCCCGTCGGAGCTTCAGCTCCTCTTTTGACGGACCTTTCCCAGGTCGCTCCCCCTTCAGGAACTGGAAGTAGGCAACGCATTGCATGAAGGCCCGTACAAAGTCGTCCACAGCGGCGACATACAAGTCGCTGCCCCGATCTCCTGACTGCTGCTTCCACCTGTTGTGGATTGATTCAGCAAGGTTGCAGGACGGCATCTCCGCGAGCTCGTCTTCGCTGTGATTCTGCACACCTCGGTGGTTAGGTTTAGGGTTCAGGGTGTTCGAGGACTGACTATAGACAAAGTTCCTTTCGATGCGATAAAGGTTGAAAGGACGTGAGTTTGATTACCAATTCCATGAAGCCTCCCCATTGGCGATAGCGGTGGTGCCAGAACGCAAGCCACGTTTCCAGGTTTGAGAGCCCTTTTTCTGTGGCAGCGCCGGATGACATCCACCATGCTCGGATTGCCAAGAACTTCGTTTCAGCTTCGGCCATTGTCGTCGCGTTCTTGTACTGCTGGCAGAGTTTGATGTGCTGCGCTCGCAGGTCCGGTCGAATGTCAGCCTTTGTATGTTGCTCCAAGGACTGCCTCCAATGGAACAGGCATGTCCTCTCCCTATCAATCATCCTCTCGGAGGGGTTGCCGCTCCCATAAATTATGCGAACTGCGTTGAAATTTGCTTGGACACCGTCCGCCATGAAGCCCTTAAAATTTACTCTCAGAACCCCGTGGGTCTCCATGATAGCATTCAGATTCTTCCAGAGGACGGACTGGGCTGCCGTGTCCTCTGACTGCATGTCGCACGCTGCAATTGTCATTATCCGACAGTAGGTGGGGTCATAGACGTGACAGGCCATTGTTACCCAGTCCCTGACTCGCCTCACGTGGTCAAACATTATCCACGCGTTCTCCAAGTCACCGCCTGTCTGCATACGCTTAACTAAATCGACTCCACTACCCGGCCCTACCTCAGACATCTTAAAGACATACACTTTCGCAGCATCATCGCCTTGCCCCGGAAACATGTTGTTCTGGATAAACTTCCAGTTGCTGAAGCCTCGCAGCATTCTGATGCTGTCCATGGTCCCAAAGCGCCTAACAGCCTTGAACGAGGTAATGCAATTTCTGATGTTTGGGGAAGAAAGGTGCTTACACCGGTCGAAGATTGGTTCCAGCTCCTCTAAATCAAGAATCTTCTGCGGTTCACCCTCCTTAGCCAGAAGTAACGGGCCAAGCAACTCCTTCGCAGTTTCGAGGACGATGGCGGAATTGGTGGCGGACGGAGTGCGCTCCACCTGCTCCCTGATCAAGTTCTCTGTGTGTTCGACGAAGTCGCGGTTCTCGCCGGACTTCACTGGGTGGTTGTGAGTTCCCAAGTGAACGCACGCTCTCGTCATGTGAGGGCCTGCAGTGACATAGTAAATCTTTGCAGGGCAAAGTGCAACGCAGGTCGGTGGCGTACTGCAAGATTTACAGAGTACAGTGGAACTCTGCGGCGCAGTACATCCAACTTCGAACAGTTTCTCGGAAATTCCATCCCACTCAGTCTCGTTCACTAGCGCAGTCCTCTTTTCACGTGACAGGTACTCGCATTTGTCATTGTCACAACGCAGATGGCCAAGGCATGACGACGAACGGAATGTCAGCTTCAGATCGTTCTGAATATTCGAGGTCACTGTTCGAGTCCACGGGTGGCCGTCATACTTCCTATCCATTCCACGTAGCTGCTTCGCACCAGACTGATGGCCGTAAGCTCCAAGGGGTGGGAACTCAAAAATGACATCGCCGTTGTACACTGGTGGGAGGAACTGAACTTCCTGCATTCTAATTGCATTGAAATCAATGCGCGACAGAACACTCTTGGACCTCTTACGGATGCTAAGCTTTATGAGGCACTGAACAATGCTCTCCGAAGGGGAGACTGCAACAGTAGACGCAACCGAGGACTTCGTAGAGACAACCACTTCCTCACGATTATCATCTGGAATGGGCACTGTCCTCTCCTTGCCCTCATGGATTGCAGTCTTCTCTGTGCTCTCATGGATTACAGCCTCTTCCTTGCTCTCATGGATTACAGTGGTCTCTTCTACGTTCTCACTATCGGAGTCATCACTCAACTCATAGATTGTTTGAAGACCTGGTTCGGCTTTGACCTTCCTCAACAATGGTTCAGGCTGAGTGCACACTGTTGTGGACGACCGGGGAGTAAGCAATTCAGTAGAACCACCTAGCGTAGACTCCGTAACCCCGTAGACTCTATACTTCCCAGGTTTCAGCATCCAGAATGTTCCAATCTCATTCTGTGTTGACAACTGACCCACTGCATGTGAGAGTCCACCAGTAATGTCGTCAAAAAACTCCTCTTCCACATGCAGAGAGTCCTCCCGAAACCGGAATCGGAGACTCAAAGTTGTGGAACTGATCATAGCACACCCATCTACACCCAATGGAAAGGTAATCGGGACAGAATGCGAGTCCGCACGAAGGTAGGCCATCGCGAGCAGATTAAGTTGCACCCTTAACACTCACCCCAGTTAGCAGAAAGTAAGCAAAGGAGAATACACCTAAACATATGGGAGCATAAGCACCAAGGAAACAATCCTGTTAAAACCTACTAACAATCAAAATCACGGAATGAGAGGCATCATCATCGTGGCTTTAACTTTAATCATTGCTGAACTGTATGTACCTGTATAGGAATAATGTAATTGAGAGGTACCACAATTCTAGACATGGCGAAGGATTAGGCTGGCCCAATCACAATACTTATGATAAAGGCTGCGGTAACAGAGCCATGTCATATAATGACGGTAAACCTACAATAAATAACAGCATCTTGAATAAAATAAAACAGTGAAGTGTACATTTTAACCATCTACATCTTCATGAATTAGAAGTGAGTAATTACTGCACGGCCCACTAATCTAAATCAGACTTGGCGGCTGCGCTTTTTAGATCTCTCAGCACTGTCTGATTCTTTGATTCTATCTCCTTGTGGCCCTTCAATGCTCTCAGCTGCCCAGCATCCTGTACTCTTGAGCTTACGTCCTCTAGGGCGGGGGGTACTTCTTAAAAGAAGTCTAGAGTACGTTCCAGGTTTGATGACCCCTACTCTAGCATAAGCATGTGATGCTTCAGTTGAATTGCCCTGGGTGCGCTCTACTTCAGGCAGAACTGGTTGAAGCGACTCGGTACAGCTCCTATCATCCATTGCATGCACGTCATCGATGGGGACATCGGGTTTGCTGCAGTGAGGAGAATTGCATTCCGGAACTGGCTCAAAAGGACCGTGAAATTCATCTAAGGACACGTGCTCAGCTCCCTCTTGCTGTGAACCTGAAGCTAGGTGACTGCGGGACTGAATCGGGTTGCTTTCCATCCCCTATGAAGCTTTGAAGGTTCTACTCAGACATGAGAGGTCTGATATGGGAGCTACTGACTTCTGATACTGAATGAGACGTTCACTCCACTTATATAGGGAGTGACATTAGCAAGCATGGAGTCGCCCCACTTGAAGTAATTTATTCTTTTTTAAAGTGCCCTACATTAATGGACGCCTACACTCAAAGACGGCGTTTTTTTCGTAGGGAGGTTAACATACAGTAAATAACTGTCAGTATGGAAGTTCAACAAACTTTCTGGAACATCGATGAGTAGATATGAAAATCATACGTCGTTTATGTAATGATGCATTTAAGTACATTTCAACATTTACTTTGTTCATAGATTATTGTGGCAAAGGGATGTCATGGATTTAAAAGAGGATCTCGAACTAGCATTCACGAAGATGATAACCAGATCGAGTGCGAAAGCTAAGGTCGAATTTAGTCGGGCAGTTCGAAGAGAGCGACGTCAAGAGAGGTTACGGAAGTTAGCGTCTAGGGGCGGTCCCGCTACTCCATACAACTTGCGTTCAACAATGGGAAGGAGGACAGGAAAGTCTAACCAGTCTGGTGTCAACCAGGAAGTGGGTGAAGGCGATGCGTTTGATGATGGAGAGGTTCAGCCACTTAAACTAGCATTTTTAGACGAAGAGGTTTGCTCACCACAGAAAAGAACACCGACGGAGGTTAGCAATGATGACTACTACAGTTCATATTCCAGTCAAACCTTAGATTTCATAAGTGATTTTTTGTGTAATTATTCAGTTCCAAGTTATTGAAATACTGGATCTAGGGTTCATGCCTCGAAAGCACTTGGAACACTTCTCGGATTAGTGCATCGACTCTGTCTCTTCAAGTCTTTGAAGCTCTCTACGGACGTACCCTCGACCTCCCTGTCATGCTGCTATTCCCTCTGAGAATGTCTTCCATTGCAAGAACTCCGCATTTCAAACCCACTTTTAACTAGTTCGAGAATTTGCGCAGGAAGAGGGTTCGCAGCCACGAGACATTGCTTCGAATCGAGGGGGGCGGGGGCGGCCTACGAGAATGCGAAGTGCTGCGACATCTGCCAGCACAAAATCCGTATCTGAATCCTCCACAGGAGTGAAGAATCGTATGATGGAGGACGTGGGACCTTGCAATCCGAGAGAAGAAGATGAACAGATGCAAGTTAACCAGGTAGTTCTATAACCCGCACTTCCTGTATCATTTGCTTGAAGCCGATCAATGTTGTAGCACAATTTTGAGGACAAGGTCAACTCAGCCCCAACCAGACATGAATGAGGAGGCTCTGCATCCCAACGCTTGCGGTCTGAGTCTGGCTAGGAGCCAAGCAATGCTTGCGAGTGGTGGATTCTTATTCTTGTTTCCAAACAAGTCCACTGCCTAGGCTCCCCCTAAGGCTCTGCTCGGCCCCGATCAGACATGAATGAGGAGGCTCTTTGTGCTGAGTGCTTGCGGTCTGAGCCGGGCTTGGAGCCGAGCAATGCTTGGGCAGGGTGGAGTTTTATTTTTTTTCCCATTCAAGTCCCCTGCCTAGGCTCCCCTTAAGGCTCTGCTCGGCCCCGATCAGACATGAATGAGGAGGCTCTACTTGCCTTGCGCTTGCGGTCGGAGCCGGGCTTGGAGCCGAGCAATGCTTGGGCAGGGTGGAGTTTTATTATTTTTTCCAAACAAGTCCACTGCCTAGGCTCCCCGTAAGGCTCTGCTCGGCCCCGATCAGACATGAATGAGGAGGCTCTTTGTGCTGAGTGCTTGCGGTCTGAGCCGGGCTTGGAGCCGAGCAATGCTTGGGAGGGGTGGACTTTTGTATTTTTTTCCAAAAAAGTCCACTGCCTAGGCTCCCCCTAAGGCTCTGCTCGGCCCCGATCAGACATGAATGAGGAGGCTTTACTTGCCTTGGGCTTGCGGTCGGAGCCGGGCTTGGAGCCGAGCAATGCTTGGGAGGGGTGGACTTTTATTTTTTTTTCCAAACAAGTCCTCAGCCTAGGCTCCCCCTAAGGCTCTGCTCGGCCCCGATCAGACATGAATGAGGAGGCTCTTTGTGCTGAGTGCTTGCGGTCTGAGCCAGGCTTGGAGCCCAGCAATGCTTGGGAGGGGTGGACTTTTGTATTTTTTTCCAAACAAGTCCTCAGCCTAGGCTCCCCCTAAGGCTCTGCTCGGCCCCGATCAGACATGAATGAGGAGGCTTTACTTGCTGAGTGCTTGCGGTCTGAGCCGGGCTTGGAGCCCAGCAATACTTGGGAGGGGTGGACTTTTGTATTTTTTTCCAAACAAGTCCACTGCCTAGGCTCCCCCTAAGGCACTGCTCGGCCCCGATCAGACATGAATGAGGAGGCTTTACTTGCCTTGCGCTTGCGGTCTGAGCCGGGCTTGGAGCCGAGCAATCCTTGGGCAGGGTGGAGTTTTATTTTTTTTCCCATTCAAGTCCCCTGCTTAGGCTCCCCTTAAGGCTCTGCTCGGCCCCGATCAGACATGAATGAGGAGGCTTTACTTGCCTTGGGCTTGCGGTCGGAGCCGGGCTTCGAGCCGAGCAATGCTTGGGAGGGGTGGACTTTTATTTTTTTTTCCAAACAAGTCCACTGCCTAGGCTCCCCCTAAGGCACTGCTCGGCCCCGATCAGACATGAATGAGGAGGCTCTTTGTGCTGAGTGCTTGCGGTCTGAGCCAGGCTTGGAGCCGAGCAATGCATGGGAGGGGTGGACTTTTGTATTTTTTTCCAAACAAGTCCACTGCCTAGGCTCCCCCTAAGGCACTGCTCGGCCCCGATCAGACATGAATGAGGAGGCTTTACTTGCTGAGTGCTTGCGGTCTGAGCCGGGCTTGGAGCCCAGCAATGCTTGGGAGGGGTGGACTTTTGTATTTTTTTCCAAACAAGTCCACTGCCTAGGCTCCCCCTAAGGCACTGCTCGGCCCCGATCAGACATGAATGAGGAGGCTCTACTTGCCTTGCGCTTGCGGTGTGAGCCGGGCTTGGAGCCGAGCAATGCTTGGGCAGGGTGGAGTTTTATTTTTTTTCCCATTCAAGTCCCCTGCCTAGGCTCCCCTTAAGGCTCTGCTCGGCCCCGATCAGACATGAATGAGGAGGCTTTACTTGCTGAGTGCTTGCGGTCTGAGCCGGGCTTGGAGCCCAGCAATGCTTGGGAGGGGTGGACTTTTGTATTTTTTTCCAAACAAGTCCACTGCCTAGGCTCCCCTTAAGGCTCTGCTCGGCCCCGATCAGACATGAATGAGGAGGCTCTACTTGCCTTGCGCTTGCGGTGTGAGCCGGGCTTGGAGCCGAGCAATGCTTGGGCAGGGTGGAGTTTTATTATATTTCCCATTCAAGTCCCCTGCCTAGGCTCCCCTTAAGGCTCTGCTCGGCCCCGATCAGACATGAATGAGGAGGCTTTACTTGCCTTGCGCTTGCGGTCGGAGCCGGGCTTGGAGCCGAGCAATGCTTGGGCAGGGTGGAGTTTTATTATTTTTTCCAATCAAGACCACAGCCTAGGCTCCCCGTAAGGCTCTGCTCGGCCCCGATCAGACATGAATGAGGAGGCTCTTTGTGCTGAGTGCTTGCGGTCTGAGCCGGGCTTGGAGCCGAGCAATGCTTGGGCAGGGTGGAGTTTTATTTCTTTTCCCATTCAAGTCCCCTGCCTAGGCTCCCCTTAAGGCTCTGCTCGGCCCCGATCAGACATGAATGAGGAGGCTTTACTTGCCTTGCGCTTGCGGTCGGAGCCGGGCTTCGAGCCGAGCAATGCTTGGGCAGGGTGGAGTTTCATTTTTTTTCCAATCAAGTCCACAGCCTAGGCTCCCCCTAAGGCTCTGCTCGGCCCCGATCAGACATGAATGAGGAGGCTTTACTTGCTGAGTGCTTGCGGTCTGAGCCGGGCTTGGAGCCCAGCAATGCTTGGGAGGGGTGGACTTTTGTATTTTTTTCCAAACAAGTCCACTGCGTAGGCTCTCCCTAAGGCACTGCTCGGCCCCGATCAGACATGAATGAGGAGGCTTTACTTGCCTTGCGCTTGCGGTCTGAGCCGGGCTTGAAGCCGAGCAATGCTTGGGCAGGGTGGAGTTTTATTTTTTTTCCAAACAAGTCCACAGCCTAGGCTTCCTCAAAGGCTCTGCTCGGCCCCTATCAGACATGAATGAGGAGGCCCTGCTTGCCTTGCGCTTCCGGTGTCGGCTGCTCTAGGAGCCGAGCAATGCTTTGAGGGGTGGACTTTTATTTGTTTTGGCCTGGGAGGGGTGGACTTTTATATGTTCTGGCTCGGGTATTTGACCTGTCAGAACAATGTGCTTGCAGGACCTCTATCAAGTAGTCGAGGACGTACACGAGGAGGATACTCTCGCGTTGACACAGAAAATAGGTGGCCTCGAGGATGATTCAGAGGGCGATGACGACTCCGCTGGGGATGCATATGTGGGGAATGAGGATGATGTTCGAACGCGGCAGAAGCTGAACTCCGTTTCAACAATTGCAGATCTTCGTGTGCAGCCACATACTGCTTCAAGATTCAATATTCCTCTTTGCCGACTGCACGCCATGCCTATGGTCCGTCCAACCTTACAGAGTGACCTCTCAAAACTCGAGCAGGAGTTTGTCCACGGATATCGCGAGGGCGCATCTGTATTCTATGTTTCAACTACTGATGAAGACGGCAAGACCAGAGAGGTTACTGAGGCTGACAAGTTAAAGTGGGGACCAATCTGGACTCAGAAAAATCAGGAATTCAATGACTTTCTCTTGACAGTTCCAGAGTTAGCTTCCTTAACAAACATGATGTTTTTTATTTGTGATGGAAACCATCGATATCAAGCCTGGACGAACCATATCAATCGATTGCACAAGATGGAGGAGTCCTGGCATTACTTGGTTGACTCAATTCTCCTAGACACTAAGGGGAGAATTGGTCTAGTCATGCAGTTGATGCACAATATCAACAAGTAAGTTCTGCCTCTCAATGATTGTTCATTTTAACGAAGTACCATATTGTTCCATAAGTTTCCTATGCAAGAGATTTTCGGTATTCCTTTATATGTTAGTTTTCCTAATGATGTCTGATTTGCTAGGCACACGGAGGACTCTCATGTCAAAACCAATCCAGTTCATACCCTCTTCAGGGTTCAAAAATATGGTTTGATGCCTTTGGATGAATTCAAGGATATCTTGTCGGATTCTGATTTAAAGAGATGCAAGAAAACAAAGCACAATACGTGGCAGACCTTGCCGATAAAAGTGTTCACAAGTTTCATCTTCCAGGTATGCTTTCAAATTATAGCTCGTACCATGTTCGGAGTGCAGTATTAAATCACGATTTATTTCAAAAATGTTGATTCTTTTGGTGGTTGTAAGGCAGGTTTAACTCTTCGTTTTCATTTTCATTTGAATTTTGTCCTCAAGTGTCCGCACGGTCTTGCACCAATGAATTATATTACTGCCGCTGACCTCTTCTCCTTTACCTGAACTTTCAATGCTTCTTCAGCATGAGATCAGCCGTGCAGCCGACGATGGTCTAAGGGGATTCTTGGAGCAGAATGACGGTGATGTCACAGAAGCGGAAAAACTAATTGCCATGAAAGCTGCCGTAAAGAAGGTAACGGAGAAGCTGAGACAGAAGATGAATAAATTTGTCGCTGTGGCCAATCCCGAGCTTACACCTGCTTGGTTACGTGAGGTAAATAATTAAATAGGACTCTTCCATTGAGCAATATGTGGACAGTGTACGTACTATTAATGCAACGCTTCATACATATTGTTTTTCAAAGCGCAATTCCAAGTATTTGCAAGTGTGTTCGGGCCCGATCAGAGTGGGTCAAGAGCTTTCATGGACGCCTTGAACGACTTCTATCAGTGCCTGGTCTTTTCATCCTGCAGCTCCGTACGTTAGGGCGAAGTGTAACTTGGCCTGGCCAGGCAAGTGTGGTCGGCCCCTATCACACTTGGTCTGAACCAAGATGTCCATGGCGTAGTTTAGGCCGGCCAGCTCATACTTTATGCAGCCACTTCTAGGCAGATTTTCTGAACCAATGTTCGCTATGCAGGTGTTAAAGGGTGATTTAGCTTCACCCTTAAAAGCTATTCTTCTATCCAGATCTAAAAAGAAAACCTCGAAAATTTTGTACCCACCTAACTAATCCTGCTCATTATCATTCTGCTCTGATCTACTGCTCCAACAGTCCTAAAACCCACAAGGCAAGAACCCATAATGCAATTCGTCCTTGAGCCCTAACATTCAATGTGTACAATCTCCAATGATCCAAGATGGTCTTCTTATCATTACTCTTCTCATACACAATCAGTTCTGCCCTGAGATCTTGCCTTACAGCAGTAACATCCTCCTCCTACCTCCTAACTCCTAACCTCTCTCAATCCTCCTACCATACCTCTGAAACACACACCAAGAGCAAGAGAGAGTGAGAGCCGCCATGCTCTCACTCCTCACTACCCCCAAACCCTAGTCGTCGTCATCCGCTGTCCGTTTTTCATCCGAGTCGATTTTTCATCCGACTGTCAAAACTTCATCCAAAACGCAGTAACTAAGAAATCTGCAGTAACTAACTGTTTTACTGCTCCTAACTGCTTTTACTGCTCCTAGCAGTTTACTGTTCCTGCTCCTATTTAACTGCTCCTAGGTAAAAAGGCAGAAAATCCCTTTAACATTATCCCCCTTTTAGTCTGCATCTGCCCTCAGATGCTCTGGTTTTCTAGTTTTATGTAGTTAACCAAAAATAAAAAAGGGAAATGAAAATGAAAAAAGAGTCCTACTACTGGTCCTACCAGTACATCTTTCTAAAAAAAACTACTCCTAGCCACTAGTTGGTGTCTCCCTAGTGACTGTCTCCTCGGTAGCTGGTAGTATCGCTCCTGGTCCTGGTGGTGTCCTCGTGGCTACTGGTCCAGAACTTACTGGTACTGATCCTGCACCTGGTCCTGCAGAAATGCCCCAATGGCCAGCCATCACACAATCTGCCCCCTTACTTGAAAGGTCCGTGGATACTCCGAGGTTCTCAGCCCCCTCCTGCTCCTCATCCGACCAGTATGTGAAGGCTGGGAAAGCCTCAGCAAATCGCAAGAGGTACCTGTTCTGCCTCTCCCGATCCTCGTTGTAGGCCTTGATCTCATCCCCCACTTGCTTCTTCGTAGTGGTCAGAACATGTCGTTGTAACCCCCTGTTTGCTGGTGTCGAACTGCTGGCCGCTACCTCCAGTTGGCGTCGGAGCTCCTGGTTCTCCACAGCCAGTTTGTCGAAGTCCCGGAGCCTAGCGTTGGTAGCCATCTCTAACTCGATGCGCCGTTTCTTCGTCTCCTCCATCTCTCCCCCTATGGCTGTCCACTTGGCCCGCTCCTTCTGCTGATCTTTAGTGAAGGCAGTCAGCTTCATCCTCGTCTCTGCCCAGGTGGCCTTGAGATCTCCAAGTTCCTGGTTCTTCTCCTGCAACTGCTGCTCCATCCTCCTGATCTTTTCCTGCTGTTCCTGACCTAGGACCAGTAACTGCTCGTAGGCCGTGTGAACCTCGTCTTGCTGCTTCTGGATTCGCTGGAGGCGTTCGGTCTCTATGACCACCAACTGCATCTGTCCTAAAAGTTTCCCCAACCCCTCAGACAGTTGCATCCTCACTCCTCTATTGTCCTGGAAAGCCCCCTCTAGGTTTCGAGGGATCAGTATCTCTGGGTTGAGATTCTCCCTGCCCTCCTGCACCGGCTCCTCCAATGGTGGATCGTCCTGCTCCTGCTGTCGAAGATTGCCACTGTCGGGTGCCTCCTTGTGAACAGTCTCTCGGTGGGAGGTCCTCAAGGTCAGCAAGGTTCTTGATGCTTCAACTGGTGTCCCTGCCCCCTGTACCCGTTCCTCCATACGAGCCTTCTTCTTTGCCCTGGTGTTGGGGGTTCTCCTCACATCTGAATTGATGGCTCCAAGCTCCACCTCTGCTGCTTCCTTGGAATCCATAGATTCCGAGGAACTGTCCTTGTATCTTGGGCGACGTTCCTGTTTCCGCAGCCTCTTTAGCGTTGCTCCCCGGGCCCTTGGGTTTGCTACAGTCTGCTCCTGCTTCCTCTTCTTCTGCCTGGTGTTCCTGGGCTGTCCAGAGCTTGATGATGACTGGTGCTCTTCCCCTGGCCTCTGGTCCGCTGTACCCTTGGTAAGTGTCTGGTTGCCTGCTCCTCCTGGTCCTTCTCCACTCACTACATCAGGGGCTAGGTCGGTTCCTGGTCGCACTGGTGTTGCATCTGGCGGTATCTCGCTGCCATCATCCACCTCCTCGCTTGCTTGTGCTGGTTCCGGCTCCACATACTCCTCTTCATCGGGGAACCAGTTTTTGAGTAGGGCGTCCATCAATTCTGCCCCTTTAATTTCCCTAGTGGGACTGGTGTGTACCCGTATCAGCATCCTCCTCAGGCTTGAGAGTATCAAAGGGGCCCAATTATGTTCTCCTCGCTTTACTGCCTGGTACATGTTCTCCAGCAGCTCATTACTGGCGTAATGAGACTTCTTCTTGACACACATGATCTCCACCAATGCTCTGACCCTGTCTTGATACACCTCGTCAAATCCCTTGATCCTGGTCCCATCCGAAGTGTGATCTGCCCGGGTTAGTCCAAACGCCCTCATATACCTCGGGTCCATGTCGTTCCTGCTCTTTGGAACAGCTGCTGTCCTGGTCCCCTCAATACCCAAGGCCTGCTGAATGGTCCAAGCCGTGATCTCCACAGGTATCCCTCTCACCGAAGCTCTGATCGGTGTGGTGTACTCGGTCTTCTCTCCCTTCACATAGTGGAATCCCTCCACAAAATCCGACACTAGCTCTGTCCTAGGGGCTGTCCAGGTGTATTCGTAAAATGGACCCAAACTCACCTTTTCTGCCCAGTGGTCATCCTTCAAATCTTTCCACCCTTTCCAGAATTCGAGGGGAATGAATGTGAGCTGAATCGCTCTATTCCTCTTCCTCTCCATTATGACCCTCTTTGGTGCTCTGGCCAAGGCCTCGGTGGTCTTCCTCCTGGTGCTCCCGGTCCTCTGGATTTCTCCTTCAGCTCCTGGCCTGTGCTCCCCGTCTGGTGTTCCTTGCGTCGGCAGTGGTGGTGCTTCTCCACCTTGTGGCTGGATCTCTTCCTGCTCCGGCTGAACCTCCAACTGTTCCGGTGGAGCCCCCCCTTGCTCTGGTTGAACCTCTGCCTGCTCTTCTCTTGCTCCTGTCTTCTCCATATACTCGTGAAGAGTTCCCTTCACTCCTGCCCTAGCTGGCTATGTGGTGTCCTTGCGGCCTGTACCCCCGCTAGTGGCCATTCGGGACCTCTTGTCGGTTCTACCCGACTGTCTCGGCTGTTTGTCTTCTTCCTGTATCACTGCTGGTCTTCTCCAGTCTCCGAATGTCAGTCTTGGTTCCTCTGCTCCACTTCTTGGACTGTTTTCTAAATCTGAAGACTGAATTCTCTGGCCGGACTGCCCCGCCTTTTCTATTTCTTCCCTTTTTACTCTAACTGCTCTATTACCATCTACTTGTTCTCTTTTTTTTTGATTTCTTCTCTTTTCCCTCTCTAAAACCCTAATTTTTCCCCACTGTTCTAAGTCTTTCCTTACTGAACTATCACCCCCCGAGAAGCTGTCCAAACCAAATTGAAAACTTCCCAAACAATCTAGATTTCCTAATAAAACCTGGTCATGGTGGTCTTGTTGCTCCCGATTTGGCTGTTGCGGTCTTCCTCCTCCCTGTAGCTGCTGCTTGCCGTTGGTTTGAATTGCTCGTCTTCCTTTGAGCTGCTGCTCACCCTCACTCGTCCTGTTGACACGGTCTCCTTGCTGCTCAGGGTGTCTTCTTCGGTCGCTGTTCACTTCTACCCTTTGATCGTTCTTCAGTCCGCCTTCGCCTAGGGTTTCGCTGGTCTTCCTTCCGCCATGTCTCTCCTCCCACTGCCGTCGTTGATGCTCGTCTAGCCGCCTCCAATGTTCTTCTATTTGTCTTCGGCTGCCTTCCTCAACTCCCGATTGATGCGCCTCCTCCGGCTGATGCTGTTCCTCTCTGATTTGGTGGAGTCGCCTTCCTTCGATCTGCTGTTGCTGCCTCCCTTCAGTCTGCTGCCTCTCCTTCCCGGGCTGCTGATGTCGTCTCTCCTCGAGCTGCTGTTGCCGCCCTTCTTCAATCAGCTGCCGCTCCTTCTTGGACTGCTGATGTTGTCTCTCCTCGAGCTGCTGTTGCCGCCCTTCTTCAAGCAGCTGCCGCTTCTCACCAGGGTCTTGTGCTGTTTCCCTTGTCCTTATGCTTGCTGCACCGCCGCCTTGTAGATACTCGGCTCTTCGTCCCGCCACTCTCCAGTTTCCGCTGCTCTTGCGGTTCACTCGACAACTCCAAAAAGAGTTGACTTCTCTCCTCAACTCCTCCATGTACTCTCGGGTTTCATCCGAATGGGATGAAGTTCGTCGGCTGTTTTCCATCCAGTCGTTCTGGATGGATACCCGCTCCTGTCCGGATGGATTACATCCATCCTCCTTCTTAATGGGCCGTCCACTTAACTCTCCCATCCCCTTCTTCTTCATCATTACGGTTTCTACTACTCCACATCCAATAACAACTAACTCTTTCTTCTCTTTATTTTTTTCTTTTCTTTGATTTTTTTCATTTCCTTTATTTTTTTCAATTACCTCCTCCATGTCTCCTTCTTCCGCTTTCTGTCCTTCCTCTTGCTCATTTTTATCTTTCTTTTGATTTTTCATTTTTCTCTCACTGTTTTCTTTATTCTTCTGCTGTTTTTCTGCTTCACTGCCCCTTTCTTCACCATTTTTTTCACTTTCTATCCCTGTATTTTCTAACCCTGACTGGATACTATCCCCCTTTTGCTCGTTGACCAGTCCTCTGGTCAAATGTCCTGGTGTCCTGGTTTCCACTACCCTGTTTTCCTTTTCATAAAATCTATATGGTTTTAATTTATTGATGTTTACCAATACTGGATCAGGTTCAAAATTTTTTACCTGGACCAGCAGAGCAGTGTTGTTGGGGAGCCTGTACTGGACCCTATAAGGTCCAAACCACCGACTTTTGAATTTCCCCACATGCTCCTTATGGCCCTTGGGATACCAGAGCACATAATCGCCTACTTGAAAATCCTTTCGCTTGTAGTGTTGCTGGCTCCAAAGTGCCCTGTTCCACTGCTTGGCTCCTACTGCTTCCTGGGCCTCCAGTCTTGAAGTGTCCATCTGCTCCAAATCCGCAATCCTGGCTGCCAACACCCTGGTTGGTGTATAATCTATTTCTGAGCTGGTCTTCCTGGTTGGGACTATATACTCTGTCGGCATCAATGGATGTAAGCCATAGACCAGTTGAAATGGTGTGTGGCCTGTAGTAACCTTGTAAGCAGTCCTGTAGGAGAGCAGTACAGTATGAAGATGCTCATCCCAATCTGTGCGCCTATCATTGACCAGCTTGCTCAGTAGGTGACCAATCACCTTGTTTGTTGATTCAGCCTGGCCATTACCCTGAGGGTAATAGGTTGTTGATGTGCGATGCTGGAGCAGAAAATGCTCTACCAGGTGTTCTATAGCCTCATTAATAAAATGAGAACCCTGGTCACTTACAAGTGTCAAAGGACACCCGTATCTTGAAAGGATCTGCTCATACAAAAACTTAGCAGTAACTGCTGCTGAATTGGTTTTGAGCGCCCTCGCCTCCACCCACTTGGTAGCATAATCTGTAGCCACCAGTATGTACCTGTTCCCTGTTCTGGATGCTGTTGGTTTAATGGGCCCGATAAAGTCCAATCCCCATTTCATAAATGGTTCTGCTGGCATACTGGCCACTAGGGTAGCTAAACCAGTATTTGCCATACCTCCCACTCTCTGGCATCTGTCACACGCCTTGCAGTATTCTGAAACATCTCGATGTATTGCTGGCCACCAGTATCCGGCATCCAGTATCTTCCTGCTGGTGATGTCTTGCGAAAAATGACCACCGGCTACTCCATTGTGCATCTCCTTCATCACCACCTCTGCCTGCACCGGGTCCAGTACCCTCCTGACCACCAGGTCATGTCCTCGCTTGTGCAGAACTCCCTGGACCAGTGTATAGGGCAGTGACTTTAGGATCAGCTTCCTCTGCTCCTCTTTGGACAAGTCCTGTCGTACAACACCAGATTTCAGGTAAGAGCGTACATCCTCTAACCATTCTGGTTTGACATAAAACAAACTTGCATCCTTGGTCTGGTCCTCAACACCAGTTGCTGGTTCTCCGTTGGGCAATCTTGACATCGCATCTGCCACACCATGATTTTTCCCTGGCTTATACACCACTGTAAAATCGTATTCTTGAAACAGCAGTAGCCACCTTGCTATCCTCCCTGACACCTGCGGCTTATTGACCAGATACACTAGTGCCATATGGTCAACATAGAAAACAAACTTATTGCCCAGTAGATAATGTCTATACTTGTTCAGAGCATAAACCATTGCCAAAGCTTCCCTTTCAGTGGTACTGTAGTTCCTCTCAGCAGAATTCAGCAGTCTACTAGCATAAGAAATAGGCTGGTCACACTTCCCTGTTGGATTCTGGGCCAGCATCACTCCTAAGGCTATATTCGAAGCATCCGTATGCACATGGAACTCCAGGTCCCATTTTGGTGCAATGAGAATTGGCGCATTCTGGTACTGCTCCTTGATTTTCTTCCATGCTTCTTCACACTGGTCGGACCAGATGAACTCCTCTGTCTTCCTCATGAGCCTTGTGATTGGCTCCATGATATGTGCATACGACCTAATGTAGCACCTGTTAAACTGGGCAAACCCGTTAAAAACCTGGACATCTACTGGTTTTTCTGGTCTAGGCATGTTCTCGACTGCTTCAATTTTCTTAGGATCAGGAAATTTTCCTTCCTTGGACACAATGTGGCCCAATATAATACCAGAGAAGACCAGTAGTAAACATTTCTCAGGATTTAGACTTATCCCATACTCCCGGCATTTCTCAAAACACTTCCTCAGCTTGACCAGATGACTAATAATGTCACTGTATACACTAAAATCATCCAAAAACAATTTCATAAAATCACCAATGAAATCACGAAAGGCCTTGTTTACTGCCCTTTGGTATGTAGGAGGTGCATTTTTCAGCCCAAATGGCATGACTATCCACACAAAGGCTCCCCAGTCTGTCACAAAGGCAGTCTTGTGCCGGTCCTCTGGTGCTATCTGAATCTGATGGTACCCGGAGTACCCATCCAGAAACGAATACATCTCATGTCCTGCCACAGAATCCAACACTTCCTCAGTAAATGGCAATGGATACGGGTCCTTTTTAGTGGCAGCATTCAATTTGCGAAAATCAATACAAATTCTCAACTTTCCATTCTTTTTTGGAACAATGACAATAGGGGATAACCAGGTGGCATCCTCTACTGGTGTGATGAATCCAGCCTGAAGCAGTTTATCCAAATCCTGCTTCACAATACTGGCATAATTTGGATTCATGCGATATCTGGCCTGGTGGGACGGTGGGATATCCTTCTCCAACTCAATCCTGTGCTGTGCAATTGAGGGTGGGATACCCTTCAAGTCCTTATAGGTCCAGGCAAATACATCCTTGAACTCCCGGAATAGTGCTTCTGCTTCACTGGCCTGTTCTGGACTGATGGCTGCATTAATCTTTAGATACTGGGGCTCCTCTTCTGTTCCAAGGTTAATTTTTCTCAACTGCTCCGACTCTGGTAAGGTCCAGGATGCAATCTTCAGTTTCTTCACTTTCTCCCGGGCTGGTGTCTCATCCACTTCAATGTCGCCCTCCTCAAAGTTGTAAAAATGGTCTGGGTAGGCTCGCTCTGATCCCCCTTCTTGTCCCTGGTTCTGCTCCTGGTTCTTTGTAGGGCTCTTGATGTCGTCCTGGTCCTCACTGTTGTCCTGGTCCCTGTTCTGCTCCATTCGAGGCAGAGTGACTGTTCCAACGGCCAGTAAGTCCTGCTCACTGGCTAACCACAGAGCTTCCTCCTCATCTGTCAGTCCTTCAGTGAAATTATAGCAGACTAGGACTTCCGGTAGCTTAGGCCTGGGCCCCTTTCTCTGACTGACTGATATTGTTTTTACAGTACCATTACCTCTGATCGTAACCAGGTTATTACCCCAGTCATGGTTTACCTTAGCATCAATTAACCAAGGTCTGCCTAGCAACATACTATAGGCTTCATTAACTTCTTTATTTTTTATAACGGTCAAGGTAATAAGGTAAGGAATACCGTGGATGTGAATTTTCACATTTCGTATCATCCCCACCGGATCAACGACTGTCTGGTCCGCCATTCTTAATCTGAAAGGAGCAGGCTGTGATTCCTTGAGGCCCAGTCTTTTTCGCTCCTCCTCAGTTATGAGGTTCACACCTGATCCTCCGTCCAGTAGGACATTCTCCAGAGTCCCATTGCCTATCTGCACAGTTAACACCGGCAGTTCTCTGTCAACATCAATAGCCAGACTGCCTATTAAATCAGTCTTACCTGGTTGACTCGTTGTTGGTTTCTTGCTTGGTGCTGGCTCTGGCTGACTTGGCTGGTCTGCTACCATTTCCGGGAATACGTGGGCCTTCACGAATTCTGTCAAATTAGGAGCCATCTTCAGCAGCTGTCCTAGTGAAACTGTGATGGGGCTGTCCAGTATTTTTCTTCCAACTACAGTTGCATAGTGCTGCTCCTGGTTGTTCCCTGTACTGGTCTCCCCTTCTGCCCCCAGTTCTTGCTCAACGGTCCTTGAGCTGTAGGCTAGTGTATCTGAATCTGGGAATCCTGCCCACTCATTATCCAGCACTTCACCATCTCCTTCCTTTTCTGCTGTTTTTAGAGTCGCCCTGAGTCTTTCTGCTTCTGCCTTATTCTGCTCCTCTTGAAACTCGAGTTCTTTCAAGGTATCTAGCATCGAATTCCTGATTTTCTCTTCCTCCTGCCAGTCCTCCTTCGTTCTGGCCTTCCTAGGTTCCGGTTCCCTTGAATCATCCTGGATAGGTAACAGTCCTGCCTTCAGCCTCTGGGCTCTGGTCATGGTAGCTACCCCCACTGACTCTTCAGGTTCCTCGATTAGCTCAATCTCCACATTACTGACATGGTGATCTTGTTTCTTGTTGGTCTTCTCCTGGTCTGCCAAAAACTGGTCCCATTGTGCCTTCTTGGGGCAGTTCCAGCTCCGGTGGTCTGCTCCTCCACACAAGAAACAGCACGGTGGTTGATCACCATAGCTCCTCTGTTGACTACTGCCTGCCCTAGGGTTTGGTGGTCTCTGATATCCTTGGTTATAGCTGTAAGTTCCTGCAGGTTTAGAAGCAGAAACTTCATTAACAGAAACATGTTCTTCCCCTTCCTTCTTCGCACCTGACCCCCTCTGATTGGCTGGGTTGTACCAACAGTTTTTGTCGTCATGGCCCAGTTTCTTACAGATACCACAGGCTTTCCTTGGAGCCTCCTGGTCCGGTTCCTTCCTGGTCGCTGTGGCTGCCTTACTGCTGGTCTCCACTTTCTTCACTTCAATCTTAGTGGGTTTACCACTAGAGTCAGTGCAGTTCTCCTCACATCGCAAGGCTGCATCCACCAACTCTGTCAAACTCCTGACTGGTGCCACACTAGTAGTAATCTTGATATACTCCAGCAGTCCTGCTCGAAAATTAGTAATTCTGAACCCTTCTCCTGGATCAGATTGTAGACATTTGATTAATGTCATAAACCGATCGTAATAATCCTGTACCTTTTCCCTATCCCCCTGTTTGAAGGACTTCAATTCCCTGTATACTGCCTCATCCGTAGTCTGGTCTCTGTACCTTCTCCTGAAGGCAGCTTTAACATCCTCCCATGAGCAGTAGACATGGTTTTCCAGGAAATTCTCATACCATGCACCAACCTTGTCCAGCAAAGTGGTACCCATCAGGTTGATTATGACCTGCTCGTCAGTTTCTCCATTGTGCCATAGGGTTCTCTCAAACTGCCGTATATGGGCATCTGGATTCGTCCCTTCCTTGTACTTCGTGTAAGTCAGCGGCTTCCTCTGTGCCACCAGGACTGGTCCTGTCACAGGTGGTACTCTGGGTCTAGCAGCTGGTGGGTAGGCTGGTGGACCATGCCTCACTGGATAACTGCTGTCCGCTATATCCCCTGGTACTCCTATTCCTGTAGGTGGTCTGGTGTCATAGGGCATCCCTCTCATTATCTCCGCTGGTCTTCTGTATCCTGTTCCTGTGTCCGGAAATCCTGCTCCGGCTTCTGCTCCTCCGCTTGGCCAGTATGCAGTTCTGTTGGCTTCTGGTCTGTACTCATCACCTGTAAGGTGATCCACATAGGTAGACTGTACCCCGCCTCCTCCTGTTGGGCTCACCCGAGTCCTCGAAGTTGGGAAATGGTCTGTTCCTGGCCTTCCTGGTATAGCAGATGTAGTGTAGGGTGCTCCCATCAATTCTGCTTCCTTCAGCTGACCTGGTCTGTCCCCCTGGACCACTGATTGTTCATATGCTGCCCACGGGTCTGCCCTTGGTTTAGCCTGGAGTTTCTGGCTCTCTTCCCTCAGTATCTCCTGCCATTTGTAAAGGGTCGCCTGCCGGGTAGCTTCTTTCATTTCTTCCTCCTTCTTCTTCTGGTCCTCCAATCTCTGTGCCTCTTGTAATAATCGCAGAGCCTCCTGTCTTAGCAAGTCTTGCTGCATTGCTTCTTTTTTCTCAGCTGCCTGCTTCATCTCTTCCCTCCTTTGAGCTTCTTGCCAGGTTCGAAGAGCCTCCTGTCTTTGCTTTTCCTGGTCCTGCTCTTCAAGCCTCTTTGTTTCCTGCCATAGCTTCATTGCTTCCTTCAGTTTGATCTCCTCCCGATTCTTCTCTTCCCAAGCCTCCATGGTTTCCCTGAACCTGGCTGCCTGGCCTAGCTCCTCCATTTGCCTCCTGTACAGGTCCTCTGTAGCCTGCTGGTTTCTTCTTTCTCTTTCTGCCTGCCTTCTAGCCTGCTGTCGAGCCTTTAACTCCTCCAGCTGTCTTCTGTCCTCCTCATCTTCCTCCAGCTCCATTCCTTGGAACTGCTCTTGTGCAAAATGTACCACTGGTCTCCTGGGATTCACCTGTGCTGGCTTACCCGTTTTGTATATCTCTGACAGTGCTGCTGCTCCTGTCTGGATTCTGTCTCCAGTGTGAACCTCTTCCAATTTCTTCTTCAGCGTTTCCAATGTCTCCACCAAATCTCCTGGTGTCTTCTCCCCTGGTTTTGGTGTGTCTGGTCTGCTGCCTCCTTTCTTCTCCTCCTCCTGGTAATGGTCGTATGCTGATGCCATTCTGGTCTGGGGGCTCCAGCAATGCTGTGTGTCTCCTTCACCTGGCCTTGGGAATTCTCTCCTGCTGGTCCTGGGTGATAGTGGATGTCCCTCATACTTCCGAATTTCTTCCTCATCCTCCTGCCAATTCTTGAAGCTTGGGCCAGGTTCTCCTCTTGCTGACCCTGTCCTCCTGCTTATTCCCAGTATTGTCTCCTGGCTCGAATTCTCTCCTACCAGGTCCATATCAATCAGGTCCCTGGTTCTCCCTTTTGCTATGCTTTCTTCTGAACTTAATTGTCCTCCCATTGGTTTTCCTACTTCTGCTGCTGCTCTTTGCTCCCTCAGTTCGTATCTTGCCAACCGTTCTGCTGCTTGTCTCCTGGCTATCTCTTCCTTGTCCCACCCTGGGTATTCTCTATCCATTGCGGTACAGTCTTGCTGCTTTTCCCTTGGTACTCCCTGGTCAGGTGTTCTACTGGTTCGGCTGGTGTTTCCAGTAACTGAGTCTGCTTCTCCAAAACTCCCGGGTAGGTGCTGTCGGCTCCTGTCCTCAGCCCTCCTCTGGTCTGTCGAATGCTAGTCCTGCTGTTTCCTAGTTTCTGCCCCAGTCCATCCCTTTGCCACCTTTCCACTCCAATTCCTTAAGGGACTGTCAGTCTTTTACTGCCCTACTGTAAATAGTTTCATGCCCTTAGTTTTGCAAGTTCTAGCATAGTCCTAGTTTTTCCAAGCTTCCATGCATTACAGTTTTGCAAGCTCCTTCCCTGAATTTTTCTGGTTCATTTACTGTCCATTCATTTTTGTTTTTTAACTTTTCAATTTTTCCCATTTTCCCATTTTCTGCTTAAGCCAGTTACTGTTCTCTTATTTCATCTTTACTGTTCGCACTTTTACCCTTAGTTTCCACTGTTACCTTTTACTGACTCACTGTTTTTACTGACTCGTAATTTTTTCGACTTTTTACCGCTACTTTTTACTGGCTAGTAATTTTTTAACTTTTTACCAATACTTTTTACTGCTCAAATACTTTTTACTGGCCAGTAACTTTTTGACTTTTACTGCTACTTTTTACTGGTCATTTTTCACGCAGACTACTGTTCCTTTCTTGACTGTCTGAATTCAACAGTGGTTCAGAACATACCTGATACCCGTGACTATCCTCCCTCTGCTTTAGAGCTGACCTCAGCTCCTGTGCCGTTGACTGATGTGCATTGGCTCCTCTCCCATGAGGTTCCGGAACGTGGCACCTTTAGTTGCGAAATGCGCTCCAACTGCTGGATCTGTGGTCCTCCTGAAACGTTGACTGCTCGAACATTGGCTTGTCCTCACGGGATTCTGGAACCTGATCCTCTCAGCTTCGAACTGTCTTCCTGCTGCAGCATCTGTCGTACTGCTGCGACTGTAACCCTGTAACTGTAAATCTGCGCCTCTGAATCTATGAGTGTAATCCTGTGACTGTAAATCTCTGCCTTGGCCACTGTGCCTGTAGATCTGGTCCACCCCTGTCCTAGGCTTGTACAGAATCGCAGCCAGAGATTCTGGTCCGTTCTAAATGCATGGTCGCCAATGTTAAAGGGTGATTTAGCTTCACCCTTAAAAGCTATTCTTCTATCCAGATCTAAAAAGAAAACCTCGAAAATTTTGTACCCACCTAACTAATCCTGCTCATTATCATTCTGCTCTGATCTACTGCTCCAACAGTCCTAAAACCCACAAGGCAAGAACCCATAATGCAATTCGTCCTTGAGCCCTAACATTCAATGTGTACAATCTCCAATGATCCAAGATGGTCTTCTTATCATTACTCTTCTCATACACAATCAGTTCTGCCCTGAGATCTTGCCTTACAGCAGTAACATCCTCCTCCTACCTCCTAACTCCTAACCTCTCTCAATCCTCCTACCATACCTCTGAAACACACACCAAGAGCAAGAGAGAGTGAGAGCCGCCATGCTCTCACTCCTCACTACCCCCAAACCCTAGTCGTCGTCATCCGCTGTCCGTTTTTCATCCGAGTCGATTTTTCATCCGACTGTCAAAACTTCATCCAAAACGCAGTAACTAAGAAATCTGCAGTAACTAACTGTTTTACTGCTCCTAACTGCTTTTACTGCTCCTAGCAGTTTACTGTTCCTGCTCCTATTTAACTGCTCCTAGGTAAAAAGGCAGAAAATCCCTTTAACAGCAGGTCGAGCGACATTACTCTTTGAACTCCAGCAATACGGAGTTGACTATTGAGAAGCTGCAGCTAATTGTGACCGCAAGGGCCACAGCAGCAGCCAAGATCCAGTGGCTTGAATACTTTAATTCGTCTGCTGCAACCCGTGAGGCCCGGAAGATCCCACCGAAGCCTGTCAACGAAGAGAAGCTTACTCTTTGGCTCCATAAAGCCACATTCTGGGCTGAGGTATTACTTTGACCAAATCACCTCGTCGTTGTTCACGCACTATGGTTGAGGAATTTCAAATCAGATGCCTTGCGAGGTTCTTTATGACCTCAACAGAGGTGAGTTCAGCCCTAGCTTACGTTTTCTTTGCAAATAAAACAGCTTTCAGATCAAGCCACGGCCGCCTTTGATGAGATCGTCCGTCAAGACCGTATCATCATTGATATGTCAGTATCAGGTGGCCCGATGTCGTTGCCTGCGTATGTGGAGGATTGCCGGATGAAGCTGTGGGACAACGTCTTCTATTCATGCTTTCGCGGAAATGAAGCTTTCCAAAAAGGACACGAGTTCCGGGATTTGAAGGGATCAGACCTGATCGTCAGGCGTCTCCTCTACCGGTACGCATCGTTTACATCTCATTCTGTTTGCACACTTGTGAGTGAAATTCACATATGTACTGTCTTCTTGTTGTTATCATGGCAGTATGGTCTCTTGAATTTTTGAGAAAAATACAAGGTGTGCTGCAGTGATTTCAGACATTTGATTACATTGGTATATTTCGATCGCATTAGTGAAGGGTATGATTTATATAGGACTACGTGATGGTAGGATATTTCTTTCGTTCCGGTGCCTAAATTTCTCCACAAGGCAAGTCTTAAGCTTCGGTCAAAGGCAAGCTGTTTAATCTGTAATCTGTTTGTTGCGAATAGCTAATTGGTTTATTGTGTGTTTCGTCCTGCAAAGGTATTTCAAATACGAGCTCTTCGCTAAGCAAGCAATATCGAAGGAAAACCTTCCTGTTTTTCTCGCAGCCTAGGTCGATCGATCGAGTCCAGCATGCATGTTCTCTGCTCTGCAGCAGCGGACATGGACGACTTCACACCTTACCGCAGGAGCATGGTACTTGGACTGTGTGCCGAGCTTCACTCCATCGTTTGAGATTGAGCTCAGAAAGTCTAGGGACGCCATTGGGGAGTCTGGTATAGAAATGGTTGATCTCATCGGAATAGAAGATGAAACTGAGAGGGCGAAGGCGCTGAAGAGGAGGATCGAAGAGGACCGCAAGAAGGCCCAAAAAGTGAGAGAAGCCGAGCAGAAGGCGGAGCAGAAGGAGCTAGAGAAGCAGCAGAGGGCACAAGAGAAAACAGCAAAAAAAGGCAAGAAGAAGGTCACCACCCCGGGGCAGGAGGATACTGACAGTCCAAGTAATGGCTCCGGGCAGCAAGAGCATACGGCCTCAAGGAATAGAAAAAGGAGAACAACCTATGATGAACTCAATCAGCTCCTCGAATTTAACGATGCCGGGGACTGCGGTAATAATAAAGAAATGATCCTGAACTCATCCCTCGACGATGTTCTAGCAGGCAAAGGAGATGACTACACCCCTACGTATTTGGATATCAAGGATTTCCTCCAAGAGGTAAACTAGCTCGTCTCTCTCTGAATTGACTCATGCCTGAATGATAGCCGTGTTTGGAGCCGTGCTTGGAGCCGAGCAATGCTTGCAAGGATGGACTTTTATTCTTTTTTCATTACCAGTCCACTACCTAGGCTCCCTGTAAGGCTCTGCTCGGCCCCGATCAGACATGAATAAGGAGGCTCTGCTTGCCTTGCGCTTGCGGTCTGAGCCGTGCGGTGAGCCGAGCAATGCTTGGGAGGGGTCGATTTTTTTTCTTTTATTTTTTTTCCCATTCAAGTCCCCTGCCGAGGCTCCCTCTAAGGCTCTGCTCGGCCCCGATCAGACATGAATGAGGAGGCTCTTTGTGCTGAGCGCTTGCGGTCTGAGCCGGGCTTGGAGCCGAGCAATGCATGGGAGGGGTGGACTTTTATTTTTTTTTCCATTCAAGTCCCCTGCCGAGGCTCCCTCTAAGGCTCTGCTCGGCCCAGATCAGACATGAATGAGGAGGCTCTTTGTGCTGAGCGCTTGCGGTCTGAGCCGGGCTTGGAGCCGAGCAATGCATGGGAGGGGTGGACTTTTATTTCTTTTTCCATTCAAGTCCACTGCCGAGGCTCCCTCTAAGCCTCTGCTCGGCCCCGATCAGACATGAATGAGGAGGCTCGTTGTGCTGAGCGCTTGCGGTCTGAGCCTGGCTTGGAGCCGAGCAATGCATGGGAGGGGTGGACTTTTATTTTTTTTTCCAAACAAGTCCACTGGCTAGGCTCCCCCTAAGGCTCTGCTCGGCCCCGATCAGACATGAATGAGGAGGCTCTTTGTGCTGAGCGCTTGCGGTTTGAGCCGGGCTTGGAGCCTAGCAATGCATGGGAGGGGTGGACTTTTATTTCTTTTTCCATTCAAGTCCACTGCCGAGGCTCCCTCTAAGCCTCTGCTCGGCCCCGATCAGACATGAATGAGGAGGCTCTTTGTGCTGAGCGCTTGCGGTCTGAGCCTGGCTTGGAGCCGAGCAATGCATGGGAGGGGTGGACTTTTTTTTTTTTTTCCAAACAAGTCCACTGGCTAGGCTCCCCCTAAGGCTCTGCTCGGCCCCGATCAGACATGAATGAGGAGGCTCTTTGTGCTGAGCGCTTGCGGTCTGAGCCGGGCTTGGAGCCGAGCAATGCATGGGAGGGGTGGACTTTTATTTTTTTTTCCATTGAAGTCCCCTACCGAGGCTCCCTCTAAAGCTCTGTTCATTTCATTCAATTTATTTATATGAGTAAGAGTTCGACCTGACTTCATCTTGAAGCCTCCTCAGTTCCGGTTGGTATCTCTTGTATAATTGACTTCATTCTATTTTCTATATGTGCAGGTCACTGGCGAGAGAGCCCTGCATTTGAATGGAGATCAAGTGAGTCACCCGTTCGTTGACCTCATTATTGCTGACTTACCAGAGAACCTCCCTGTCCCTGGCGTCTCAGACCCGCCTACATCCATTCCCGCTTGGAACGAGGGAGCTCCTGACTGGTTGCAAAGCATTTTTGACTTTGCTGAGAATCACCTGCACGATGATGGGGCGATGATACTATTTCATCCTTTTCGTGCAACAACAAAATCAAAAATTCTAGGTTACTGTGATACGTATGGGATGAAAGTCCGCAAGGAATGGTGGGCAATGAACCGACTCCACCTAACATCACCGTTGGATCAATCCGCTACTGTAAGTTGTAGCTAAATATTACTCCCCTTCTTCTCTTTCGTAGTGACACCGGTTATTCATAGTTACTTTCTTGAGAACCATTGAAAATCAGCTTAGTGTTTTTCTCCTACCCTTGGAGCAGGAGCATGTCTGGAGAAGTCAGTAATACTAGCAGTATGCTTGCAGTGTAAGGCAGGTCGCGGCCGGGGCAGAATGCCATGGAGAGGAAGCCTTTGAGAGGAGCGTATTTAGAATGGAACTTCTGATCCCTTGAGCAGTCAATCATCATAGCTTGGGCCCTATCAGAGTTCGGAATCTTTCCATGTGAATGCCATGACAGAGTCCTCATGACTTATATTAACTTAGTGTTTGAAATTGGGATGCAGACACTCAGGTTTGGGATTACCCTGGCAGTGAGAAGTGGAGTTCCCCCATCAAAGTTTGCTTTCAGGCCTGTGCCCAAGCTGCTTAGCCGCCACGGTGTAAACGTGGGCCGAGATGACTGCCTACAGAACATTGTTCTCCCGGAGAACCAGAAGTGTGATGGACAGAGGCCATGGAGAGGGCCCCGGGAGAAATCGGTGGTACTCATGGAAATGTTGATTGAAGCTGCTTCAGATCCGGGCAACGTCATATTAGACTGTACGGCAGCAACCGGTCAGTTTCTTCTGCCAAATAAATTTCTGTAATCCATGTTGCAGTACCTCTCCTATTTGGTAACGAACACTATTAGCATTATGTAAACTCCTTGGGATGTGTTTCAGGTTCATCTATCCATGCCTGCCGCAACATCGACCGCCACATTGTGGCCTTGGAGGCTGATGCAGCCATTTTCCAGGCTTTGTTGGAACCATTAATTCGGAATACTTCGATCCCTCAAGCCGGCACCGCACAGCATGTCAGCTATGAGGATCTTGAGGAAGAAGTTCCTGTCATGAAGATCGTGAAGAGATCTCGATTCAAGAAGTGAGTTTAGACACTTTTTCTCTAGTGTTACCTCTCATATACACGCATTCAATGTAAAGTGGATTTATAAACAACTTGCCATTTACATTTGCAGATGCGATAACATGAGGTATCCAGTGCATCGTCCTTTTTTTTCTGATCCTAATTTCCACCGGAGCCCTCCACAGCCTTGGATTCTTCCATCTTATGCAAATTAGCAGCTATCGAACTAGCTCGTGGTTCGTACCGTTACTATAGATCTAGAAATGCACCAATTAGGTCGTTGGAGTTTCTTGATATTGAAGCCGATGAGTCAGACGATCATCTCTCAGTTATTAGCCCCTCCTCAATGACTCTATCGTCCTCTGATGAGTCCGACCTTGAAGAACGCTCTGTCAGTACTTTGGAGGACATTTTGGAAATGTGAGTTAGGGCCGTAAGCTAGTTCATATAGATCTTGCATGTACTGAAGGGCTTATCGAAAGCTTTGTATATGAATTCCCTTAATTCCCAGTCGCATTATCTAGTTTTTATCCTTTTCCCCATTCCACTCATTATTTGCATACTCTCCTTCCACTTTAAATGTCCTGTCTCATTCTCAACCACCCCCCCCCCCCCCCCCCCGCCCCCCCGCATGTTTTTTTTTCTATTATTCCCTTTTTTATTTCTTGTTTATTCCTTCTTCTCGGATCTTTCTTCTTCATTAACATCCCATTTTCTTCTTCCTTCTATTTTCATTCCGTATTTAATATCTCATTTATCCCTTCCACTCGCACCATACTTTTTCATTAACATCATTCTTATTTTTCTTTATCCATTCAGTCGAATAATCTCACTTCTCCCTTCCACTCCAACTATCCACTCTCATTCCTACCCCCTTCATTAGTTTTTTCTTTCCTTCTTTTGCATTTCCATTTCGTTTTTTTTTTTTTTGCTTTCCATCCGCACTTTTCCTTTTCGTTAACATATGCTCTATTTTCTTTTCGGGTTCTGGCATTCCACCCCCTATTTCCATTCATCTTATCCTCTCCCGCTCTACACTGCGATTATTACATACGGTCGTCCCAAGGAACAGTACTCGGCACGTAGACATTGTGCCAGGTGCTTCTGGGTACATCAAAGGGCGCTAAAAGAAACATGCACTGACCAGACTGTGAGACCCTAGAACAGGAGTTCCGCACCGAGGCATTATGCCAAGTGCTTCACCGTTGCTTCAATGGGCTCCAGTAAGAACTGTAAGAAATCATGAATTGACCAGAGTGAGGGACCCCATGATGACTGCTCGGGGCCGAGGCATTATGCCAAGGGCTGCGAGGTTGCTCCAGAGGGCCCTTCACGAAAGGGTAAAATTGAAAACAATGACCAGAATGAGATGGCAGAAGGGTCTCTGATTTCAGTGAAGGAGATGGCATAAGGGGTTACATAAGGATGTTAAGTTGGGGTTACATAAGGATGTCAAGTTTGGGTTACATAAGGAATGTCCAGTGGGACGCGATGCGAGTAAGACCAATAAATTATCACATTTTATTGACTTCCTTGATAATACTTCAGAAACGCACACATATCCTCCAATATCGACATGACCATATTCGACTCCAAACAGTGCAACCACTCAATATTCCTAGCTGAAGTGGGCCTAACTAGCCTAGATTTACGATGGTCAATCCTGAGTACTGCGATAAAGCCCCTGTGATTGAATTAGTGGATTCCCAGGACGAACCCGCTCTGCTCCAATTCGTCACTGTTCTAGTGGAGTTGTTAGGTCCAATGAGGGAGTCTACAACTGAGAAGACCATAAGGTTTGCGTAGTCATTGTGGAGGTACTTTTCTTTCCAGAAATCTGCACGCAAAAATGTTGGACCATGAGGCAGACTCGGCTGCGTAAATGCCAGGACAATAGTATTCTGGTCGGGGACGGTTCCTCCGCGTCCTAAACCGAGCACTTGCGCCGGTCCGGGGTCTTGTGCCTCCGGAATAAGTATTCCTCCGGTCATCGCCTCCTTGAATCCAAGCCCGTACTCCCAAACCATAAGCATCATGCACTTCATGTTCGGAGGGAGATCACTTCGATCACTATCTAAAGCATAAAGAGCCGAGGACGGGAAGATCTTCAGCAGCCATGCCTTATGATACAGATTCCACTCTTCCGGAGACTTGTATAGATAGTACCGGATGATGGAATCCGCCTGCCTTCTACGTATAACTATATCTCCAACTTGCGGTTCCAGCATTGTCCCAAGGTTGAGCACGAACTGTGATCCAGAGTGGAGGCTAAACATGAGAGGAGACATACTTACGAGGCAACAAAATGATAATACTCTCCGCCTTAGACAGAAATAAGCATTCAGGTCTTATGAGAAATGCATGTTCCGCTTGCTCCTGATATGTGATGCACTAACGCGTCAATCTCACGTCAAGGCGCCGGCGGCATCTCCTTGATATTCACAATAGTCTGTCCATGTTTATGACCGTATTTCGCATCCCTTAATGATACACCGCCACCCAGTCTTCTGTCCGCCGGACAGATAGTCCCTGATCCTCTGGATTAATCGATATAGTGTTAAGAAGACATGAAATGGCGCCGGCGCCATGACGTCAAAACTTACTTTCACACGATAATGTCAGTTGTTGAGACTCCAGCACGAATTAGTACAACTCACATAGCCTTTAACAGGTAAAAATCCGGCAGGTGAAGCGGATCAAATATCTGCCTACCTGTACATAAGCTAGGAGGCTCGAGGAGTGCGGGCATTAAGAATCGCCCCTATGAACATAGTATGAATGGCCCAGCAACGTATGAAAACTAACCGGTATATGAATGAACGAAGAGAAAATGGATCTAAGCCAATCATACTCTATGTTTACCCTATTTTTATTTAGGATTGTAAGTGAATAGTTCCTCGTAGACCTATGAGGTCAATTAGCACAATCTTGGCTACTGCCTTAAAGAAATTCAGGAGGACTCACAAAACTTCGAATAAACTCTGGTCGGCCCCGACCACTCTTGAATTGCATACTTGAAGTGCTCTTATTGGAACTCTCGGGGCTCCAGTTTCATATCAAGATTCTGTAATGTACCCATGTCTTTACATTACATTTTTTTAATCTAAGTTTCTAGTCATATATATCCCTCTGAAATTTACAGATTGCTGGGTCCCAGTCCTTATCTTGTCCACCACAGAATCCAGGCCATCCCACCCTCTATAGAATCTATACGAAATTGCTCCGGAATTGTACTGTATGTTGCTTCTCTTTTCTTTCTTTGATGCTTATTCCTTTTTTTACCTCTGTTTCCTTCCTTTCGTAAATGTTATAAAGCTTATTCCATTTTTTTCTTAAAATGTTTTCCTCTTCATGGTTACTTAACTTTTATTTTAATTATCTCTGTTTTTTATATTAATTGGTATAATACTCATTGGTTTTTTTAATTTTTTGGATATGAAACCCTCTAAGCCATCGCCTTCTTTGAATCGCAAAATCTCCATTCTCACAGGTTTGAGCTACAATTTAAGTTCGGTCTTTTTAGGGCAGATCTCGGGATTGAAGTTGCTTAATTATATCCATGCAGTCCCAACATCAAGAAATCTCATTCGCAATCACAGTAGTTATTTTTATACATAACCCACGCAGTCACATTAATTAATGCAATGACGCTAATTTTCTCTTCAAGTACTCAGCACTTAAGGACTGTCGAGACCGCAACACTTGGAGACCGCAATACATTATCACATTATCGCTTACACATCAAAGCAACCACATTATCACATACACATTATCGCATATACATCCCATTCACATCACCCATACATCCCATACACATCACCCATGCATCCCATACACTTCACCCATACATCCCATACACATTATCGCATGTACATCCCATACACATCACCCATACATCCCATACACATCACCCATACAATTAGCACAATCTTGCATGATGCCAACCTAGAAATTCAGGGAGACTCACTAAACTTCGAATAAACTGTACTCGGCCCCGACCACTCTTGAATCGCATACTTGAAGTCCTCTTATTGGAACTCTCGGGGTTCCAGTTTCATATTAAGATTCTGTAATGTACCTAACTCTTTACATTACACTTTTTTAATCCAAGTTTCTAGTCATAAATATCCCTCTAAAATCTACAGATTGCTGGGTCCTAGTCCTTATCTTATTCAGCACAAAATCCAGGCTACCCACCCTCTATAGAACTTATACAATCCTGGTCCGGAATTTCACTGTATGCTTCTCTTTTCTTTCTTTGATGCCTATTTTTTTTTTAGTTCTTTTTCCTTTCTTTCGTAAATGCTATAGAACTTATTCCAATTTTTTCTTAAATTGTGTTCCTCTTTATGCTTACTTAATTTGAATCAGGAAATCCTTAATTAAATCAGAAAATCTCTAATTGAATCATATAATCTCCATTCTCACAGGTTTGAGACAACAAGTAATCTCATTCGCAGTCACAGTAATTATTTTTATTTATAATCCAGGCAGTCACACTAATTAATGCAATCACAGTAATTATTTTTATTTGTAACCCATCCAGTCACACTAATTAATGCAATCACACTAATTATTTTTATTTGTAACCCATGCAGTCACACTAATTAATGCAATCACACTATTTTTTGGTTCAAGAAGTTAGCACATAAGGACTCTCGAGATCACGGCACTTTGAGACCGCAATACATTATCAGACATTACCTCGAGACCGCAATACATTCTCAAACCACATTATCCCATAATTATTGGCCTAATCAGACATTACCTCAATATAAGCAAACCACCAACATTATATTTCTGTCACTTGGGCAGTGGCTTCTGTGAGTTATACTTCTCGAGAGAAAGCAATGGACGTCGTACCTCGCAAAGGATAATCGCTGGGGCCATTCCCAAACTGACATAAACAAACTCAAATCGGATAAAAGAAAAATCTCATAAATGAAAAATCTGCAGTTGCTGAGCAGTCTTTTTATCTCTCTCTCTGCCTACACCTTATAATAATAATAGACTCAGCGACTAAATTAAAATACAATCTATTAATGGAAAAAATTCCAAATAGTCTAATAGTGATCACCAAGTTGTTCCTTTATCTCTCTTACTTGGCTAAACTTTATATTCATATTAGTCTTACTTTATATTGATAATAGACTTAGATACTAAGTCAAGGACAAGACTATATTCATAAAAGATTCGTAAATGATCTAATAGTCTTCATTACCTAAATCCGTATCCATGCATGCACGGGAATAGGCACGCACGGTGATAGGTGTTTTTAAGGTCATACTCCTTGTTATAAAAATAAAAATAAAACCAACATGCTGCAGTTATAGAGTGAGAAACTTCACCCTAAACATCAAAATTTCCGCAAAGTTACCGCTCACCGCTCACCGCTCACCGCTCATCGCTCGCAGAATAGCATTTCCCGCAGCATCTACACGCTGAGTCAAGATTAATTTTTAGAGGGACGCCTGCTTCAGACATATTCTTCCCAACAGGGCGTTTCGGCTTGATAGAATGCTGCGCAATTCTCTCAGATGCACAATTCTTCTCGAGTTGGCGCAGCTGCTCTTGGGAACTCCGGTAAGCTGAACTGTCGCGCTCTAAGGTTGATGCCAGCGTTGCTGCTTCCTCTTGGGCGGCCTCCAATGCATCGTTGTTTGCAGCAATTGCTTTGCTGATCTCCCGTTGCTCCTTGTCTACATCCGCCTTCACTTGGAGCTCTCTGGCTGTAGCATGCTTCTTGCTTCTTCTCCGCAGATCTTCCTTCTTAGAGTTCAACCGCTCATCCTCGGTTTCCAACGCCAATATCTGGGCATGCAAACCGAGGTGAGCTAACTTATTCTTGTCTAGCGCAGATGCAGACTGCTGGAGTTTTGAAGTCTACAACTGCAACTCCTTAAGCAATGCATCCACTTTCCTAGCACCGGTGCCAACACCATTGTGATGATAATACGTTGCCACCGCCGAGATGATGCCCGCCATCTGTTGCTTCAACGCCGGAGGACTCAGCTTCTGTGGGTTGTTGGCAGCATGGGCTCGGCGTTCTTGATTCACCTTTGCAGCTGCAGCAGCCCAGTTGACGTTGCTGTCTCGCCCACCACTGTAGTAATACACACATGCGCGTAGAAAAGTTTGGCTGAATGCTTTGTTGTCGGGAGCATCGCCATATACTCGTTGGTACATCCTCAGATACAAGTCCCTTGCTTTGGAGTCTTTACACCGGTCCAGCAAGTAGCACGTCTTGTTTGCACCCTCCCCTGGCAGCCAAGTCTCCTCATATGTGTTTGCTGGAACCATCTTCTCCGTGACTTCTTTGAGCGTACAACCTTCCTTGCAAAGTCCTACCACTCTATGGAAGAAATCTTGGTCGTGGACAGCAGCTGATCGACCCAGCAAGCATGGTGCAGCCAGGACAAGCTTCTCTCTCAACTCTGTTGGAATCCCCTCTAAGTCAAATGGCGCTTCCCAGGTAGACTCTGTATGACACTGTGATGGCACCTCGGACTTGACAACTATTGCCTCACGATCAGTTGCTTCAATTCGCAAAACCGCTTTTCCTCTGTTGGGACGTTGGGTTCTCTTGCCCAAGGGAGGCATGGTGGAAACTATTTACCTCGATTACAACAAAGCTACAGCAACCAGATCGACAACAAGGAGCGGCAGCAAGCTAGAAGTCTAAAGCAGAGCAGGTGATTGAAACAACTGTGGAAACAATGGTGGACACAGTTCAGAGCAAAGCAACACTAAATCTGGCGGGAATGGTTGATGTACCACAAAGAGGCCATGTTTTGAACCTTAAAAAATTGGGGTTGGTACATTTAGATGATGGAAGCGCACAACGCAGCCGCCAACGAGATGGACTCGGCTTGGGACAGTCCTATGACCCCCGTAGACTTAGTGGGGCAGTCGTTGTCAACTAGGTGAATAGTACTGGGAGTAGCCTGTTGACTTTCATCCCCTTTCTTACGGCTTGTATAGAACAGTATTATACTTTGGTGTAAGCCTTTGTTTCCACCGCCTTTAAATCAGTCTGCCTTTATTTCCAGCGCCTTGAATTAGTCTGCCTTTGTTTCCATCGACCTTAATCAGTCTTGAATCAGTCTATTATGTTTTTTCTGGTCATTGATCCACCCCCTTGATCCAATATATCATCAACAATGATTACCCAAGTATTCTGATGAAGCATAAAGTATTTTGGCATTGAGATCTTTTAGAGAGATATTTTAGAATTAGTACTGTTGGGAACTCCGGTAAGTTGAACTGTCGAGGGACTCTTGGATTTAGTGACATCTCTAAGGGGCAAAACAATTTATTTAGATTAATTACTGCGTAGGAGGTTGTTGTGAAATTCATGTTTGACTTGAAATTTAAAGTGATTACCTAAACAAATTAAAGAATTACCTAATTATGAAAGATACATTCCTCCACTCATATCTGATCATTACAAATCAAATAAATTTTTATTGAACCAATCAATGGTTCCAAGTTCTTCTAATTTCTGGACATGGAATGAGAAAATTCAAAGTCCTATTTTAAATAAGTCCATTGAAATTTTTGCAAAAATTGGAAACTTTAATATAACTTCCTATGCTCTTTCAAATGATTCTTTATTTGTTTTTGATACACCACGCCAAGGAGTTAATGGACGGCATTGGTCCAAGAATGATTATACTTTATTTGGAACAAATTTCAAAAGATGGACTTCTTCAATTTCACGTTGGAATGTAATTCTCTTATTGCCAATAGACACCTGTGCACATGAGATACTTTCTTATCTTGAAATAAATGATGAACATATTATAATGCAAGGCAATTGGGGGTATCCTAAACAACATGAAGGCGAAATTTTACAAGATAATAATCAACAAAACTCAATATATTTTCAACAAAAATCCGAAATTATTTTTATTTTTTCTTACCAAAGTCAAAGTGCTCCATCTTTAAATTTTCCATTAAAGTTTTTAAGTGAACCGTTGCCACTCATATTTACTAAAGATGAAGTTCAATGCGTTTCTAGTGAGAGAAGAATATTAAATTTTAATTACTTAATAGAGTGTTATTTACCACAAGATTGAAATTTAATCTTGATTGGAAATACTTTTAATGTAGAAGGTTTAATAAAATCCCCTCTTTTTGTAAGAACTAAAATTTACGTGTTAGATCCCTCTGTAGAAAAAATAGAGAATTTGAAAAACCAAATTTTAAACATTAATTGAAATGACTTAGTTATCATTTGATAAAATCATTTCAATAAAATATTGTATTATTTTTAAGTTGAATTTGATTTCATTTAAAAAATATATATATAAACTATCATTATTGGGGACAGAGCCTCACGGTTCCACCGTTCTTGTTTCCACCGCCTTT
The DNA here is from genome assembly GCA_014871385.1 of Ceratodon purpureus. Classification (NCBI taxonomy): domain Eukaryota; kingdom Viridiplantae; phylum Streptophyta; class Bryopsida; order Pseudoditrichales; family Ditrichaceae; genus Ceratodon; species Ceratodon purpureus. The sequence goes on from CM026421.1 coordinate 28,934,013, forward strand.
AAATCAGTCTGCCTTTGTTTCCAGCGCCTTGAATTAGTCTGCCTTTGTTTCCAACGATGACAGTCTGCCTTTGTTTCCAACTGTCGAGGGACTCTTGGATTTAGTGACATCTCTAAGGGGCAAAACAATTTATTTAGATTAATTACTGCGTAGGAGGTTGTTGTGAAATTCATGTTTGACTTGAAATTTAAAGTGATGAGTATCGTAAAAACTGATTCTGTATTTTTACTGACTCGTCTGACTTCAAAATTTTCTAATTTTCTTCGAATAGTTTCAAACATTTATTTTGTGCCTTAGCATGCTAATGTACATAAATTCTGCATCAACATCCTCTACGATTTATCAGAACTGTATTCAATATATACTTTCTCATAAGTCCATTATTACAATTCATTCACGTTTAGATTAAACCTCCAAAATTCTACACATAGTAATTTCAAATTCTACACATAGTAATTTCAAACATCTTATGTGCCAGGTGAATTTTGGCATTGAGATCTTTTAGAGAGATATTTTAGAATTAGTAAAACAAAAAAATTAAAAAAAAGAAAATTTGCACCATCAACTGCGAATCGGAAAGCGTGGTGGGGTGGGTGTTGGAGGGTGGATTCGAACCCGGCACAAGCACCTTGGGGTTGCCACGACAGTTCGAACCCGGAGCCTCGGATCATCAAGCCACCAAGGCTTTGACTGAAAATGTAAATGTTCTCAACAAACTTAAACCAAAATCGAGTCAGTAAAAATACAGAAAAAAATAAAAAAAAAAAAAAAAAAAAAAAAATTGCACCATCAACTGCGCATTGGAAAGCGTGGTGGGGTGGGTGTCGGAGGGTGGATTCGAACCCGGCACTAGCACCCTGGGGTTGCCACAACAGTTCAAACCCGAAGCCTCGGATCACCAAGCCACCAAAGCTTTCATCGATGATTCAAACTTTGTGATTATACTTATATCCAAACTGAGTCGATAAAAATATAGAAAAAATTAAAAAAAATTAAAAAAATTCAAATTTGTTGCCACCGCCTGCCTTCAGTAAATTGTTTTGCCCCTTGACATTTCACTATATCTAAGAGTCCCTGGACAGTTCAACTTCCCGGAGTTCCCAACAGTACTAATTCTGAAATATCTTTCTAAAAGATCTCAATGCCAAAATTCACCAAAAGTATAATGTTTCTTGATTAATGATTAATTCCAAGTAAAATGTTGCTTGATTAATTAGTAATTGTGCATTAGCTTTAGACTCCAATGTAAATCCTCAAGAGGCCAATTTCCACTCATACCTGGAATTTGATTTGCAAATAAACTTTTACTTTTACTTTTCCACTTTTACTTATTATTGGCAAATTTTAAGTTCTAGAAAGTAAAAAGTCCCAGCTTTAGGGGTTTAGAAAGTAAAAAGTCCCAGCTTTCTAATTTTCTTCGAATAGTTTCAAACATTTATTTTGTGCCTTAGCATGCTAATGTACATAAATTCTGCATCAACATCCACTACGATTTATCAGAACTGTATTCAATATATACTTTCTCATAAGTCCATTATTACAATTCATCCACGTTTAGATTAAACCTCCAAAATTCTACACATAGTAATTTCAAATTCAAGATAACATGAAGAACTATTGAATTCTCAACAGTATGAGCACTTCGAAACAAAAATGACAACTAAATGATAAAGCAGGGTTGTCACGGTCGTCCGGGACGCTCGGGACGTGGGGACGTCCGCGGACGTCCGCCAGCGCCAGGGGACGTCCTGTGACTTAGAAAAAAAAAATCACCCGCATAGGTTTTATCTCGGGTTGAAACCACATCTTCTACGCGGCGGAGGGGTTGCGGGAGAGGGTGCGGCCGTCGCCGCGGAGCGGGGGGGGCCGTCGGACGCGTCGGGAAGGGGCCGTCCCCGGCGACGGCCCCTTACCGTCGCCGCGGTGGGGGGGGGGGGCCGTCCCCGGTGACGGCCCCTTGCCGTCGCCACGGAGGAGGGGGGCCGTCCCCGGCGACGGCCCCTTCGACGTCCGTGACAGTCCATGATCGGACGGCCCCTCGTTGACTTACGGCCTTGACGGCCGTGCTCCGTTGATTTTTAGGGCTTACTCCTTGGCATTTCATGGAATGAGTATAAAAGACCCCTCCTGAAAGTTGCCATTACACTTCTGAATTTTACTCCATGTGCTACTAGTTGCACTAATATACGTGTGTATCTGTTGCATGGTGAACGGCGGCATTCAGAAGTGTGTTGAATTGGAGCTTCTTCGGAGGCTCTAGTTCTCTTGAGGACGTGGTACCCCGATTTTTTGAAGTTTTTCCGGGCGATCTATCAAGTGCACCAATGGCGTCTAAAAGTTACTCCCCATGGTATACCGAAGTCCATATGATCGATGCGGAGAAGAAGAAGACTGAGATGGTTCAATGTATGCTATGCAAGAACACTTTCGCAAAGAGGATTGAGCGGATGCTCAGTCATTTGGGCTATGACAAAGTTCTAGGGCTACGGACTAGTGGAGTAGGTCGTTGCACTAATTTGTCACCCGCTATACTGTCCTTGTTCAAGAATTGCGGTGGCAAATTCCCTAACGACTCCAGAATATTCATGTCGGAGCAGAGTACTTCCCCCGTGACTCGTGGCAATATATCCCCGAGAGTGAACACTCCCATGGATGTGGACTCATGCGCTGGATCCCGGGTTTCTACTCCGAAGAATGAACCCGTTTTATTTGGTGAGGGTGTACCTTTCATTTCCACTTTTCTGGGGGAAGGTAGTGGACCGTTTCCTCCTTTGAAGGCAAAGAGGCAATCTACCCTTCAAGAGGGCTTCGAAGAGACTTAGAGGCGGGAATGCGACAAAGCATGGGCCACATGTTTTTACGAGAACAGTATCTCGTTTAACGTGGCTCGGAGTGCCTCTTCCAAGGACGCGGTGTTGAAGACGTCCAACATGAAGAGATCATACACACCTCCATCTTACCACCATCTCCGAACAAATTTACTAGCCCAAGCAAGGACTGATTTGGAGACTTCCTTGAATGATAGGATTTTTTCAAGTGTTAGGAAGTACGGGGGAACGTTGGCCCTGGATGGGTGGACTTCTATAAGCAGTCGCCCTCTAATAAACGCAATGCTGGTATCTCCAGCTGGTGAGTTATTCTTGGGAGCCGTTGACACGAGTGGGAAAGACAAGGATGCCGTTTTTGAGCGACCGTCATTGAGAAGTTTATCCAACAAGTTGGAGAACAGAACATCATTCAAGTATGCTACGATAATGCTCCGGTGATGCTTAATGCCGGAAAGTTGGTCCAAGCACTCTATCCATCCATATTTGTCCAAGGATGTGCTGCCCATGCGATGGACCTTTTGTTGGAGGATTGGAGTAAGATGAAGTGGGTGAAGGAGCTCCTAGATCGGGCTAAGAACTTGGTTAAGTTCATAAAGATAAGGCAAATGCCACTCTCGGTATTTCGAAAGCACGAGGCAAAACTTAGCTTGCTGATGCCTGGTCAGACTAGGTTTGCATCGCACTACATTATGATTTCGCGTCTATTGAAGGTTCGAGGAGCATTGGAGCAGAGCGTTGTGGATCCTGACTGGAGAAACTACAAAACAAAGAAGACCTTATCTACCCGTGACAAAGCGAAGATCTCACGCGATGTTAAGAGGGTTGTCTTGGATGACGTTTTCTGGGAGCAATGTGCAAACTTCAAGTGGATGACGAGTCCCGTTGTATATGCCCTACGAGAGTTTGATGCGAAGGAATCGGCATTGGGTAAAGCCTACGTCGTTCTCCGCAACCTTGAGAAGCATGTTCTCTCTTTACGCCATGAGCCCTTCAAACTAGACTCAGACAATGCTGATTTCTGCGAGGACTCATTTTACGAGCGTAAAGCCATGATTAAATCACCCTTACAGTGTGCTGCTGCGCTTCTAAACCCTTATCTTATTGACGATGAGGACCTTCGCAATGATACTGATGCAATGGCATCGGCGAAGGAGGTCTTGTTGTCGATGGCTCCTCCGACACTGAAGGAAGTGGTCATAGAAGAGTTCTTTGCATTTCGTGAAGCTTATCCTCCGTTTCGTGACGTACGTGACTCCTCTAAGTCACAACTGCCCCCTTCTGGTTGGTGGGATATATACGGATCCGCTGGTAAATTCATTTCCCCAATTGCAAAAAGGATTTTACCTCAGCCCCTGTCTTCTTCTTCATGCGAGCGGAATTGGAGTAGCTACCCCTTTGTCCACGACAGGAAGCGAAACCGTTTACTTCCGGAGAGGGCTAATGACCTCGTGTTTGTGTATACAAATTCCAAGATAATTTCCCAGTCCAAGTTGAGTGCCTTAGGCAGGTTCTACGGGGAGTTGGAGGGGAAGGAGGATCCGAAGGCCGTGGAAACCGAGGACACTGACTACTCTAGTGAGTCTGATGTTGATCTACCCTTCGATGATCTATCAATTGACCCCCCCATCGAGGCCCCAGTCGACGACCTTGAGGTGTCTCCGAAAGGAGAATCCCGTTGTTCTCCTGCGCCAATGGAGCGTGCTTTCAAGTATGATGATGTCGAAGAAGAAGGTACCAACGAGGAGGATACGATTCATCTTGCCTCTTTTTTGAATGGAGACGGTTTATTAAACAGTGATAAGATTCTCCGGGGAGGATCCTCTCATACTACTGTGGATGTGGTCGTACCAAAGAAAGAGGGAGACCCCACCATTGATACTTCTAAGGTTGTTTCTCCAAACTTCAACCGCCTGAAGGACGATATGGTTCCACCCACTACAAAGGAGGATGTGCCCGTACCCGTATCGGGTGCATCTCGCACATTGTTTGGAACTGCAAAGACTAGGGTTTAGGGTTAGGGTTTAGGGTTTAGGGTTACATGTGTGTCCCCGATTATATAGCATACTTAGAATGAGGTTTTGAGGGGACCTACCCCCCCATTTATAAGGGTTGTGAATCCAATGGTCCAATAATTTCGCTTAACACTATCACTATTTGGGAGATATAGCATCTTGGACTTTGCAAAATTTGACTTGACTTCTTGATTGGTGAGGTATTTTGGAATTTCGAACATACCTACCCCCCCCATATTAGGGCATTGTGAATCCAATGGTGTAGTCGAAATTCTCATTCGGGTTAGGGTTAAGAAGCTAAAGTGGGGTTGTAAGTGGTCTTTAGGGTTTCGAAATGCTTGTGGGTTTGGAATTTTGAAATTTCAAGGACATGTACCCGCCCATTTTCAAAGGTTGTGAATCCGATGGTGAAATAATTTCGCTTAACACTATCACCATTTGGGAGATATTAAACGTTTGACTTCGGTAAATGTTGTTGACTTTCACTTGAATATTGATTATTTTGGAAGTTTGTAGATACCTACCCTCACTAATTTGGGCATGGGGAATCCATTGGTGATGTTGGATTTGTCTAGATGTGGTTTGTTTAAGAGATGTTTAGGGGTGGTCTTAGGATTATGACTTTTTGATGAGGTTTAGGGTTTGACTTTAAACTTTTGCCACATCCTAGGGCCTATCTCGAGCATTCCAAAATGGTATGACACTTCATGTTTGGACTTTGTATGCATGAGATATAGATGGATGAAGTTCTGAATTTGCAAACTTCATCCATTAATATCTTAGGCATACAAAGTCCAAACATGGATTTTGATATCAATTTGAAATCCCTCTAATTGGCTCTAGGGCGTGGTTGACTTTAATTTGTTATGTATGTATATGTTACATATGTCTAACTTAATGGTACTCTATTCATTAAAGTCATGGAATTGAACTTTTTGAACGTGCCAAAAGCTCATGAACAACTCCAAGTCATGACATTTGAATGAAATGTGTATTTGTTTTTAATATACACAAAGTTTGGATGATTTTATTACGTGACTTTAGAAATGTAAAGAAGTTTAAAAATAAATCATAGAATGTAAGCTAAAAGGTAATCTTTAGGTGCCAAAGAATTAATTATAGTTTTAAATATGGCTGAAATATGTCAATAGCATTATGCTATACATGGGTTTCACGTTTGAATATAAGTTAATAAATTGCGTTATAAGTTTCTAGTGTAACAGTATCAAAAGAATTCAAGACTACAAAGTTATGAAAGTCATCAAATAACATTGAAATGCTTAATATTATCATTACAATAAGTCTGAAATATTAAATACTCATGAAACACTTCATTAATTGCACTCCATACATACATAAGAATGATGCTTTACGTGAATTAAAGTTCATTTGATGCATTTCTTCTACTTTTAAGGACTTTATAGTAAAATGTCATGAAATAAACGTTCAAATATTTCATATTATCATTCTAACAAGTCAAGAATATTATTACATCACCAACACCTCATTATTTTAAATCAATGCAAACATATGGATGATATTTTACGTGAATCTAAATTAATTAGGTACAGAATCTTATTTTCTTAAGAACCTTATACTTAAAAGTCATGAAATAAACATTCAAATCATTCATACTAGCATCCTAAAAGGGGTGTTTACGTAATTATGGACAAAACGCTCAATTATGGACTACTTTGCATCATCAGTACACGTCCAATTCATGTGTTATCCCTCAAATTTAAAGACAAAGATGTCAAATATTTATGGAAAAATGCATTCCGTTTACAAGGGATAAAATCATTTGAGTGAATTTATTATAATGTTGAATAGAGGACATCCCAGTCCCACTGTCATGGCCGAATCTCTCGGGAGTGGCTGACTGAGAACCCTAAACCCTAGAAACCCTAAACTCTAGAAACCCTAAACCCTAGAAACCCTATCCTTAGAAATCTATCTGTTCTAATAAAAGGAAATATTTGCTCTGCAAAATGTGGATCTGTGAAGTGAAGCGGGTGAAGGGAAGATCGTCGGCGACCCGCTAAGTGGACACGACTGCCAGGCATCTCACATTGGGGTGTCCGTCTGTGAGGACTCCGGAGTCGTCGTTTAGAATGAACAGTATTCACGGTCACAACGAATGGAAGTCCTTTGTAGTCGGCTGGCCGCCGACTAGGAGAGCCAACCTCTTCCTCACTGAACCGACCTCTGGAATCAGAAATACATATGAAGATGATGAGGAAATAAGTCCTAGTCCTAGTGATAAAAATGATGAGTAAGCTAGTCCTAGTCGGCTATCAGCCGAGTAGGAGAGTAGGGGCTACTAGTCCTAATGATGAGTAAATAAGTCCTAGTCCTATGTTAAGAGAGGACCGGAATGCAGTGCATTCCGTGCGGTACACCGCACTGGTGTAGCCCGCCGGTCACACCAATTTTTGAGGAGCATTTTCTCCCTCATATCTTGTGCGATTTGAGAGTTTCAAAGGTCGGTCTTTACTGATTTTGTGAGCTCTTTCCAAATATCTAATTTTCGTTCACAGTTTCGGTGCAAGTCAAATGCGACATTTTCATTGAAATTGCCGTGTTGCCGCCAACTTCCACCTTTCATATCTCCGCCATTTTGTTCCCGATTCCGGTCGTTCTTGGCTTCATTGAGACTGATTTTTCACGCTCTTTCCATCGGTATAAGGAACGGCCGCTAATTCCGCCGCATGCAAAAGTTGCATTTCCGAGTGCGCCGTCCAACTGTTAACTTCGGCGAGCTATATCTCAATCAATTCTTGCCCAGTTTGCATGTTTTTTGCGTGCATCTTGTGCGCTTTTCGAAGAGCTTTCCATCGATATAAGGCTCGCCCTCCCATTCTCCGCCAATCAAAAGTTGCCTCTTGAGCCGTGGCACCTCTGTAACAGTGGCGCTGGAAAGCACGGCGTGAACGTTGAAGCACGGCGTTTTGATTTAGGGTCAAACTGATTTGGAGTCTCAGATGCCACCTATGTTAAGAGGGGACCGGAATGCAGTGCATTCCGTGCGGTACACCGCACTGGTGTAGCCCGCAGGTCACACCAATCTTCAGAAAATCGGTTCTCCCTCGAAAAAGGTCCGATCGGGGATTTTTCTGGGGCTAGAATTACTGATTTTCTGAGCTCTTTCCAGAAATATTTTTTGCCTCACCGAATTCTTCACGAGCCAGGACTCCGTTTCCCATCCCGGACACTGGTTTAGGTGGAAAATTCGAAATATGGCCTAATTTTTCGGGTTTTTTTATGTGTGTAGAGGGGAGCCTGCGTAGGCCACCCCAAAAAAAAAATTTGAAAAAACTTTATTTTCCAAGCGGGAATCATTTCCGGAAGGTCACGGTGCTGCGGGAAAGGGCTGGGGCCGGGAGATGTGAAAGTCATTTTTGTCTCCGAAAATTTTGAAAATTTTATGGTGTGTAGAGGGGGGCCTGCGTAGGCCACCCCAAAAAAAAATTTTGAAAAAAGAGTATTTTTCAATCGGGAATCATTTCCCGAAGGTCACATTTCTGAAAACTACCTAGAGGATTTAGGTGATCTCCTAACTCTATGGGCATGGGCTTGGGCTTGGGTTTGGGCTTGGGCTTGGGCTTGGGCTTGGGCTTGGGCTTGGGCTTGGGCTTGGCCTTGGCCTTGGCTTGGGCTTGGCCTTGGCTTAGGCTTGGTCTTGGCCTTGGCCTTGGCTTGGTCTTGGCCTTGGGGGGTGGGGCTTGGGGGGCTTGGGCCGCATGGGCCTCGGGGGGGGAGACGCTCCTCCTCTGTGGTCCCGTGCGTGCCTTGGCTCCCCTACGGGCCTTGGGGGGTGGGGCTTGGGGGGCTTGGGCCGCATGGGCCTCGGGGGGGGAGACGCTCCTCCTCTGTGGTCCCGTGCGTGCCTTGGCTCCCTTGCGGGCCTTGGGGGGTGTGTGGGGGGGGGTGTGTGTGGGGGGGAGGAGGGGGCTTTGTGTGGAAAGTCCGTGGCCGTCAAGGACGCAGTGGATGAGGACACGCGGTTGTAGGGTCTAGGGTTTAGTGGGGTCTAGGGTTTAGGGGGGTCTAGGGTTGGTTTAGGGTTTGTAGGGAGTTTAGGGTTGAGAGATGAAGATGGGGCTGTGCCAAACCCATCGAGCGGAGCGAGAAAGGTTTGGCGGCGGAAGGGCGCAGGGTCCGGGAGGACCCGGAGCCCGCTACGTAGGGTTTAGGGTTGATTCAGAGGGACGCTTGGGGGTGTAGGTGGGGTTGATGTCATTAACTTTTGGGTAGTATTGCCATAGGTCCATTTGTCGAGTGTTGCATTCCACGGGTGACCAAGTGTTCAGAAAATGATGAGAGGAGATGAAAGTAGAAGGGTGAGAAGAAAACAAGTGAATAAGTGAGAGAGGGACAAGAACAAGGAGAATGGAGGCCCGGTTGTGTGAAAGTATTGAACAAGAAGGATAAAAGAGGGACAGGAACAAGAAGAATGGAGGGGTTATGTGAGATTGTTATAGTGTGTAGGGGAGGGCCTGCGTAGGCCACCCAAAGAAAATAAATTGAAAAAAGAGTATTTTCCCAACGGGAATCATTTCCGGAAGGTCACGGTGCTGCGGGAAAGCGCTGATGTGGGAATCATGTTGGTCTCCAAAATTTTTGAAACTTTTATGGTGTGTAGGGGGGGGCCCGCGTAGGCCACCCCCCCAAAAAAAACCTAGGGTACACCGGGGTTCCAAGCGGCAATCATTTCCCGAAGGCGATGTGAAAATAATTTTTGTCTCTGAAAATTTTGAAAATTTTATGGTGTGTAGAGGGGGGCCCGCGTAGGCCACCTCAAAAAAAAAAAAATTAAAAAAAAACCTTTTTTGAGGCGTCAAACTTTTTTCGAAGGTTTCAGAAAACGGGAGATTCTATGTTAAGAGGGGACCGGAATGCAGTGCATTCCGTGCGGTACACCGCACTGGTGTAGCCCGCAGGTCACACCAATCTTCAGAAAATCGGTTCTCCCTCGAAAAAGGTCCGATCGGGGATTTTTCTGGGGCTAGAATTACTGATTTTCTGAGCTCTTTCCAGAAATAGTTTTTGCCTCACCGAATTCTTCACGAGCCAGGACTCCGTTTCCCATCCCGGACACTGGTTTAGGTGGAAAATTCGAAATATGGCCTAATTTTTCGGGTTTTTTTATGTGTGTAGAGGGGAGCCTGCGTAGGCCACCCCAAAAAAAAAATTTGAAAAAACTTTATTTTCCAAGCGGGAATCATTTCCGGAAGGTCACGGTGCTGCGGGAAAGGGCTGGGGCCGGGAGATGTGAAAGTCATTTTTGTCTCCGAAAATTTTGAAAATTTTATGGTGTGTAGAGGGGGGCCTGCGTAGGCCACCCCAAAAAAAATTTTTGAAAAAAGAGTATTTTTCAATCGGGAATCATTTCCCGAAGGTCACATTTCTGAAAACTACCTAGAGGATTTAGGTGATCTCCTAACTCTATGGGCATGGGCTTGGGCTTGGGTTTGGGCTTGGGCTTGGGCTTGGGCTTGGGCTTGGGCTTGGGCTTGGGCTTGGGCTTGGGCTTGGGCTTGGGCTTGGGCTTGGGCTTGGGCTTGGCCTTGGCTTGGGCTTGGCCTTGGCTTAGGCTTGGTCTTGGCCTTGGCCTTGGCTTGGTCTTGGCCTATGTTAAGAGGGGACCGGAATGCAGTGCATTCCGTGCGGTACACCGCACTGGTGTAGCCCGCAGGTCACACCAATCTTCAGAAAATCGGTTCTCCCTCGAAAAAGGTCCGATCGGGGATTTTTCTGGGGCTACAATTACTGATTTTCTGAGCTCTTTCCAGAAATATTTTTTGCCTCACCGAATTCTTCACGAGCCAGGACTCCGTTTCCCATCCCGGACACTGGTTTAGGTGGAAAATTCGAAATATGGCCTAATTTTTCGGGTTTTTTTATGTGTGTAGAGGGGAGCCTGCGTAGGCTACCCCAAAAAAAAAATTTGAAAAAACTTTATTTTCCAAGCGGGAATCATTTCCGGAAGGTCACGGTGCTGCGGGAAAGGGCTGGGGCCGGGAGATGTGAAAGTCATTTTTGTCTCCGAAAATTTTGAAAATTTTATGGTGTGTAGAGGAGGGCCTGCGTAGGCCACCCCAAAAAAAAAAATTAAAAAAAAAGTATTTTCCCAACGGGAATCATTTCCCGAAGGTCACGGTGCTGCGGGAAAGCGCTGATGTGGAAATCATGTTGGTCTCCAAAATTTTTGAAACTTTTATGGTGTGTAGGGGGGGCCCCGCGTAGGCCACCCCCCCAAAAAAAAACCTAGGGTACACCGGGGTTCCAAGCGGGAATCATTTCCCGAAGGCGATGTGAAAATAATTTTTGTCTCCGAAAATTTTGAAAATTTTATGGTGTGTAGGGGGGGGCCCGCGTAGGCCACCTCAAAAAAAAAAAATTAAAAAAAAACCTTTTTTGAGGCGTCAAACTTTTTTCAAAGGTTTCAGAAAACGGGAGATTCTATGTTAAGAGGGGACCGGAATGCAGTGCATTCCGTGCGGTACACCGCACTGGTGTAGCCCGCAGGTCACACCAATCTTCAGAAAATCGGTTCTCCCTCGAAAAAGGTCCGATCGGGGATTTTTCTGGGGCTAGAATTACTGATTTTCTGAGCTCTTTCCAGAAATAGTTTTTGCCTCACCGAATTCTTCACGAGCCAGGACTCCGTTTCCCATCCCGGACACTGGTTTAGGTGGAAAATTCGAAATATGGCCTAATTTTTCGGGTTTTTTTATGTGTGTAGAGGGGAGCCTGCGTAGGCCACCCCAAAAAAAAAATTTGAAAAAACTTTATTTTCCAAGCGGGAATCATTTCCGGAAGGTCACGGTGCTGCGGGAAAGGGCTGGGGCCGGGAGATGTGAAAGTCATTTTTGTCTCCGAAAATTTTGAAAATTTTATGGTGTGTAGAGGGGGGCCTGCGTAGGCCACCCCAAAAAAAAAAATTGAAAAAAGAGTATTTTCCCAACGGGAATCATTTCCGGAAGGTCACATTTCTGAAAACTACCTAGAGGATTTAGGTGATCTCCTAACTCTATGGGCATGGGCTTGGGCTTGGGTTTGGTCTTGGGCTTGGGCTTGGGCTTGGGCTTGGGCTTGGGCTTGGCCTTGGCCTTGGCTTGGGCTTGGCCTTGGCTTGGGCTTGGTCTTGGCCTTGGCCTTGGCTTGGTCTTGGCCTTGGCCTTGGTCTTGGCCTTGGGGGGTGGGGCTTGGGGGGCTTGGGCCGCATGGGCCTCGGGGGGGGAGACGCTCCTCCTCTGTGGTCCCGTGCGTGCCTTGGCTCCCCTACGGGCCTTGGGGGGTGGGGCTTGGGGGGCTTGGCCCGCATGGGCCTCGGGGGGGGAGACGCTCCTCCTCTGTGGTCCCGTGCGTGCCTTGGCTCCCCTACGGGCCTTGGGGGGTGGGGCTTGGGGGGCTTGGGCCGCATGGGCCTCGGGGGGGGAGACGCTCCTCCTCTGTGGTCCCGTGCGTGCCTTGGCTCCCCTACGGGCCTTGGGGGGTGTGTGTGGGGGGTGTGTGTGGGGGGGGGAGGGGGCTTTGTGTGGAAAGCCCGTGGCCGTCAAGGACACAGTGGATGAGGACACGGGGTTGTAGGGTTTAGGGTTTAGTGGGGTCTAGGGTTTAGGGGGGTCTAGGGTTTTAGGGTTTAGGGTTTGTAGGGAGTTTATGAGATTTAGGGTCGAGTTCATTTGGAGTCTTTGATGCCACCTATGGTGCGGGGTTTGCTCATTTGAGATTTTTGGCTATGTTAAGAGAAGACCGGAATGCAGTGCATTCCGTGCGGTACACCGCACTGGTGTAGCCCGCCGGTCACACCAATTTTTGAGGAGCATTTTCTCCCCCATATCTTGTGCGATTTGAGAGTTTCAAAGGTCGGTCTTTACTGATTTTGTGAGCTCTTTCTAAATATCTAATTTTCGTTCACAGATTCGGTGCGAGTCAAATGCGACATTTGCATTGAAATTGCCGTGTTGCCGCCAACTTCCACCTTTCATATCTCCGTCATTTTGTGCCCGATTTCGGTCGTTCTTGGCTTCATTGTGACTGATTTCTCATGCTCTTTCCATCGGTATAAGGCACGCCCGCTAATTCCTCCGCATGCAAAAGTTGCATTTCCGGGTGCGCCGTCCAACTGTTAACTTCGGCGAGCGATATCTCAATCAATTCTTGCTCAATTTGCTTGTTTTTTGCGTGCATCTTGTGCGCTTTTCGAAGAGCTTTCCATCGGTATAAGGCTCGCCCTCCCATTCCCCGCCAATCAAAAGTTGCCTCTAGAGCCGTGGCACCTCTGTAACAGTGGCGGTGGATAATGCAGGCCGTGAACGGTGAAGCACGGCGTTTTGATTTAGGGTCGAATTCATTTGGAGTTTTCGATGCCACCTATGGTGCGGGGTTTGCTCATTCGAGTTTTTTGGCTTTAGTGTGTATGATCTTCGATGCAATGCACATCACACCGACGCTTTGCAAACAACCACAACACCATCGGCCAAGTTACACTCTCCTCCGTCACACCGCTCCTACACCGCGGGTCACACCGTCCCCCTACGCCCGGGTCACACCAGTGCAAGTGTGCCCACCGACACCCGGGTGACACCGTCCGCCTACACCCCGGTGACACCGTCCGCCTACACCCCGGTCACACCGTCCGCCTACACCCCGGTGACACCGTCCGCCTACACCCCGGTCACACCGTCCGCCTACACCCCGGTCACACCGTCCGCCTACACCCCGGTCACACCGTCCGCCTACACCCCGGTCACACCGTCCGCCTACACCCCGGTCACACCGTCCGCCTACACTTGACGCCACACAGGTGTAACCTCACGGAGACAAGGTGTGAGTGACTGCCTACACCCGGGTCACACCGTTTGCCTACACCTGACGCCACACCATCCACCAACACCCGGGGCCACACCGATGTAGCCCCACGGCGTCGAGGTGTGGGTGTGCCCGCCTACACCCAACGCCACACCGTTCACCCACACCCGGGGCCACACCAGTGTAGCCTCACAGCGACGAGGTGTGGGTGTGCCCGCCTACACCCGGCGCCACACCATCCGCCCACACCCAAGGCTACACTTGTGTAACCTCACGGAGATGAGGTGTGAGTGATTGCCTACACCCGAGTCACACCGTTTGCCTACACCAGGGTCACACCGTTTGCCTACACTCGACGCCACACCATCCACCAATTCCCGGGGCCACACCGGTGTAGCCTCACGGTGACGAGGTGTGGGTGTGCCCGCCTACACCCGAGGCCACACCGTTCACCCACACCCGGGGCCACACCGGTGTAGCCTCACAACGACGAGGTGTAAGTGACTACCTACACCCAGGTCACACCGTTTGCCCACACCCGACGCCACACCATCCACCCACACCCGGGGCCACACCGGTGTATCCTCACTGCGTTGAGGTGTGGGTGTGCCCGCCTACACCCGGCGCCACACCGTTCACCCTCACCCGGGGCCACACCGGTGTAGCCTCACGGCGACGAGGTGTGGGTGTGCCCGCCTACACCCAAGTCACCCTGGTGTAACCTCAAGTTGATGAGGTGTGAGCTGAAACCGCGTACACCCGGGGTCACATGGGTGTAATTCTACGGACATGAGGTGTGAGTATATCGGCCTACACCTGGGTCTCACTGTTGAGGCTGAATTGCTCGGGGTTTTGGTTTAGGGTCGAATTCATTTGGAGTCTGAGATGCCACCTTCGGTGCGGGGTTTGCTCATTGAAGTTTTTGGGCTTTAGTGTGTATGGCGCTCTATTTTTTGTACTGCACGCCGACGCCGACGCTTTACAAACAGCGACAACATCGTCTCCGAAGCGCACGCTCTCCTCCGTCACACCCCTCCTACACCGCGGGTCACACAAGTGTAACTCTGTCCGCCTACACCGCGGGTCACACCCCTCCTACACCGCGGGTCACACAAGTGTAACTCTGTCCGCCTACACCGCGGGTTACACCAATGTAAGTGTGCCCGCTCACACCCGGGTCACACCGTCCGCCTACACCCCGGGCCACACAGGTGTCACCTCTCGGAGACGCGGTTTAGTGTGCCCGCCTACACCCGGCGCCACACTCTCCCCTTCCCCCGACGTCACACCGTCCGCCTACACCCGAGGTCACACCGGTGTGGCAGAGGGCTGTGGGGAACACCGTCACACCTCGTCTGCAAACGGGTCACACGACGGGGTCACACCGGTGTATCAAAGGACCCGCAGGAACACCATCACACCTTCTTTGGAGAGGGGTCACACCAACGGGTCACACCAACGGGTTACACCAGTGTAGCGAAGGGCTGGGGGGACACCGTCACACCTCGAGGGTCACACTGTCACACCTCGAGGGCGCTTCCGCTGGCCGCCTCCCTTGTGTCCGCGCCCTCCCATCCGCCCGCGTGCACTCCTCCGTCCTCCCTCGTCCGCCCGCTCCCCCCTCATCCACCCTGCGGACGCTCATCCGCCTGCGCCCTCCTCCGTCCGCACCCCCTTTCCGCCGGCGGCCCCTCATCCGCACGCGCACGCTGCTCCGTCCGCACCCCCTATTCCGCCCGCGCCCCGTGTTCCCTCTTCGCCTTCCCTTCGGCCCGCGCACTCCCTTCCGTCAGGAGTTCAAAGATGCAACATTACAACCACGGATGGAATAGCAATGTAAAATAAACAAATGTGAATGGATCATACGGCTGCAACAACCGCGGTGGAAAAAGCTTCCACGACCCGTCCGGTCCCTTCTCGGCTAAGGAGTGCTACTCGTCAACATTTAGGAGATCACCTAAATCATTCCATGACAATACACGCGGGATTATATTGTCGCCACCCGGAACATATGGACAGTCCGCTCTGCGTCTATCCATTAAAGTCTAGTATCACGGGGCCTTGGAAGTCTTTGAGTTTGGTCTCGTTTTGGTTAAGTATGTGTATGAGAAACAGGGAGAGAGTTTAGATTTACTGGCTCTCCGCATGGTTGATTCGCTAACTTGGATTTTTGATGTTGATTCAGTTCGGCAGCATGGCTGTCAAACCAGCCATCCAACAACCCAGTCTATAAGTTCTCCGGGGGCTCCAAGTACTTCGCGGAGTCTAACGGAGGAAGGTCGTACAATGACCCGGACGTGCAATAGGCGTAGGCGATTGGCGCTGCAATGAAGCATCACGATGCTCAACAAGGCTGCAGCGGGGCTGGGAAATCAAGCTCGATGTCGACCTCCAACCGCAAGTGATGGACTCCGTGATAAATACGGCGAGGAGCATGCCGTAGTAATGCTCTCATGTTTGTGTCCATAGGCCAACCTTAGTTCCGGGATGTAGACCTAGGTACGCATGTACATCTAAACCTCAGGAGATAAAAGAAGCCGGAAGCCTCGATGTGTATGAGCCTAGTCACGCAACGCATGGGGTGCTCCTTTGCAGTCGACGACCATTTCTCCCATAACGAGATACCAATAACTTTGATAAAAGGATAATTGTACAGCTTATCGGCGATGCGTATCAAGCCTTGCCCTCCATTAACAATACCCATATACACGAATGCAGTCAATATGTCTTACTTCGGTATCAAAAGGATTCATCAATTTTTGACTTGCGCCAATATTCACACTCGGGAAACAACTATAAGGAGATTCCCAAGTACGGGGCAAAAACGGGAACCAAGGGAACAGACACGCACACGCACATTCTTCCAATACATATATGAGAAAGTGTGCATGTGAGCGGCTCTTATTTGTAGTATTGAAAATTTGTGCGATTTCAGTGCAGGCTCCCCACATGCCAAAGGACGTCAGGGTGGATCTCACACCAAACTCATACATGGTGATCCACAATGAGCTTTCCCGGTTGCAAGATTAGCTTTCGCGCTGCATCCTCAAACATGCAAGTAATTGCACAAGCTACGGACTTCCTAGAAAATTCCAGAACTGAAGCATGCCCCGAAATTTCCAAACTTGCACCTGAATGTACTCCTGACTGGTTCAACGCAACATTTTGCGAATCACCTACGCTCAGACCAGAGTTCTGGACAGGAAATTACGACAGGCTCTAATTCTCAAACCTCGCATCCAGAGTGAGAAAATGCAACGTCATCGCCTATATTGTCATTCACATCAGATTTGAATTGAACTACGTCGCCTAGAGTACGACTACTCTCGAAGGAGGCATGTTCATCCCACCGAGCCCATTCTCTACTCCGGGCCTATGCGTCCTATTTTCTTCGTGTGAGCAGATAGCAGGGCATATGGTTTTGTCTCCGTCTTGCCGCTGAGACAAGCATTTAGGAGATCACCTGAAACGTGACGTGTATAAACTCTACATCACCATGGTAAACTCGTATTCATCGAACCCGTGGTACCTACACCCGGGTCTCACTATTGAGGGTGAACTGCTTCGGGTTTTGGTTTAGGGTCGAATTCATTTGTAGTCTGACATGCCACCTTGGGTGCGGGGTTTGCTCATTGAAGTTTTTGGGCTTTAGTGTGTATGATCTTTGGTGCGAGGCACATCACACCGTCGCTTTACAAACAGCGACAACATCGTCTCCTGAAACAGCTGTCCTCCGTCACACCCCTCCTACACCGCGGGTCACACAAGTGTAACTGTGTCCGCCTACACCGCGGGTCACACCAATGTAGGTGTGCCCGCCCACACCCGGGTCACACCGTCCGCCTACACCCCGGGCCACACCGGTGTAACCTCGCGGAGACGAGGTGTGAGTGTGCCCGCCTACACCCGGCGCCACACTGTCCGCCCACACCGGATGTCACACTGGTGCAACCTCACGGAGACGAGGTGTGAGTGATTGCGTACACCCGGGTCACACCGTTCGCCTACACTCGACGCCACACCTTCCACCTACACCCGGGGCCACACCAGTGTAACCTCTCGGAGACGAGGTGTGAGTGTGCCCGCCTACACCAGGCGCCACACTCTCCCCTTCCCCCGACGTCGCACCGTCCGCTTACACCCGAGGTCACACCTGTGTGGGAGAGGGCTATGGAGAACACCACTTCGCAAATGGGTACTCCACGGGTGTGGCAGAGGGCTGTGGGGAACACCGTCACACCGTTTTTGCATAAGGAAGTTACACCATTGGGTCACACGACTATAGCGAATGGCTGAGGGGAACATCGTCACACCTCGTTTGCAGACGGGTCACGCGACGGGGGTCACACCGGTGTATCAAAGGACTCGCAGGAACACCATCACACCTTCTTTGCAGAGGGGTCACATCAAGGGGTCACACCAGTGTAGCGAAGGGTTAGGGGGACACCGTCACACCTCGAGGGTCACACCGGTGGAGCCAAGGGCTCTTCCGCTGGCCGCCTCCCTTTTGTGCGCGCCCTCTCATCCGACTGCTTGCACTCCTCCGTCCTCTCTCGTCCGCCCGCTCCCCCCTCATCCACCCTGCGGACGCTCATCCGCCGGCGCCCTCCCTCGTGTACGCGCACTCTCCTCCGTCCGCACCCCCCTTCCGCCGGCGCCCCCCTCATCCGCATGCGCACTCTCTTCCGTCCGCATAACTTCTTCCGCGCGCGCCCTGTCTTCCCTCTTCGCCCTCCCTTCCGTCAGCAAATCAAAATTGTAACATTACAACCACGGATGGAATAGCAATGTAGAATAAACAAATGTGAATGGACCATACGGCTCCAACAATCGCAGTGGAAAAAGCCTCCAAGACCCTTCTAGTCCTCAATAACGTAGAATCAATTCACTCGGCCAAGGAGTGCTACTCGTCAACATTTAGGAGATCACCTAAATTATTCCCCGACAATACATCATACATGCTAGATTATATTGCCCGCTCTATTGTCTATCTATTGAAGTCTAGTACCACGGGACCTTGGAAGTTTTCTAGTTTGGTCTCTTTTTGGTTAAGTATGTGTATGATAAACATGGAGAGAGTTTAGAGTTACTGGCGTGTAGGCGCTCTGCAAGGTTGATTTGCTGGTGAGTGTGGCTAGTGATTCCTTGTGTTTGAAACTGCTTGTACGTGATCTTGTTCGGGTGGATGCTTGACGTCGGTACATTGCTTTACACAGAGCTCTACCTGTAGAAACTGCTTAATTGAAAAATAACACGCAATGATTTTGAGATACTTAGGTTCTTTAAAATGGAATAATAACTCTTGGATAGTTGATGATTAATGACTTCTAGTAGGAATTTACATTAATGGCCTCCTTTCCTCAGTTCATGTAATCCCAGCTGCGTACTTTGTTTGCTAATGGGAAGGAGCATTCCTTCCCGAAAAAAAATTGCGCTTCCTCATATAAGTCAGCAAGAGAGACTCTTAATTTCTGACTCAACTGTGAGGCCTTCAGCGAGGTCGCGTAAGATAGTGGAGAATGCATTTTATCATTTATGTGATGTTACAGATGTTGATGTTCACGGCACTTGAGGAGTACCTTCGGTGGAAGGATGGTGGGATGCTAAGTCTAACTCGATCAATGCCAAAACTTCTCGAGAGTAGCTCAAATGTTAGATACTTTTATAAGGATTAGAATAATGTAGAATCTAGATGGGGCAGAGAACTGGTGAGTTACGAACTGTATGGTTGACATGACTGATTGATGATGCAGCGGCGTGTCCACTCAAATAAGGAGCAATTGGAGGATTTTACAGGAAATCTCTTCAGAATGGACGAAGAGCGCAAGCATGTATAGGAAAATAAGCAAATGTCAAATTTCTACTTACTTTGCATTAAAAACTAGCAAGCTTACGGAGCTATGAATGGCTCAGACTCCCATAGAGAGAGAGATGGCAGATTATCAACACTGGGGTCCGGTGGCTTAGAGAAACCGATACCAATCATTTCTGGATTTCAAATTGGTGGCAAGACAAACGTTCGACCTGTAAAGCTGCCTAGAGTTGAGAACGTGCCACCGTATACAATATGGATCTATTTGGACAGGTACACGCCAATTGAGAACATCTCCATCTCCTATATCGTCTTAGCATATTGCTACGACCCCAATGTTTCCAGGTAGACAGATCTTGTGATGTCGCTTTGATGCAGTTTTTGAACGACTTGCAAGTTATAAGCAGTTTCAATCTGCTGCTGTTTCTTAATTGCAAGGTTGACAACCAAGTAGTTGATTGGCAGTCGTCACTCAACCGAGAGCTTGTTCAATATGATTGAAGTTGGAGTGGTTGGTGGTCTGACATATCAAGAACCAGCACATGACTGAAGATCAGTCTGTTGTGGACCGTCGTCGAATTTACTATGACAGTTATGACAACCAAACCTTAATCGCTAGTGAAAGTAAAGAAGACGACACTGGAGATGACGATGACAAAGACGAGCCTAAACATGATTTCAGCATCGGCGAAGACTCTTTAATCTGGTATTTTAATGCTCAGACAAGTGTCATGGTTGTCATATACATTGAAATATAGTTGTACTGGTTTGTTAAATTAGTCCTTGGATGGTTGAGAACAGCAAAGCCCGTCATATTGGGGAAGTTTGAGACTTGGGTATGTATTATGCAGGTATTCTTCGATATTTGGATACTGGCTTCCGACTTTTCTTCTGCCGGAATTTTGTAGGTTAAATGTAAACAATGTAAACGACGCTTTTCTAAATCCACATGAGGTAGCTGCTAGTTTGAGCAAAGCCTATGAAGATTATCTTGTGTGGAAGTATACATGCCAAGTCATGTTCACCTTGTATAATATTGACACTTTAAGGTCACAAAGTACTGCTCTGTTGACACGTAATCAAGGGAAAGAATGCATTAGGAAAGATCATGGAATTTCGAATATACCAGTATTGATTCAATGACAATAGACAAAAGATCCCTCACACGGAGACCAAAAGAGGCACGATTTACCAGTCTAGAAATCGCCAGAGCATTTCAGTTGAGGTCTCTTAGCAAGGCAACTAAGTGAGGTTTGTAATTTGTTACAGAGGAGGCGATCCTCCACTCTTTGAAGCATGGTAGGCTAATCTATTTTTTTTTCCTGAATACAAGTGGGAAAGGAAAATCAACTTTTCCGAGATGAAGTGAAGTGATGGTCTTCTCGGGATACCGAGGTTCTTTCACAAACCGAGCAACCTACTGTCAATCTCTTACTGAAAGTATATATTGTTGCACAAGTGCATTTTGATGATAAGAATCCAGAATTCTACAAGCCCACCCATCGAACCCAGTTGAAGAATTCACTCAATCCAAATGGCAGTCCATAATCCTTGACCATTGCTGGTTCTTTTCGAGCAGTCCGGCCTTTGCTCCAAATGTAGAGACCACGTTCCTGTCGGCTGCCTGGCACCGTGTTGTCTAGAACAAAAGCTACCAAGAATGCCACTACCATATGAAGGGAGAATATGGTGTTGAGCGCAAAATTTGCCTGTCATAAAACAAAAACAAAACAATAAACAGTAGGGTATTTAGTAACTCTGAATGCATTTCGATGTTCTTATCACAGTCCTTCACATACAACTCATCAGCAATTTTGAAAAATCCATTTGCAGCAAGTTCTAGCTAGTTAACCGATTGCAAGCAGTCAGATGTATTTGAGGAAGAGCCAAATGTTGACAAAGACTGATGCCTTACATGCTTCGAACTCGTCTGAAATGGGCCGTGAGCAGCAACATCGTAAGGTTGGAAATAGATGGGCAACCTCGAGCTTGAATCGCTGTCATACTGCTGGAAGTAGGACGGTATTGAAAGCGAGAGAAACAAGGATAGCCCCACTATGAGTACATTTCGGGAGCTGCCCGTTTCGCTGTAACGCAGATTGGAAAAGCCCATGGCAGTCAACATTGTCCACATGTACACCAGAAGCGATGCCACAATCACCTGTGGTATTGACGCTATAAATCCTGAAATTTTTCCTGCACATTCCATGTTTTTCTCATCAGTCCTGCACAAGTTATTTGAAGACTTCACGATAAAATTGTTCATTCTTGATTGTAGTCCCTGAACATCTTGTTTGAAAATATAGGAGCTGGCACCATGAGTCAAATAATCTGAATTGTGGAGATAACATTCATGCAAAGCTGGAATCCAAATAAGCAAAATCTGGAAAATGTAACCACAGTATGTCAGGGGTTCTCCAGGTTGACAATGCACATATAATAGAAATGCTCAAGGCTAACCTGGCCTTTGGTCGAGGAACTAGAAGAATGATGTACCCTAATCACTCTGGACATAAATAAAAAATCCACTAGTGATTGCAACCTCTTGACTAAATGATAGACACAATCCATTTCCTTGCAAAGTCTGTTCTGAAATACTTTACCTACAACTGATAGAAGTATCAGAATGCATGCACCAAATTCCACCGGACGACGACGACTCCCCATCTTGGTAACTGCAATTGTGTGCACATTTTCTGTCAAGGTGGTGGCCCCTGCGCCGGTACCCCAAAAGCCTGCCAGTATGCTCGTTAATCCCTCCAAACCTATGCTCCGACTTACCACTCCAGGAGGAGGCGCTCTTGAGGCTACCAAAAGAGACGAGGCGTGATAAGAACCCACCTGCAAAATGATCAACCATTTACCCTTTGAGTGTGTATTTTCGGCTGCTACTTTGACTGCATAGATCATTCATGAGTGACCAATTGACCATGCATTTTCTGGTGTGATACTTGAAGGATATAAAATTCAAGAGGAACAAAGAGATTCCCTCAGATGACGCTATTCAAAAATGTAACCGGAGTGGCTCGAAAACAGTGAAGGAAAAGGTGCTGACCGAATCAACAGACGCAATAACCGATGCTGCAATCATCACCACTCCTGATTGCCAATTGAATGTTGGGAACCCCCATTGGAATGGATACGGGAAACGGAACCATGCTGAGGTAGACAGGGCGTTGGATACGTCAGTTCGGCAACTGAGCATGGTTGACATTTGCTGCTGACATTCTGGAGTAAGCGTTGCTGTCCTGTTTCCTCGCTGATTAAAACTACATCCAGTGTAGGTGTACGCTTTAGACTCGGTGAGCAGGAAGGCATATGCCCATGTCAATGCTAGCGCCACAGGTACCTGCAACAAAGTGTAATGCACTAAAGTTTTAGCTCTCTCAAAAGGGTATCGTTGATAGATGAAGTACGTAATACTTGAATTCAAGATGATCCAAAGGTGCATTACTATCCAACTTCCAAATCACTTAGGCAGTGCAAGAAGTTGGAATGTTAAAAAACCAACTTAAAGCCTTAAATCATAAAAGTACCAGCGTCTAGAAGATGAAGCACTTACCGTTGTTTCAAGGAACTCCTTAAGGCCTTGTTGATCTTGCCATTCACCAAAGAAAAGGCTAGTCCATTTCCCCAAGTCAGGAACGTTATCTTTGCACCGTGCTGACAAAGAAGCACGCACTGGTCATTGCATCGACGTGTGCCGTTCGCAACAAGTCTTCTTTGCACCTACAATTGCATACAACACACTTCAGAATTAAAAACCCAAAAGACAACAACATGCTGCCAGTGAGCTTCAATGACATATCTAATACAATTGTTTAAATCACTGTAACGTGCAAGAAACATTCACTGGAAATGTCACAGCTAGAGAATTCTTTCCACTCTGAAATGGTTTTTAAAATCCTGTAAAGTTAAACATATCAGTGGATGATTCGTTACTTGTTCTTCAGATCAGAATAAGCAAATTAGACGTCACATGATGATTCTGAGGACAAAGAGAAGATATATAATACACATAAGTTAAAGAGCACTGAAGATGGTATACCTGTCAAGAAGCAATGCAAATTCAGAGGAATCTGTGCTGCTTATCTCCTCCGAGCGACCAGTCTGATGGTGCAACACAAGTGATGGAAGCGTGTCCTCATGGAAACCAGCAAACAGATCATCTAATTTGAAGGCATTATCCGAACATTGGTTCGAGTTCGTTGAAAGGCCCGCCAATTGCTCACACCATGATTTTAAGGTCTGTTCAGCTTCCTTCTGATTCCGTGTCAGTATGTTTTTGTATGCGAGTACTTGCTTCTCGAAGCGGTTCAGAAATGGTGGGTCCAAACGTGATACTTGGCTAGAGTCCACCACCACAATGCAGCAAAAGTTGTCGTGAACGTAGCACATCGGATTGCTATACGCTCCGATGGCTATTAGGCAATTCCGCCTCTCTGCCACGGTTGTGTAGTGCTCGTTGAGCATGTCATAGAGTGACGACCAGAGCCGCTCAACTCCCCTGAGAAGTATACATCTGCAACAAAAGCATGTCAACTTAGGAGCAGGATTGGAACTCCTCACACTGTATGAATGTGCAAGTATTCCTTCATCTAGTAGATGTGGAATGGGAAATGGGAAATTAGGAAACTAATCTTCGTTTCCTCATTTCCCATGAAAGAAATACGACGAACAAAACGTACCTTCCAGCTTCCATGTGCAAAATTATTATGCTCAGCAAGAGATATGAGTAGTCATCACTGCAGT
Source organism: Ceratodon purpureus (assembly GCA_014871385.1). Classification (NCBI taxonomy): domain Eukaryota; kingdom Viridiplantae; phylum Streptophyta; class Bryopsida; order Pseudoditrichales; family Ditrichaceae; genus Ceratodon; species Ceratodon purpureus. The sequence continues at coordinate 28,958,234 of CM026421.1, forward strand.
CATCTTTGAATTTGCTCCCGTGGATTGTGATCTCATTCTTCTGAAACTTCTCCAGAATTGCAATCGCAGAGTCTCCCTGAAAACACCATCAGCTAGATTTGTGAGTCTCTGTATATCATCAGGTGAGCCTCCGAAATTTCTCCAAATTGCTGTTACAAGCCCATCCAGTTGCCAGGAGACGGTGGTATTTTTAACCTGTAGGGACTTTATAAGTGAATAGAAGTCGCGGAGGCCATGGAAGTTGGGTTTCGTTTGACAAGCGTGATAAGTATAGTATGATTTCGCCAGCCCTTTTAACTCCTTCAGCAAAGTCTGATGGAGTGTTTCACTTTTTGAGGTGTCGTAGCTTTCTAGAATGGCAATGGTGGTATCATATAAATCCTGTTCAGAAGGGTCAGGTTGTGAAAGATGAATGGCGCGGTTCATTTTGGCAGCATCAAGCGACCAGTTGCTGATTCCTACAACCGCCACTTGTTGAGGCTCCTCCGGCTCCAGAAGAGCATGCAGGACCTACACAATTTACAATGTTAATGGTTTATGTGATCATGAGGAATGCAGCACATTTATTTTCCAGCTTGATTAATCCTCTATAAATGTGATACTGTTATTAGAATTTTGCTTCTTGGTACCTTCAGAGGATTGTGGCTTGATACTTCTGCAAGACCAACTTCATCAAGTACTACCACCACCAGAACATCTCGACTGTCGTTGTCCTTTTTGCATCGCTGGGCTTTCTCAAACACCTGCAGGCGCGAAATGGGTCGTAATTAAGGTTTTAGTTTCAGCTTACGATTAATTATTGGACAAACATGTATAGACTGTGGAATTCACAGCGTTGAACCTGACAAGTGGTGCAAACACTTATGGGATCGGATTAATTAAAAAGAATTCATACGATAGAATATTTCAGTGCTCAAAGTGTTTACCTGAGACTATTTAAACTGTACCTATTTGAGATTGGATTACGAGTATTAAAAAAAGAGAACATAAACCACTCGGCAAGACACGCATGTATCATCAAAATGAGAAGAATGGAAAAGAAATATGCACCTTCATGATACCCTCATATGTGGAACTCTCCGAGCCTTGATATGAGAATCTATACATCTGGGGTAATTTTTGAAAATAATTGTCTCTAGATTCCGTGCCTCTCAAATTTCTCTCACCAGCAACTTATAAGTAAGCAAGCAGACATGGAAATCTCAGAGGAACCATTTCAGAATCAAAAAAACAATGCCAGGAGCTATAAAAACAGGACTGCTAAGAACTCACTTCATAGGTACAAATCCTGAGAATCTGATTCAAGTACACACAGGTAAACGGGGAAGAAACAAACCCGTAAATCAGTTGAAGAGCAAGCGTCTTTCCGGAGCCGGGCTTTCCAATTACAAATACTGGAATGTGGTTCAACATGCAGACTAGTGTAACAAACACATTCTCTAAAATGGCCTTGTTCCTGGCAATCCCAACCGGTACATCCATGCGATTCAAAAGGTCCAGTTGCTCTGCTCTCAAAAGCTCCGCAAACATGTTCTCGTTAAAGTCCCTAGTCATTGTCAAAAAGTAAAAGCATCAGAGCATAATTTGCAGTGTCCATGAACCAACAACCAACCTACTTATGCTCAATGAGATAGTACTTTTGAATTGGACAATATTGTTAAGAAATTCAGAGATTTTAAACCAAAAATGTAATATACAATGCAACTTCAATGTACCTGACATAAGATGTTGGTTCGTAAGCCTTCCAGACAGTTGCAAAAACATGTCGGTAATTCCGTCGCTGCTCTTCGGTTGCGAGACGGGAATGACAGCAATGTGAAAATGCCAAGAGCGTTGCACGAACTCGAATTTTGCTAAAGTATCCTTTGTGCAGAGGTCGTTTTTGAAGATCACGGTCAAAAAATTCATAGAGAGAGATGCAACGGCTTGCATCCCGTAGGCTTACGCTAGCCTCCCATTCTCGTGCGAAGGCCTGTGACTAAACTAAAAGGTCTGTGAAGAGCTGCACCTGCGATTTAACTCTATCCTTAACCATTGCTTCGACCTAGGTTTAATCATCATGCAGTGAAAGTAGGCCAAAGTCCCAGACGTAATCCAACATCGCTTCTGGCAATGGGTGCACCCGATATGCGAGATTGTAACATTGGACGTCACCTGGGTTCATAAGCTCACGGGGACAGAAACCCGTTTGAGAATTCTCAATGTCGTGTAATCGATACGGATTACAAGCTGCCAGCACCACCAAATAACTATCTAGAGGAACTCCGTCCATTAAGTGGTGGCATATGACTCCGTTCAGGAAACCAAGGTGGTCGCATGCGTTGATCTCATCAAGAAACGCCCACATCTGTAACACCACAAACAATCAATATGAATTCAATTCGGAGTTAAAGAAATGATAATCCAAATTCAATCTGTGTTATGCAGACAAATCTGAGGCTAAGTGCTAGAACCTCTAACAATTTACTTAAGGAATATGTCTTCACTCAACAAAAACTAGTGTTTCGATGTCTGAATCACGTTCGGCAGATCTTGCAATGTATGACAAGAAGAAGTCCCTGACATAGATCTTCATTTTACTCTTGAACAAACTCTTATTTCAGTATCTAAAATTGTAGACACGAGACTAAAATGACATTCTGGTTCACCAACTAACCTTCTTGTTTCTATACATCGCTTCATAATTTGCTGCAGTGATGAAGGAGCGTATGTCCTCATGTGTGGTTCCTGCATGAAGCGTCAGACTAAAGAATTCGACGCCACAGTACCTGGCCAGAATCCTGAGAAGGCTTGTTTTTCCACAACCAGTTTCTCCCATTATGAGAACAGGGACTTGTGCTGCCACCCGAAGGGCTATCAATGCCATTTTCAAGAAATTGTCCGCTGTGAGGACATAAGATGGTTCAAAGGATGGTGCACTTCTTCGCAAGATCGGCCACAGATTTGACCATAACTCATGCAAAGACATTGCTGCATAATCTGGCATCTTTTTTGGATCTGTTCTCAGTCTCTGGCTGCTAACGAGCTGAGTTATGGATTCTGGTAGAAGATTCGCGTTTCTGTAGAGAAATGAGATGGGCCCTTCACTCTAGAAAAAAATCATTAAATGGTTACTGTCCGACCACCGCAGCATGCCCTTGAACCTTGATTCCATTGTTAGATCCGTAACCTTACCCCTCGATAGTTGCTGCTCATGGAGCCAAGGTTTTACGGATCGGAGAGAGAGATCCCTAGAAACTTCTAGAAGGGAGATCACGAGACAAGAACGGATGTTGGCCATTGCCTGCATGAACTGCAACATCTCAACCTTAAAGTAAATGCTCTCTGTGAGGCTCCGCAGCTGGCAAGCCAAAAATTTCACGAACATTTCGAGGATGGAGAAGGACATTGTATTCCCTTCCTTCATATAATCAATGAAGTGCCGTCGGAGTAGACCTCGGCATTGAACCACCGGGAGTGCTTCCACGTTCTTGGCAGCTCCGTTGAATATCAAGTCTTAACTCTCAAGCTACCTCAGCTCCATAGCATGCAAATAGATACATACCACCTGCATGTCGCAACTTGGGTTGTTGTCAACTTCAAGAGACTCCAAATTCCAACTTAGATGCTCTTTTTGGAACCAGTCACAGACAGGGAGGCTGCGAGCGAGCTCATTGCCGAGCGTATTTCCGATTTCGATGTGGATGTTACTTGTGTTCAAGTGAAAGACCCCTGCAATATCTGACTTAAGACACCCCAGAACAAGAAGCTCAAACAACAGCACATTGAATGTTTCCGGGTTAACCACGCTCGAGATATCCAGGTGCAGAATGCTCTCTGAGTGGAGATTCAGTTTCTTTAGTTGTGAAACCAGATAGTTTCGACCGCCTGTGACCCGATGAACTAAATCATGGAATGTCTGCTCTCCATCGCTCGTTTGGAGTTCCGGATGACCTCCAGTGAAGGGGTTCGAGAGAATGAGACGTTTTCTGGGTTTCACAAGAGCGCGATCGTGGACAGGAAGTAGAGAAACCTCTTCCCCTCTGGCAAGCTCTGCCCACGACTTCAGGAAGTGGAACCCGGAGAATCCATCCGCTACAGGATGTGCCCAGTTGAATGCCAATGTGATGCCCCCACATCTGAAATGCGTCATCTGTAAAACATCCCAATTGTTGCAACTCTCTGAGCTTGGGATTCAGTGAGCTCTCTCTAAGACGACTAGAACAAAATAATCCTCGTTCCTAACAGGCATGGCCACAGAAAACAACAGACCTAATGCTCCAGACAGAAATTGAAGGGTAAGACCTATGCGCAAACCTGCACGATGAGAGCTGGCCGGCCTGCAGGATCATCAGGGAGTCGAGGATAATCTCCCAACCCAGCTTCCGCCATGCCTGTCAGCCGAAACGACGGCTGGAAATTCTCATACTGGAACTCTTCAAGGTCAGCATCAATGCTGGCCTCCACAAACACAGCTCCTGCGTCGTTGCAAAGGATCCCAGCTGCGCCATGCTCGTTGCTCTCCGTCACCACTCTCCCAGCCAGCGGGTAGAAGAGCATGAGCACACTCTGCAGCGACTCCCGCAGACGCTTCCCAACGTCTCGCCCTGCCTCAGTCGCCTTGTAAACGCTCATCGCCTGCGTGTAGAAAGGCATCCAGATTATGTCTAGGTTTGAGAAAGCCTGCCATCGCTTCTCACTCGGCGTCTCCACTGCTGGTTTCACCAAACTCGTGCTCAGCACCTGAAATGGCTTCGATTCCACTCTGTTCTCCACCAACAAACGCCCATCCGCCATGGCGCAGGCTGCTGGATCCGACTTCGATCAACGCATTCAGCAAAGCTCCACCTTCTCACAACAATGTGACTGACCTCCAACGATTCTCAATCCCACCGGGAACCTTGTCAATGAAATATCTCTGAGAGTACACCATTGTGGACTGTGGACTCATCATGAACAGCTTGATTGAAGGACTCTTGTACTGTTTAATCTACCTGCATCTTCCTGGCTCCATCACACATCACAACAAATAATCCAAAAGCCACAACTGCCAAGCTCAGTGTTTTAGTAACTAATTTTTTTGCAGTAGGAGATTAGTGAAGGTTGGGAATCTGATGAAATGGTGTGGAATGATTTGGTACAAGTTAGAGTCTTTTGCTGGAAAGGTTTGAGAATGGCAGATCGGGATGACCTGTGATTAGGCTAATTTGCGTTCGATGTCTTCGTGAATGACATGGGAATTGTAGCAGTGTGTTCTGGAGGAAAAGGTGGGGACACAGCCCACATGTTTGGTTTGCAGTTTCTTTCAATTTCTCAGATTTGAGCTGAGGTGTTTGAGTCAGCAATTCTGGACAATTTGGTATCATGATGTCAAGGTCTTGATCAAGGCCTGCCAACGCTGATTTTTGACATAGTGGCAACAAGCTTAATATCATTATTGTAAAGATTAGGAAACTCTAAAAGTATATTGCGTATGTGTTTTGTAGCTTGGACACATGCGAACTGTGTGAACTGCCTGCTGGCATTCAAGGTGTGCGGTCTTGGAATGCTTCCAATGGTCATGTACCAAGTACAGGCCTGTCATGCATAGTATTTGCCCTTTCAAAGTAAGGAAATTCATCTGAATTTTGAGGTTGGGATGTGACATACACGGTGACCAGGACTATGCTGTAACTATGATAGTGTGTAGATGCGAGCTGTTCATAATCTTGCTAATTTTTCATTGCTTTTCCTACACAAGATTACCTGTAGATAAAATGTGCCTCAAACCATAGAAAATGTGACATTGGTTTACCCTAGGTTATCTGAATGATTTAAGGTAGGATGCTGTGAAACCGTACACGATGGAAAACTATAAACATCCATAACTTATGTTCATTTCAAGGTGATAATGTAGCTCTCTAGTACATGTCTTATTTTCTGTGACCTAAAAAATAAACCATGTACTAGAGAGCTACAATATCACCTTGAAATGAACATATGTTATGGATGTTAACAGTTTTCCGTCCTGTACGGTTTTGAAGCTTCCTACCTTCGTTGCTCAGGACAAAGTCCTTGAGACAATAAATCTTCCATGTATCTGAAGTAGACCCACCTGAAATTTCAACACTGGTGATCAACTCAGCTGACTTTGTGGACAATTGAGATATTGAAATTAAAAAAAATCAGACACTAAGAACTAAATTCATTGAGGACTGTTTTATGATTTGGTGTTAACCTCTCGTTCTCCTCATAAGTTAGTTACAACTTGTTAGGCTCAGTGTTGCAGTAAGGTAGGAATACCTGAAACGGTGAAAATGAGGTGATTCGACCATAAGGAATGGAGTTAGAAATTATGAATTTTTTTTGAGATGAAGAATAAGAAATGATGAAGAATGCAAGTTGTATTGTATTTTTATTTCCCATTAATAATTATCTACTGTTTTTCAAAGTAGGAAGTTTGTCAACCCTCCTTCTTCTATACTAGACTTTTCCTGAACCAAAAGTGATGGTGTTCTAAAACGGATAACTAACATCACCAAAACCTCGACGTAAGAAAACCACAATTTGACAGTATGTGGCAAAACCTCATTGGTCCACCAAAACTTGGGTGCTCATATAGAATGTCCGTTTTGAGTCCACCATGGCTCTTTTTCACTGTAACTCTACTGCACACCTTGTGGGCATTAACCGTTTATGGTTTTTCTACCTTACCTTAGTGTAGTAAGATAGTCCTTACTTCCAAGGTAATGAGAGTTTATCTTGTCTGGTCCCAAGAGGCAACGGAACTTGATGAGGTATTGTATCGCCATCCACATTGATTTATGTGCCATGATAGCGTAGCCAGAGTTCTTTAGGTAAGGGGAGGTTTACATTAGAGACCAAGGAAAATGGATTAATTCTATGGTCACACTTCCATGTTCACACTTTAGAATAATGTAATTTTCAAAGCCCTTGGGCCTCTCATTAGGTGTAAACTAAACTTGGACCGGGAGGAATAACTATGTACTAAAAAGTCAATGTGGTGATTTTTATATGATTGCATATTAATGGCAATAGTGGAACTTAATTTTTTTTTAAAGATATAAAATTAGTACATCCACAATTGTTTAAAGATATTAAATTTATTTTCAAAGGTGGTAAACAAATTGTTGAAAGATATTAAAAAATTTGTTTAAAGATATTAAAATAACATTTCATGCCAATGGTTTCTTTGTTTTGCAATTAGAGAACCATTTTTGCCTCTCTCACCACAAAATCTCGAGAACCCTTCAACAATGTCTATACGATCTAATTTTAGGCCTTTTGAGGACAATCACAAATTTTTTTAGCTCCATCCGATGAGTTCTTGGTCTTTAGTATAAACTACCCCTAATTTGTTCCACATCCTAAGATCATAAAGGTTGGTTTACACTATGTACTAGAGCCATGACCAAGTGGCTCAAACATATGAGAATGGCCCATTAAACTCATCTTGAGACAACTTAGATTTACACTCCTAGAAGAAAAAAGAGAATGTCTATAAAAGTTGAAGTTTCCAGAGGTCTATAAAGTGGCTTAAAAATAGTATTCTATAATATCTTTAGGGAAGAAAGGAAAAAAGATACTTTTACTATATACCGTAAAAAAAAAACACGCGAAATTTTAAAAATATCAATTTTTTTGGAATGTTGTGAAAATGATTTAGTTCATCATGAAAGTGTGAGTTCACTCACACGAAGTGTTCGCAGCACGTCCTGCACATGGCAACATCAACAGTAAGTTTATTGTCCAGCTCTGAAACTGGAATATGGTGGTCTGATACAAATTTTACAATTCTCAACAAATGTTATGCCCCCGCCAGAAATTGTTCATCAACTATATTCAAGCCCACAGTCTCTCATGACATGGGTAGGACGAGCATGGTTCCCATTTTGTTCAATGGATGACCTCTAACAGTAAGACGTCAACAAAATGTTTGCCAGGAAGAATTTTGACACCTCCACGATACCAAAATGAATAAGGAAATTTTGCATTACCGTTTAATGAAGATGATACTCCACACAAATGATTGAAACTAAACATGTATTTCCATTTCAGTGCACAAATTCAAGAATTTTATACATATACCAAAAAGTGGAATCAACCAGGTTTAGAAATTACGGACTAGGAAGAAGCACATTACATACCTTTGTCATATTATGAACCTTTTTTGTCTTACCGAGACCGGGAAAATCTGAGGTAATCACCCGCATGTTTGAGCACTCAGCAGAGAGCTGCTTGCAAACCTCGGCCAAATTCAAAGTCCCCATGTGGCAAACCTGGACATTCAAGTGATGAGAAACTGCAAGTAGGGCCTCGCTCTTCGAGCAACATACCAAAGCAAGCCGTTTACAATCTTCGCCGTACTTTGAAACCCGCTGATTACTTTCTTCCCATTCATGAACCTTTTCTTGGAGAACAGCCAAAAACTGAGTCTAACACTCCACCCTTAATTTTTCAATGTATGCAATGCAAAAGAGTCCCACTTCTTGCTCAGTTCTCTGGAAGCAGCGGTTTAGGAGGAGCTGAATCTATTCCCTAGTAGTCGATGAGTTGCACAATAGCACATTCCTTGGGACGTCCCTCAAGCTGAGTCCCGTTTTGTGAAACAAACTCACCACAGCTTCATGTTCCATCTGGGACTCTTCAACAAGAGCCAACACAAGGGATGTGTTATGTTTCCTCGGACTGCTTCCGTTGATAGACCTCGACTTGATTAATCTACAAAATGAGGCCGAGCCCATTTGAGTTTCGAAGAGTGGATTAAGAGATTCGGCAATCAACATTAGATTTTCAGTCAAGGAGGACGGCTCATCTTTTCTGAGGAGGACAAAATTCCTTCTGGCATTCTCCAGCGCCGCTGTCGGATTCTTAATGCCAGCCCACTGTAGAAGCTCGACACACATACCCTCTTCCTTGTTGTCTTCTGACCGTAAACACTGATCGTTGAGGACCTGAAGAATCAGTCGCAATTCCATAGAACGGATATAGTTGAGACAATAATGAGTGCTGCGGACCTCCTCCACAGTTGCATACCACTCTTTGAGTTCTCTGTTGACGTTGCGAACAAGCGCCTGCAACTCTTGCAGTCCGGACACTGCCTGGTCAAATTGCGCATATTGGAAATGCCCTGAAGAACAAAGCTCTGAGATTGAAGCAACGAGTCCTTCAACAATGTCCACTTGTTCGATAAAGAGCCCCGTGTCCTTCTCAGTCTCGGCATCAGAGCGATCTGCAATTCAAAGCTCATGGTCCGACTTGTTTAGAATTCAACGCAAATTTCTCTAATGACACTAAATCATTGAAAACCATGTCTAGCACATCTCTACATAGCACACGAATGTCTCCGAAATCCACATTTGTCAAACAGGTACACACCGTCCACCCACACCCGACGCCACACCGTCCACCCACACCCAAGGCCACACCGGTGTAACCTCGCGGAGACAAGGTGTGAGTGTGCCCGCCTACACCCGGCGCCACACCATCCGCCCACACCCAAGGCCACACTGGTGTAACCTCACAGAGACGAGGTGTGAGTGACTGCCTACACCTCGGTCACACCGTTCGCCTACACCCGACGCCACACCATCCACCCACATCCAACGCCACACCGTCCACCCACACCCGGGGCCACACCGGTGTAACCTCACGGAGACGAGGTGTGGGTGTGCCCGCCTACACCCAAGTCACCCTGGTGTAACCTCATGGTGACCTGAAACCACGTACACCCAGGGTCACGTAGGTGTAATTCTACGGACATGAGGTGTGAGTGTATCGGCCTACACCCGGGTCTCACTGTTGAGGCTGAATTGCTTGGGGTTTTGGTTTAGGGTCGAATTCATTTCGAGTCTGACATGCCACCTTGGGTGCAGGGTTTGCTCATTGAAGTTTTTGGGCTTTAGTGTGTATGACCCTCTATTTTTTGTACTGCACGCCGACGCCGACGCTTTACAAACAGCGACAACATCGTCTCCGAAGCGCACACTCTCCTCCGTCACACCCCTCCTACACCGCAGGTCACACAAGTGTAACTCTGTCCGCCTACACCGCGGGTCACACCAGTGTAAGTGTGCCCGCCCACACCCGGGTCACTCCGTCCGCCTACACCCCGGGCCACACCGGTGTAACCTCGCGGAGACAAGGTGTGAGTGTGCCTGCCTACATCCGGCGCCACACCGTCCGCCCACACCCGATGTCACACTGGTGTAACCTCACGGAGACGAGGTGTGAGTGTGCCCATCTACACCCAGGCTGTGGTGTGAGCTCACGGAATTGATGTGTAAGTATATTGGCCTACACCCGGGTCACACTGGTGTGAGTGTGTCCGCCCACACCAAAGGTCACACTGGTGTATCGTCATGGAGAAGAGGTGTGCGTGTGTCCGCCTACACCCGGTGCTACACTCTCCCCTTCCCCCGACGTCACACCGTCCGCCTACACCCGGGGTCTCACTGGTGTGGCAGAGGGATGTGGGAACACCACTTCGCAAATGGGTACACCACGGGTGTGGCAGAGGGCTGTGGGGAACACCGTCACACCTTTTTTGCAAAGGAAGTTACACCATTGGGTCACACGACTATAGCGAAAGGCTGAGGGGAACATCGTCACACCTCGTCTGCAGACGGGTCACACGACGGGTGTCACACCGGTGTATCAAAGGACTCGCAGGAACACCATCACACCTTTGCAGAGGGGTCACACCACTGTAGCGACGGGCTTGGGGGACACCGTCACACCTCGAGGGTCACACCGGTGCAGCCAAGGGCTCTTCCGCTCGCAGCCTCCCTTGTGTCCGCGCTCGCCCATCCGCCCGCGTGCACTCCTCCGTCCTCTCTTGTCCGCCCGCTCCCCCCTTATCGACCCTGCGGACGCTCATCCGCGTGCGCCCTCCTCCGTCCGCACCCCCCTTCCGCCGGCGCCCCCTCATCCGCACGCGCACGCTGCTCCGTCCGCACCCCCTCTTCCGCCCGCGCCCTGTCTTCCCTCTTCGCCTTCCCTTCGGCCCGCGCACTCCCTTCCGTCAGGAGTTCAAAACTGTAACATTACAATCACGGATGGAATAGCAATGTAGAATAAACAATTGTGAATGGATCATACGGCTGCAACAACCGCGGTGGAAAAAGCTTCCAAGACCCGTCCGGTCCACTCTCGGCTAAGGAGTGCTACTCGTCAACATTTAGGAGATCACCTAAATCATTCCATGACAATACACGCGGGATTATATTGTCGCCACCCGGAACATATGGACAGTCCGCTCTGCGTCTATCCATTAAAGTCTAGTATCACGGGGCCTTGGAAGTCTTCGAGTTTGGTCTCGTTTTGGTTAAGTATGTGTATGAGAAACAGGGAGAGAGTTTAGATTTACTGGCTCTCTGCATGGTTGATTCGCTAACTTGGATTTTTGATGTTGATTCAGTTCGGCAGCATGGCTGTCAAACCATGTATCTTGACATATTTGAAGCTTCTCATAAGTGGGCTTAGACTGTTGGGAGAAGAGTTTCGATGTGGAGATGGGGTTTTCTTTTGTGTTGGTACAAGGATTATGTGTCTTTTTGAAGAGGATGTGAGTAAGTGGGGTTGTAAGGTGGGATGGAGTGTTTGGAGTTTTGGTGTAGGTTCCGAGATTGTACTAGATTGTGTTTCGTGAGGGGATTCTCTAGTTTGAGTTGGGTTTGACGACGTCTTGGTTTGTTTTTTTTTTTTTTTTTTTTTTTTTTTGGGGGGTGAGATGAGCAAGGATTAGGTTGTGAATTGGGTCTCGGTGGTTCGGAAGTTGGTTTGGTATTGAATTGGAAGACAGGTGGCGTAAGCTTTTAGAATTTGTGTCGGATTTCTTGGTGTTGAGGGATGGGATTTTCTTTTCCGTGAATGCAGAGTCGCTGGTGGACGCGTCCCTGAAGATAGTAGTCACACACTATGGGAAGAATTGGGATGGGAGAGGCGCTCGGAAGCGGTTGGGTAAGCGGCCTCTAGAAGCCGCTGCGTCTGTCATCGAGGATTATGATCTATCTTGTACTCCTTTTGATTTTAACGCGGAGGTTCTAGCCCTACTTCAAGAGAGGTTCGTTTTGGCCCAAAATTGATATAATGTTTCGTTGCGTTTTTGTTCCGACTGAAGTTCATGTAAAGGTGCTGCTCACGGGCAACTGTGATTTAATTGGGCGCCTCTCATGCTGGTCTTGTTAAATATGTAGATGGATGCACTCGAGGGCATTGCCAGGGGCCATTCGATTAGTGCAGCATCTGCACAACCACAATGTTCCTATCGCCATTGCTTCGAGCTCTCCTCAAAGAAATAACCAAAAAAAGCTCTCGCATCAATCAGGTCTACTTCTGGCCTTCGTTCAGACTTATTTATTTAGGGTTGAATTGTGAGTTGGATATTGCTGTTGTTCATATTCGAGTCTCGAACATTATTGCGGAATACTGCAGTCACTATGGAGGTTTGATTTTCCGATTCAGGTTGGACACATTACTTTCTAGTGATCGTTGCTGGGGACATGGTCAAGAATGGGAAACATGCACCTGATATGTGAGGCTCTTGTGAACTTTCTTTCTGTTTTCTTAATTTGGTACATATGGTTGATACTATTTTACTTTATTTTAGTGAAATGAGGAGCCGTATATACATAATGCTAAGTGCGAGTTCTGATGCCTTGCAGATTTCTAGAAGCAGCAAGACTACTCAATGCAGACCCAAGCAAGTGCCTTGTAATTGAAGATGCTCCGTAAGCTCAACTTCTCAATGTGCCCTTAATGAGTTTTGCTAAAGAACTTGACTTCATAAGTTGCTTATTTCATAAGTGTATCAATTGTTAAGTAGGGATCCAGTTTTCAGCTTTAGCATCGCATGAATTGTTAAAGCTTATTGTTTTCTTCATCGATTTTACAGCTTGCCTTTATGAAATACCTTTGGTTGAAACATACTGCAGTGCTTCCAATTTACTGACTAAAATGGTGTGGCTGCTCAGGGCTGGTGTGTTGGCAGGCAAGGCTGCAGGGATGCAAGTAGTGGCTGTTCCTTCGATGCCGTCTAAGGATGCCCTAAACCATTGTACTCTTCAGCTGACGTGATATTATCTTCTCTTTTGGATTTTCAACATGGAGTCTGGGGCTTGCCTCCTCTTAATGACCGTAATTCCCTGACTTCACTAAATCAGTAGACAGTCATCTGTTGTCTTTTTTATGTCTTTCATCTCTGCCGAGACCTGAGCATTTGTGGCTCCCGTTCCAGGAATTGGTGGCGCACTACCTATGGAACCGTGGTATATTGGCGGGCCAGTTATCAAAGGGTTTGGTCGTGGGTCAAAAATTCTTGGAATTCCCATAGGTAGGTCTCTATTATTTTCCACCGTACATGTCTAATATTTGATTTGATCGTTGGTTATTCGACGATGATGAAATCTAGTATTGGAAACAGGTGCCTCTATTTACAACATCATATTGAAAATCGAATAGTAATGGATGACTACTGTCACAATATTGAGCATAAGGGCTGTCAATGTTGGTTTGTGCAGCTAATCTACCGACTAGTGCCTTTTCAAGCCAGTTAGTAGATCACGTCTGTGGGATCTACATTGGCTGGGCTGGGCTGGGCTGTCCAATAGGGGTATCTACAAGATGGTCATGAGTGTTGGATGGAATCCCTACTTCGACAACAATGAGAAGACAGTGGTGAGTGGCATTTATCTATTGCTTCCCAACACATCTTGGTTTTAAGTTCACGTTTATAGAGTGCATGTTCACGGTGGCTAATGAACCCTCATGATAATTTGGCAATCTACAGGAGCCCTGGATACTTCATGACTTTTCAGAGGACTTCTATGGCGAGGAACTCCGGCTTATTGTCGTTGGCTACATCCGTCCTGAGGTAAGTACACATTAACCAACTTATTAATTCAAAAGCGTCAAGATATCTTCCTGGGAGGCCTATATCTAAACTAGAAATTTTTGTCTAATTCCTTGATCATGAATTGTAATAGATCATACTATAGCGTCATCTCTGCTACTCAAGTTGTGCTACATCAATTGAGCTCCACTCAGGTTTATTCTTGTTCTTTTCTGATTCAGGCAAATTTTACCACACTAGAGGATTTAGTGGAGAAGATTCATGAAGATGGAAGAATCGCAAAGGCTGCTCTTGAGATGAAACCATTTTCAGACTATGCTGAAGACAGCTACTTAACCACTCCGCTTCTTGTAAATGTTTCCTCGAATTAGAGCTCCTCTTCCGAGATTGAAGTCATCTCTCACAGATACTCTATTACAACATTGAACCCATTCTGATTCCACTACTAGCATAATTGTTGAAATGTACTCTTGGTGGTGCCAATTTGATTCGAAATTACGTTTTAATAAAGTGCGAGAAGACAACTGTTGTAGGATCCGATTCTAGGTCTTCCTAAACGTCTATATCTCATCAATGTTACTATTATGGAACGTTTTGATCAACCATGTGAAAGTCTAGTAAATAGCCACAGAAATTTGCTCCGCTTCCGATATCAGAGGCAAAATCATCACATCCAACAACTCAGTCTATAAGTCCTCCGGGGCTCCAAGTACTTCGCGGAGTCTAACGGAGGAAGGTTGTACAATGACCCGGACATGCAATAGGCGTAGGCGATTGGCGCTGCAATGAAGCATCACGATGCTCAACAAGGCTGCAGCGGAGCTGGGAAATCAAGCTCGATGTCGACCTCCAGCCGCAAGTAATGGATTCCGTCATAAATACGGCGAGGAGCATGCTGTAGTAATGCTCTCATGTTTGTGTCCATAGGCCAACCTTAGTTCCAGGATGTAGACCGGAACGGGGGGCAAAAACGTACGGGGCAAAAACGGGAACCAAGGGAACAGACGCACGCACATTCTTCCAATACATATATGAGAAAGTGTGCATGTGAGCGGCTCTTATTTGTAGTATTGAAAATTTGTGCGATTTCAATGCAGGCTCTCCACATGCCAAAGGACGTCAGGGTGGATCTCACACCAAACTCATACATGGTGATCCACAATGAGCTTCCCGGTTGCAAGATAAGATTTCGCGCTGCATCCCCAAACATGCAAGTAACTGCACAAGCTACGGACTTCCTCGGAAATTCCAGAATTGAAGCATGCCCCGAAAACTTCAAACTTGCACCTGAATGCACTCCTGAGTGGTTCAATGCAACATTTCGCGAATCACCTACGCTCAGACCAGAGTTCCCGGAAATTACGACAGGCTGTAATTCTCAAACCTCGCATCCAGAGTGAGAAAATGCAACGTCATCGTCTATATTGTCATTCACACCAAATGTAGTCCCCCGTAGGTATTCATCAGATTTGAATTGAACTACGTCGCCTGGAGTACGACTACTCTCGAAGGAGGCATGTTCATCCCACCGAGCCCATTCTCTACTCCGGGCCTATGCGTCCTGTTTTCTTCCTGTGAGCAGAGAGCAGGGCTTATGGTTTTGTCTCCGTCTTGCCGCTGAGACAAGCATTTAGGAGATCACCTAAAACGTGACGTGTATAAACTCTACGTCACCATGGTAAACTCGTATTCATTGAACCCGTGGTACCTCGCGAGGGAGGAAGAGTATATCTTTTTGTTCCACCTCACTCCACGGTGTCGACCTCGGTAGACTTCGTAATCTCCACCGTCCTCTCCCGGCTTTCATCCTCGTCGCTTTCTGTTGTGTCTCCACTATCATATGATATCACTTTGAGTTTTTGAGCCCTTTATTGTTGCACTCGCAAGGTGACCTGCCGAGGAATTTCGGACGAGGGACGGCCCCACAAATTCGTGATGAGATGATGTCGTTGCGGCAGGAGGGTTTGGAGGCGATTGCATCCGCATATCATGATCACCAGAGATGTTGACGTCGCGGATTCTGACCGGTGGAGAAATTCCACAAGGATCGGAATCCTTATCGCTCTTGACATCCTCCTCCATGGAATCCCCCTGGACGTCTCCACCTCGATCCACAAACCTCCACCTGGACAGCTGGCCTCGCCATCAACGTTGTGTTCTTCTAATACCTTATTCTCAATTGACGATGGTCCGCTCGTGTCCGGAGTTGAGTGACTGCCACGTGGGGTTCCTCGCTCGAATCCTTCTCATCTAGGAAAAGATGAGTCATCAGCTCCCACATCTCGTGCACTATGTATAGGGTCAGGAGGAGCCATCGCTGGGTACGGTGGGGCTGCCACATCCACGATCGTCGGTGACTCTGAAGGGCTCATTCTTCTACTTCCGAGAGATGAGCCACTGGGGGCCATCTCTACAGTCCGCAATCGACATGAGTAAGTGCGATGGATAAGTGGGTCGAGAGGTGAAGCTGCAAAGCCAATTGGCGAGTCTGGGAGAAGGAAACCGATCGTGAGAGGAGGGAACTAATTGAAATCGTTGACATCGCTGTGGGTAGAGGCGGTTGGGTCTTGGCACCGTTCGGAAATCATTGTTGTAACCATGAATGGCACGGCCCGAACAATTTTTCACTTTGAAGCTCTGTCTTGTCGGAGTATTCTAGAAAGCATGTGCAAGTGGGCTGTGTTCCATCGGCACTATTGAGAGAGGGGCTCGTTGAGGAGCATTGCAACACAACCAGCAGCCAATCGTCGGCGACATCTAGGGCGCTCAATCACCAATGCGGGCAGATCAAGGATGAAATGAGAATTGAGAGGTTGAGGTTTTAGGGTCGAATTCATTTGGAGTCTGAGATGTGACTTTGGATGTGGGGTTTGCTCAATCGAGTTTTTGGGCTTTAGAGTATATGATCCTTGGTGTAGCGTACTTCACACCGGCGCCCTTCAAACAGCAACAACACCGTCTTCCTAGCGCACACTCTCCCCCGTCATCGCCCCTCCTACATCGGGGGTCACACTAGTGTAACTCCAAAGAGATGAGGTGTGAGCGCATCGACCCACACCTGGGGTTACACACCGGTGTACCCTCACGGAGATGAGGTGTGAGTGTGTCAGCCTACACCCAAGTCACACTGTCCGCCTACACCAGGGTCACACTGGTGTAACCTCACGGAGATGAGGTGTGAGCGTGTCCGCTGACACGCGAGGTCACACTACTGTGACCTCTTTAGATATATGATGTGAGTGCATCGGCCCACACCTGGGGTCACACCGGTGTGATCCTTGGAGGACGAGGTGTGAGTGTGTCCAAGTACACCGGGGGGTGTGGTGTAAGCTCACGGAATTGATGTGTGAGCGCATCGGCCCACACCCGTGTACCCTCAAGGAGGTGAGGTGTGAGTGTGCCAGCCTACACGAAGCGGCACACTGCCCGCCTACACCCGGGGTCACACCGGTGTACCCCATGGAGATGAGGTGTGAGAGTGCCTGCCTACACCCAAGTCACATTGTCTGCCTACACCCGGGTCACACCGGTGTGATCCTTGGAGGACAAGGTGTGAGTGTGTCCAAGTACACCGGGGGTGTGGTGTAAGCTTATGGAATTCTGGTGGGGAAGAGCATTTCAGAGTGTGCCACTCGGAGTGGACATAGGCTAGCAACTGACAGGTTCAGTATCAGAAAATCACTCGAAGTTAACTGTCAGCTGAGATGGAAACCAACATTCATGCAGTTTGAGATATGTGCTTCACAGTTTGAGATACTTAACAGTTTGAGATCATGTGCTTCATAGTTTGAGATCATGTGCTTCATAGTTTGAGATCATGTGCTCCTGTTTTATGAAAAAATTAGGAAAACGAATTAAAAAATAGATTAATTGAATTAGAAAATGAATTAGAAAATGAATTAGAAAATGAATTAGAAAATGAATTAGAAGATGAATTAGAAATTGAATTAGAAAATGAATTAGAAAATGAATTAGAAAATGAATTAGAAATTGAATTAGAAAAATGAATGAAAAATGAATTAGGAAAATGAATTAAGAAAATGAATTAACTGAATTAGAAAATATGAATGAATTGAATTAGAAAAATGAATTAATTGAATTAGAAAAATGAATTAATTGAATTAGAAAAATTATTTAATTATGAGGCCTTTCAAATCCATCGAGCGGAGCGAGAAGAGTTTGAACAAGGGCAACTAGTCCGGTAGAACCCGTTGCGTGTTAAGTGTTGGGGTTCACTCAAAACAATGATAGCGCGGTAGCTAGGGTTGATCTCATCAAATTTTGGTTTTCTAGCCCTTATTTTAATTTTTATCATCCAAATAATGTTAAAAATAAATAAAACTCAAATTATCAAAATCAAATAATTAAAATGCAAAAACATAAGGCCTTTCAAACCCATCGAGCGGAGCGAGAAGGGTTTGAATAAGGGCAATGGGTCCCGTAGGACCCATTGCCCATTAAGTAATTTTAGGGTTCACTCAAAACAAAGTTCAAACGATAGTGGGGTAGCTAGGGGTGATCTCATCAAATTTTAGGTTTTATAGCCTAATTTATCATCAAATCAATGTTAAAAATAAAAAAAACTCAGAATTATCAAAAACAAACAATTACGATGCAAATTTTTTTTACATAAAACCATTTATTACATATTAATCACTTAAACCAATCAAACTAGTTTTTAAATTTTTGATAATCACAAATATATCAGTTAGATTTTTAAAATATAATCTATAATTTATTTTTAATCATAAACGGAATTTTTCGAATTAATCAGTGTGTATATTTTTTTTTTTTAAAAAAAAAAAAACTAACCGAGTTTCAATGTCTTCGCTTCCATGTGATAGTTCAATCAAATTTTCATTTCTGTGACAGGAATCGTCACTTACAGCCAGTACCCAGTTCGCTATATTCTGACAGGATCGGCCTAACTAAGTGCCTGCACACCCTGAGTGGCACACTCCCGAAGCACTACCTCATTCTGGTGTGAGCGCATCGGCCCACACCCGGGTCATACCGGTGTACCCTCACGGAGATGGGGTTTGAGTGTGCCAGCCTACACCCGGCGTCACACTGTCCGCCTACACTCGGGGTCATACCGGTGTAACCTCACGCTGAGAAGGTGTGTGTGACTGCCTACACCCGGGTCACAGCGGTGTAACTCCAAGGAGATGAGGTGTGGGTGCATCGGCCCACACCCGGGGTCACACCGGTGTGAGTGTGTCTAAGTACACCTCGGGTGTGGTGTAAGCTCACAGAATTCAGTTGTGAGCGACCTAGCCCACACCCGGGGTTACACCGGTGTAGCCTCACGGAGATGAGGTGTGAGTGTGCCATCCTACACTCGGCGTCACACTGTCCGCCTATACTCGGGGTCACACCGGTGTAACCTCACGCTGAGAAGGTGTGTGTGACTGCCCACACCCGGGGTCACACCGGTGTGAGTGTGTCTAAGTACACCTGGGGTGTGGTGTAAGCTCACGGAATTCAGGTGTGAGTGACCTAGCCCACACCCGGGGTCACACCGGTGTAGCCTCACGGAGATGAGGTGTGAGTGTGCAAGCCCGACCCCTCGCAATCCCCTTTCCCGCTCCGCTGTTTGCCCTCCTCTGTCTGTGCGGCGGAGCCGCACTAGTTCCCTACGCCGGAACGGCGTCTTAGGGTTTATGAATCCTTTGTCGAAAATTCTCCATCCTCTTTGGGTTGATCATGACATGTTTTGGTTAGTATCTTGGCGGGCAGAAAGGCCCCTTCGGCAGCCTCCACACTCCCCCAAAGTGGGGAGCCCTTAGTCGCGAGTGTGCCTGCCTACACCCGGCTTCACACCATCCGCCTACACTCGGGGTCACACCAGTGTAACCTCACGCTGAGAAGGTGTGTGTCACTACCTACAGCCGGGTCACACCGGTGTGCCCTCACGGAGCTGAGGTGTGAGTGTGCCAGCCTACACCCGGGCTGTGGTGTAAGCTCATGGAATTGAGGTGTAAGTGTATCGGCCTACACCCGGGTTACACCGGTGTCCCCCTTGTTATATATGGTGTGGGTGTGTCCGCTTACACCGAGGGTCACAATGGTGTAACTTCACGGAGAAGAGGTGTGCGTGTGTGTCCGCCTACACCCGGGGTCATATCGGTACACCCGGGGTCGTATCGGTACACCCGGGGTCGTATCGGGTTGCGATTGGTCCCAACTTCGAAGGATTGCGCTTTGCGTTCTTCAGCCGAGCCTTGTGTCGATCAAGTGCCTCCTCACACCAATTCACTGGCTTACTATAAACGAAGGTTGCAAAACACGCCTTCAAGAATCTCAAAGGAAATTTGTTGTTATCAGGTTTGTTACCATACACCTTGAAAAAGTGATGCCTAAACACCTTCAGCTGCTCCAGATTTTCGCACCTCCCCAATTCATATTAGTCCTTTCGATGCTCCCTCTTTCCAAACCGCTGTTACTTCCTCGTCCTTGATGAAAGCGTAGACTTTGGAGACGTCTCGTATGAGTGGACCCTGATCGCACAGCCCCACGACAAGTGTGAAGAACTCACGACCATATACAGCAAATCGACCCATTAGCATGGGGGCGGCCAGCACCATCCTTTGTCGCAAAGTGTCCTCTAGTCCGTCTAAGTCAAACGGCTGATCAAACTCCTGTGCAGAGTAGAGTGTCTCACTCTGTGCTAGATCACCATGGTTTGTTACATTGTCTTCCCCACTACCACTATCAAGCGCATCACTGACAACCATAGAAGGACCAGCATTTCTAGGTCTATGCGACCGACCTCCTCTCCTTCTCTTCCCTATCATACTTAACACATGGCAAGAGAAACAGCAAATCTTACGATCTTTCTTACTCTCTACTACTGTTATCCTTAAAACACACGGCAACTCCCAACAATGCTCACTGACCAAGTTTGGTAAACCCTTTGTATGTTATGGTTATGAACAGAACCATTACTTGATATTTATGACATCACATGGTCTGTGTGTCCCACTTAAGAAAACGCATTGAAGCCCCTTAAGACGTCACAATCACCATCATGAATAAGTGAACACCCTAAGCCGTGAACCTCAAAGCGTTAACTGAAACAGCACTTGTCTGCATCCTTTCATCTAAAAATCGTTTACACTGTATTTATTATCATCGCTCAGACATTGTAAATCATATCGTCGAATCTATGAAATACTTACAAAAAAATTGCAGTAATATACATTGCAGAGGAGCCAACGTGTTGTCATCAACTTAAAGTTTCCTTTGTTGCTCAGCAAAAAATTTGATAGCTTCTGCCTGAATACTCGTTCTAATAGTGTTTGAGTACAATTATAATATAAGATGATATAAAAGGATAAGGAATGGATCACGGTTTTTTATAAGTTCAATTAAAATATTAGAAATGCCTCTTTCTTCAAGAAAGTTTAAAGGTCCAAGTGCTCTAGTTTTGGACGCTTTGGTGGTTGATCGTCATCGTCAGGTTCTCTTGTCCGCTTCCGTATTGGAACCCAGTCAAATCATTTTTCCCAAATTGATGCCGTTTGTCTGCATCCAACTCGGTCCAGCCATATCCCTTCATTATCTGCTTTCCATGCGCAATCTATACAGTCGATAGGCATTGAAACGTGGTTCACTAGAGGAGGTTTCCATATTTTAACATCTCTACGATATGCCATACTCCCCAAGGTCTTTAAATTTGCATATCCAAGGCGAACTGAGTAAACGCTTGTCGGTGCGTGGATTTAAGGATATGTAAAAAAATCGTTCGGAAATGTGTGCTCGAAGTCGTCCTGGAATTTTCACAGTATTCATTGGGGCATCCATAACTCCAAATGTAAGCAATAATTCATCATCGAGATCATTGAAAATAGACGCTCTATACTCTGATAGAAATTCGTGGTGGTCCTCGTCCTCCTTCCATTGCTTAAAAAGCTTGTACTGATGTCTACCGCTAAAAGGATGGAACTGAGAAACATACAGACCATCTCGTTCAATATTCCATCGACACAAATATGTATCAGGGCTGGGACCTTGTTCACAGATTGGACAATTGTCATCGTTGAAATTTGCATCTTCGTGCCGCATAAGACGAGTATGTGGATGCTCCCAGATGCACAGTGTAATCTATCACATATTTTATGGCACAATTCCATTCGCGGATTTCGTATTCAAAATCACAAAACAAATTATCTTCAAAATCGAGAAGACCGCGGCCAACCTCGATAGATGCATGAGCTTTGATTTGATCAAACACGACGTTTTGCTTTATTGGCACACCACGATCATATTGCTTTTCGAAGCAATCTAGCCATACCTTCTTGTGCATATTATTTGTAATTTCAACTGGTGACAATACATTCTGTATAATTTCCTCATCAAATGATTGTACTTGTCGGAAAATTGTCAAAACTAAGATATATAATAGTGCAGAAACGTGTTTAAGTCTATGATTTTCCATGCTATAAAATAAAAGTGAAGATTAATTGATTTCTAATATAGCTTATGAGATTCAAAAATGAAAGGCTCGAAGTTTATTTCTTCAAATCTTGACAAAAGATGTTCTGCAATGAGCGTCTGCTTCAATCACATATGATAACTTTTCAGTACCTTGTTAAACCTTTTGACTAACGAAAAAGGTTTTTACATAGCAGTTACCTTATTTCATAGTTATCCAGTATGGATACATGAAAATGCCAAGCAATCTTTCAAATCTTGAAGACACTGAATTGTGACCACACTGAGCTGTTAATAGGTTTTCTAGTATTGGTTTTGAAGTATGATATATCCATTAAAAGATTATCGATAGATAAGAATTGCAATCATGTAATTAGCCCGAATGCACATATAATTCAAAGGCTCAATATATTCAAAGATCACTACTCATATACAACTGAAAAGTGAAGTTGGGATGTTTTGAATCATAAAATCAACTAAGCAAATCATCCTAGCTTCAGCACATAGTCACGCTTCCTCCTTCATATGATCCAGGCAAGGTATGGCATCCTCCTCAAAGATTCTGTCCAGAATGGGCGGAGGGAGAAACTTCTGAGTGGACTTCCGGAGGTGGGGAATCCTCGTCACAGGGCAGGAGAACCGTTGCAGGGCTTGAACAAGGCCCTGTAAGTGAGAGGAACCAGTTCAATGAAGGAACTCCAAAAGAGCACGCATTATTCAATTCTAGGGGAGGATACCGTGAGCACAGAAAATTCAGTTCAAGCTGTCATTGTATGATCCGATAATACAGCTGCTTTGCAAAACTCCTTGGATGATGACAAGAGTGAGCCTAAAGACCTCCTCACTGCTATGGATCCTTTTGACAATCTGTTCTGCAGGCGCTGTTTGGTACGAACTCAACCTTGTCCTATTCTGTTGAAGTCATTGATTAAGAATTTTCTCTTCCAAGTTCAGCTAGATTTATGATGCTAGCGCTGCGTTAAATTCCTGCATTTTGCATTGGTGCAGGATTTTGACTGCCGGTGACATGGCTGCTCCCACGCTATTGTTCACCCTGTGAGTCGTATGTCAAAGTCTTGCTCTGTTCTCTTCATACATTTATCGCAGCCATGATAATTGCCGCGGTATCGAAGAATATTACCACAGGCATGACTTTGTCATTGATCAATTACAGAGATAGCTGGTCGACATTCGATTGCAGGTCAAGAAGTACGTCAGTGCTGT
Source organism: Ceratodon purpureus (assembly GCA_014871385.1). Classification (NCBI taxonomy): domain Eukaryota; kingdom Viridiplantae; phylum Streptophyta; class Bryopsida; order Pseudoditrichales; family Ditrichaceae; genus Ceratodon; species Ceratodon purpureus. The sequence goes on from CM026421.1 coordinate 28,981,725, forward strand.
CTTCGTTGCATGCCGTGAAGGCTTAAGCTTGGGGTTGAGGGATTTTAGGGTCGAGTTCATTTGGAGTCTGAGATGCCACCTTGGGTGTGGGGTTTGCTCAATCGAGTTTTTGGGCTTTAGAGTATATGATCCTCGGTGTAGCGTACTTCACACCGGCGCCCTTCAAACTAGCAACAACACCGTCTTCCTAGCGCACACCCTCCCCCATCATCGCCCCTCCTACACCGGGGGGTCACACTAGTGTGAGTGTGTCCGCCTACACCCGGGTCACACCGGTGTAACTTCAAGGGGATGAGCTGAAACCACGTACACCCTGAGGTCACACGGGTGTAACTTCAAGAGGATGAGGGTGTGAGTGTGTCCCGACAGCCGGGCTGTGGTGTGAGCTCACGGAATTGAGGTGTAGGTGTATCGGCCTACACCCGGGTCACACCGGTGTGAGTATGTCCGCCCACACCAAAGGTCACACTGGTGTGACCTCACGGAGAAGAGGTATGGGTGTGTCCGCCTACACCCGACGTCACACTCTCCCCCTTCCCCCGACGTCACACTATCCTCCTTCCCCCCGGCGTCATAGTGTCAGCCTACACCCGGGGTCACACCGGTGTGACCCTCGTGATATTTGGTGTGACTAGCGTCCCCTTCGGAGCAAACGCCATGCATCCTCGTCTGTCTCCGTCGAAACATCCGGTTCAGCATCACAATGCTCGCAAAGGCGAAACTCTCGAAACTGAAAGTAGCGTGAAACAACAGCCAGCATGAAAACAATGAAAACAAATATATAGAGGTGATGACAATCAAACAAAACACGTATGAAAACAAAGGGGTTGTGACAAGGGGGTTACAACACGGTGTAGCTGATGGGTAAGAGGGACACAGTCACACATCTTTGCAAAGGGGTTACACCGCGGCGTCACACGGGTGTAGTGAAGGGCGCGGGAACACCGTCACACCTTTCCTGCTAGAGGGGTTACACCAATGGGTCACACGACCGTAGCTAAAGGCTGAGGGGGAACACCGTCACGCCTCGGCTGCAAACAGGTCACACGACGGGGGTCACACCGGCGTATCAAAGGACTCGCAGGAACACCATCACACCTTCTCTGCAGGGTTTAGGGTCACACCAAGGGGTCACACCAGTGTAGCGAAGGGCTCGGGGGGGGGGGGGGGGGGGGGGGTACACCGTCACACCTCGTCTGCAAACGGCTTTCACCTCGGGGGTTACGCCGGTGCAGCCAAGGGCTCTCCCGCCGGCCCCCTCCCCCGGGGTCCGCGCCCATCCCATCCGCCCGCGTGCACTACTCCGTCCGCGCTCGTCCGCCCTCCTCCCCTTCATCCGGCCACGTACGCTCGTCCGCCCGCGCGCTCCCTCGCGTCCGTGGCCCCTCATGCGTCCGCGCCCGTCCGCCCGTCCGCAACCCCCCAAGTTCCGCGCGCGCCCTGTCCTCCCCCCTTTGCCCTCCCTGTCGGCCCGCGCACTCCCTTTCGTCAGCAGTTCCGAAGAAATGCAAGCCCGAAGAGATGAAGACTGTAACTTTACAACCACGGATTGAACAGCAATGTAGAATGAACAAATGTGAATGGATCCTACGGCTGCAACAACCGCGGTTGAAAAAAGCTTCCAAGACCCGTCCGGTCCTCAATAACGGAGAAACAAATCACTCGGCCCAAGGAGTGCTACTCGTCAGCATTTAGGAGATCACCTAAATTGTTCCCTGACAATACACGCTGGATCATATTGTCGCCACCTCGAACAGTCGGGACCTTGGAAGTCTGTGTATGGGAAACATGGACGGAGTTTGGATAACCTAGGCGACTAGGCGCCCAGCAAGGTTGATTTATTTGCTAACTTCGTTTTCGTTTTCGTGTGATATTGATTCAGTCTGGCAACGTGGCTTTCAAACCAGCCATCCAACAACTCAGCCTATAAGTCCTCCGGGGGCTCCAAGAACTTCACGGAGTCTAATGGAGGAAGGTTATACAATGACTCGGACGTGCAAGAAGCGTAGGCGATTGGCGCTGCAATGAAGCATCACGATGCTCAACAAGGCTGCAGCGGGGCCGGGAAATCAAGCTCGAAGTCGACCTCCGAGTTCCAACAGCAAGTGATGGATTCCGTGATAAATACGGCCGGAAGGATGCTGTAGTTTGATGCTCTGATGTTTGTGTACAGAGGCCGACCTTAGTTCCAGGATGTAGACCGGAACGCATCTTTCAAGTTTTTGTGTCGAAAATGAATAACCCTCTCGGGGGCATAAAAGGAGCTAGAAGCCCCAATGTTTATGAGCTTACTCACGTAATGCAACGGGTGCTTCTTTGCAGTCGATGACCATTACTCCCATAACGAGATACCAATAACTTTGATAAAAGGATACTTGTACAGCTATCAGGTTTAGGGTTATCAAGCATCGCCCCCCCCCCCCCCTATAATAGCCATATACACGAATGCAGTCAATGTGTCCTACTTTGGTAACAAAAGGATCCATCGATTTTAGACTTGCGCAAATATTCACACTCGGAAAACAACCATAAGGAGATCCCCCCGTGCGGAGCAAAGACGGGAACCAAGGGAAGTACAGACGAACGCACATTCTTCCAACACATATATGAGAAAATGTGCATCTGAGCGGCTCTTATTTGTAGTATTGAAAATTTGTGGGATTTCAGTGCAGGCTCCCCACATGCCAAAGGACGTCATGGTGGATCTCACACCAAACTCATACATGGTGATCAACAATGAGCTGTCCCGGTTGCAAGATTAGATTTCACGCTGCATCCCCAAACATGCAAGTAACTGCACAGGCTACGGACTTCCTAGAAAATTCCAGAATTGAAGCATGCCCCGAAAACTTCAAACTTGCACCTGAATGTACTCCTGACTGGTTCAACGCAACGTTAGGTAGGTGCATTTCACCCTTCCAAGGAGTCGGGAAATAGCAGGAATGATTTCCATTCATTACATTCTTCCATTCACAATCATCTACCATGAGAATCTTACCCGGTTTGCAAAACCTGCGAGTTTTTTTTATCCATACGAAGTCGTTGCAGGAACTTCTGGAAGAATGGATAAGGCTTCTGTCGAACACACTTGTCCTGACCATACACAAAAAATTCACTGCGATCCAAGCTCCAGTGGAAGCAGATGCGCCAAGACAAGGTCCTTGAGCGGGATGGGGGCATACATGACCATATTCCGACATGGAAATCTTGGAAGAAGCTTTCGAAAGAACGGTCGAATTCCAGGACGGCAAATGACATTCCCCAAGTCCAGCAACGGCGGGCTGAATCCTTCACAATCCTCGAAGCACAGGACGCCATTAACCGAGAGAACTATCGCCTTCTGCACAGTTGAAATACAAATATCAGGACATTTCTACAGAGACCAAACATCGGGGGATCTTCCGATGTTTGTAAATGACGTATTCGCAAACATAGTTCATCGGGGGATATCTCGATGGTGCCCCCCCCCCCCGCCCCACAACGTCATGGCACACGGAGGTGGTCACACCATGTCTTGAAAGAGTATTACCGCAGCAAAACGATTTTAAAACAAAACAAATTCAAAGTTCCAAAACTCCACCTGCATTCAGGAAGACAAATGCAAATTTCAAGGAACTTGGTTAGTTTCATTTTGCTATCAAACATGAGGGAGCTACAGCTTCATTTCATGGTCATGTGAGAGAATGTATGTGTTGACAATGAAGAACTCTGAATAAAATGAGTGTTCCATAATCCAAAGTCATTTGCACCAAACTACAATCTTCCCAAGATAGAATGGTCACGTGAGAGAATGTAAGTATTGACAATAAAGAACTGTGAAAAAAATGAGTGTTCCAAAATCCAGAGTCATTTGTACTAAGCTACAGCGCCCCTCAATATCTTCAGTGCCAAGTCCGACGACCGGTCCATGGGTAACTGACCAAACGGAAGCGGGGCCCGTTTCACATACCCTGGGACAGCTTCCCCTGATCTGAATAGACCCTCCAGCCACGGTTTCAGTGTCATCGTAAGAAACCCATCATCACGATCCCCGGACCAGGTTGGGGGGTGGACAGCGTTATGAGGGTCGTTGAGAAGGTTCTTCTGTGGACTATCATCCACTAGTAGGACTCTCTCAACGGACTCCAATACCAGCAACTTAGCAAAGACACGGAGATCCTTTAGAAAGAACGGCTTGTCTGGTTTTGACGACTCCACGTATGACGAACGTGTGCACTCGTTCTGGCTAAGAACCCGCACATCTCGCAGCTGTAAGGAGGTGCCCTGAAGGACAACAGGAAGAGTTTGAGGTATATTCCTAGGCGCGATGCTGGTCCAAAAGGCTATCGTTGCCCGAATATGAAGCCAGTTCAGGAATTCCTGGCAGCCAGGTCTGATCATTATAGGGCGCTTTTTTCCCTTGACAAAATGCCCACGGTGAACGAGAACCCCGTTCAAGTCTAGTACAACCGAATACCTTCGACCGGGTACCTTTCCGATCACCTTTGCTGGAACGGAGGATGGGAGAGGGGGCCCTGGAAAATGCAACCAAAAAAGGTCTCATCAGAATTCAGCATCGGGAGATCCCTCGATACAGATGTCCACTGTAGACAGGTCTGATCAACATTCAGCATCGGGAGATCCCTCGATATAGATGTCCACTGAAATTATGTGCTCATCAGAATTCATCATCGGGAGATCCCTCGATACAGATGTTCACTAAATTCCTCAAGCATCTACGGGAGACACTACACGATCTACCCATGTCCAATCTGAGGTTTTAGGAACCCATCAGTCCTACAATTAGAGTCCGACTAGATACCTTTCGCACCGTCGTCCGAATTCGGATCTTGGACTTCCGATGAAATGCCCACCGTCTTAGACGTCGGCATCTGGTAAAGGTTTTTTTTCAAAGTCATTAGTAAATGGGATTGTATCATTATAGTCCTTGTAAACGAACTCGTGAGCCTGTCTAACTGCTTCAATATACTTAGCGCCGCGAGAGGGTGGGGTGTAATTCCCTCGCTGGGATATGTGCTGCCTTACCTGTTCGTCCAGACTGGCAGGAATTCCTGCCAGAGTGCTTTTTCCCTTAGCCTCTCTCTCAGCGCCGGTGCCTTTTCCCTTCCCCTTGACTCCCGTTCCGGTGCTAGGCCCAGTCCTACCCTTGCCTCGTGTGGCCGGGGGGGCCGATGTTGTTCCCAACGGAAGGTCCGGCGGACGGGATCGTCGCAAATGCTTCAACCCCTTCTGCAGCACAAGTGAGCGACATTCACGATCTGCGTCCTTACATTTCTCCACCACGACTAGATCTCGCTCAGTGGATACCTCCGTCAGTGCCTCGTCTGGGAGCCCTTCATATAAATCCAGGTCTCTCTCCTCCTCTCCCGCGTCTTTGTCTTTGACATCGACACATGCCTTCACGTCGTCGCACACCAGGGCTTCCGCGTCGCATCTCTTCTTCTCCGGGCTGAACGCGTCTAAATCCTCCAGAGTGTCGTCAACAACGTCTTCGTCCATGACAGGTGCCACGGGGGGCGACCGATGGGTCACCTCGGGAAGTGTACTCGGAGGCGGGGGGCTGGATGGGATCACAGTACGAGCGAGGGACTGCGGACTGAGAGGAGTGCACTCCCCGGTCACGGGCTGGTGATGGCTTGGATCAGGTGCAGTACCTTCTATCATCGGGATATCTCCCGATGGTGGGATGCTCGGTGCATGCTGAGTATCAGCTACTCCTCCCTCGGTCTCCCGCTCTTCAAGAGGAGGAATCCCTTCCGGGTCCGCAGCATCCCCGTTCGTCCCCTCCCTATCCATGTCAACTCCCGCGTCCTCCTCTCCCGCTTGTGCAAAATCAATATTTTGCAAAACCGTAGAGAAGTGCCCGACATTAAAGTCCAAGTCCTCCAGCCCCTCAGCACCCTCTCCCACGTCTCCTGCGCCACCTTCAGGATCCGGAGTCTGGGTCTGGTGATCCACCGGTGATGTCCCCATATCCAGCAACGACCGAGCTACGTCCTTCGTGTTGCCCGACACGGTGGCAAGATCGCATCGTGGCGTCAAGGACTCCCCCACGTGAGAATCGTCAATGGTGTGATCCCTCGACGCAGCACCACCGTAAACGCGCGCGGAGTTCAGCAGTCCCTGCAATATGAGCGCAGGACACCATTAGCGGTAAGAAAAGCTGCAGTAGAGTAGAAATTGGGTCCGAGTATATGGTACATGAATACTACAATGCCTTGGAAGTTAACCCGAGGGCCGAGGTGCAGTGCTGAGCAAACAAAAAAGAGGTGCGAGGGCCTGCCTACGGTTCAGGACCTACCGAGGTGCAAGCCGTCTCCTCGTCCTGAGAGTTGGATTCGGAATCATCAGGCGGAGCTTGGCCGCGGCCATCTTCATCATCAGCCACACCATCTTCATCATCACCCTCTCCACCGGCTGCCTCATCATCATCATCATCATCATCATCATTGATTACCAAGACGTCTGGGTCAACTGTATCCCTGTAAAGTATGTCCCATATCTGCTTCGACGTCTTCTGAGCGTGTTCCTTCTCATCGTCAGAGAAGACAACTTCCAGGACCATGGCTTCGTTTTCCTGTAGACATGCAGGCGATAAGAACATGCATGAAATGCGAGGAGCACACTCTAACCAAATGTCACGTTCATGATTTCATTGCGTAAGGGTTCAGAAGTGCCGGGAAATGTGGACAGAAGTGCATGATTTATCGGGGGATCCCTCGATGATTTGAGAACCCCTATACCTAGGTTTTTTTAAGACGTTAACCGTCCATCGAGGGATCCCCCGATAAATCTTGCATCCGTGAAGACATATCAGGAAACACTGAGGCTGAGAACGGAGAAGTACCTTTGACTTAGATTCTATATACGAGAGTGAACAAATGCATATATCGCGAGTACTATAAATGGAGAACATCTGCATAATAAGCCTCGAGAAAAACAGCCTATTTGCACAAGTATGAAATAAAGTGGAAGCATTCGAGTCACTGAAAGAGAAATTTATAATATGACTTCAGCATTCGAAGGGTGCAGACAGAGTACTTACGAGTCCAAGGTGGGTGAAGTGAGCCCCGCCGTTGACATTTACGATTACCATGTTATCTTTGATGTGCTGCTGAAAGAGAGTAGAAAGTGCGGCCAGCTTAATCGTTGGTCGACCAGGTCGTTTCCATTGCTGGATGGTTTCCGTAATGTCTTTGGCCAGGTACACTGCGTCGAATGGCCTCTTGCCCGCAAAGAAATCCCCGAAGCATTCCTTCGGAGACTGCGTTGGCGAATAAGCGAAGCAGAAAATCACGTAGACAACGTACGAAGAACCCAGCTCCGGCTCGGGAAATCCGTCCTCGCGGGAAGGGACGTAGTGGACCACATGCCAGTTCCACAACCTCCTCATCGCTGTCCTCGTGCGCGTTTCAATGTGCAATAGTGTCGCATGGAATCCCGCCGCATCTGTGAAGAGAACTGCTCCTGAGCGTGCAAAGACCTGCGAACTGTTTCGTTCATGGCCTTCTAGAGCATCGAATATCCGAGACAGCGTGTTCTCGCCCAGCACCTGAGCTTTCACTGGCATGTCAGCGATCGCATCAAACAGGAAGTACATGAATATGTGTATCTTTCCCCCTCCTCTCCAGTCATACACTTCGTCACTTCTTTGAAGGCCAGAAATGTCGGGCTCAATCCTCTCCGTAACCATGCACTTGTACTTCGTTTCGAACCCCCTCTGGATGTGCGATGCCACATTTGCTTGCTCCTGTGTGAATATGTGTGCGTCCCACATCACCTTAACCATGTCAGGCACGTCCGCAGGATCGGACGTCTTGTTGAGGTTCCTGTTTCGTCCGTCCAACCACTTCTTCCCCGCAGCCGTTGCATACGCCTTATCCAGCCAGCTCTCCAGCTCCGCGCGACCGATGGCCTTCGAATCGGCAAACTCGTCCCATTCATTTGCAGGATACATTACGTATGAGCTCTTACGGCTTGGAAGCTCCCAACCACAATAGTTGCTCATCAACTCGTTCTTCATCAGCCTGACCAGTCGTTCCCTAATCCCTGCTGTTTGAAGGGACGGTAATCTCGCCACTCTATCACCTTTGGTGGCCTTCGATCCCTTCACAGAGATTTCTTTCCCCTCCACAAGGTGAGCAAGGTAGTGGATATCCTCTGAGCGCAGGCCGTATAGCGGTTTTAAGTCATTCTGGACAAAAGGCTTACGCTTGAGGTCATAGTTCGTCTGCACATTCCCTTGCGCATCTGGCAGCTTCCCCTTCGTGTACTGTTTCTCAATCTCCACCCATCGGTCAACGGCCGTGTCGTCTTCAACAAACAGTAGCGGTATCTTGCAGTCCCTTAGCTCGAGTCCTTCACGTTTGTGAAGATCGATGCGAGAGCAGGAACAAAGTCCTGGCATACCAGACGCCGGGGGAGGTGTTAGTAGCGCTCTCCAGTGAGGAAGTTGCCATCGGGGGATCCCACGATGATGGGAAGTATGAGGAACACTCCAAGAGGCCATAAACATTTCTACAAGTCGGATCGTCGGGGGATCTCTCGATGACTTTGATACATATATACAGATATATACAACTCGGATCATCGGGGGATCTCTCGATGAGGGAGGGAATACAGACTTACCAGGAATTCTTTAGGGTGCTGCCGTCCCTGTAAAGCTGGCATGGGACGGTCCATCTCTTTCCACTTGATTCGGGCATTGAGCACCTGCATCATGAATGTGTGCTCCTTCTGTGGGCCGGCCATATCCTGGTTTAGGACACGTGAGAGGAGCATGAGCTTGATGTGCTCGGGCTTGGGCGCCCACACCGGGATGATTGAGAAATTCGACGCCTCGTCTTTGTCAGCCCCATCAATTTCGCCACTCTCGACGAGACCTCGGTAACACTGAACCGTATGCTGGCCCCCAATGATGTAGAAGTCCGTGGAGCTCTTCATCTGATTCTTTTCCGGAGGTTTATCGAAGAACTCTACGAGACCTTTTTCTCCATACGGTCCCTTCTTCAGCGGAAGTACAGTGATTTCTCTATCTGTTCCACTGTACCTCGGGGCGATGCGCGCCTGGTTCGTCAAGGCTTTTAACCTGTCCGGAATAAGTCCTCGGTAGACGATTGAACCTGGAGGGGCCCTGTGCAGCTTTGAAAAATGCACAGTTATTGGCGCTCCCTTCTCATCCTTCAGCCTCTCGTGGCCCCACCTGTACAGGGGTTCGAAAGCCTCCCTGTACAAGTTCTTCATCTCTATCTGCTTGGTCTTGTCCAGCTTCTCAATATCCGAAGCTGACATTGTCACACACTGCTGAAGAGTAAGCTTGTCATCGGCCTTTCCCTTCTTGCCCTTCCCTGTGTCAGGCACCGCAATCTCCCCGTCATTGACCAAGGATGATTTCCGTTTTGTGCCCCGCGTCTTGGTAGGAGTAGACGCAGTCGGAGCCTGCGGTCGACCGGGAGCAGCAGCTGCAGCCTCACTGCGCGCCTCGTCGATTTGGTTCCACTGATTTTCAATATGTGTCGGAGTCCACTTCGTCCTATCCTCCGGCATGTACATGTACCCCTTGGCAGCGAGGGATGCACACTGAATCAGGCTGAGCTTGCAGAGGTCGAGGATCAGTCCATAAGTTACAGTCCGATCGGACTTCGGGATCTTCTCCTCCACCACCATGATAGCTGTCTCCGCGTCAAGGCCTTTCAGTTCGAGAACGTTTAATCCAATCTGGGAATGGATCCGCGATTCACAGGTGAGATGGGGGACAATGACGGCCATGCCCCCTGCCGTATCCTTCCACGACATGGCCCATGCGGTGACGTTCTTATCGCAGCGGTAGATTGCGCAGGGATTTGATTCACCAACGAAATTGAAGCCACGGATCCAACTATCGATAAAGGGATACAGCTTCACGGGTCTGTGGTCACCTGGCGGTTCCAATACTTGTTGTGCCCTGCAGAACAGACACACACCACCGTTGGTCAAGTTCTTGCTCCAAATCAATTAAGAGTTATACAAATCGGATCATCGGGAGATCTCTCGATGACTACGATTCATACACACGCGTGAGGGGCTATGCGCATTACTTACAGGACAACAACTATCTAGAAGGACCATAAAAAAAATAAAAAAAAGCAGAGGGACGAAAGGGGCAATGAGGTCATCGAGAGATCCCCCGATGTTCTGCCATACCCACAGGATGGGAAGGGGATACCAACACATCGAGGGATCCCCCGATGGACCAAGGATATGATACCTAAGCATTAAGGGATCCCAAATGCAATCAGCACTGTCCATACAGTGTATCGTCCAGGGTGAGGTTACCTAGGTTTTTAGTTTATGTTTTATGAATATGGTTTCAAGTGAGTGGGTCATCGGGAGATCCCCCGATGCTCTGCCGTAACAACAGGATGGGATAGGGATACCGACGCATCGAGGGATCCCCCGATGGACCCAGGACATGTGCACAATGCATCAATTCCTCCCTCATGAACATATCAACACTGTCCATACAGTGCATTGTTCATGGTGAGGTTCCCTGGTTACGGGATAAATAGTTAAAGAGTAGGGTTTCAAGTGAAAAGGTCATGGAGAGATCCCCCGATGGCTTGCCGTTCCCACAGAATGGGAAGGGGATACTGACGCATCGAGAGATCCCCCGATGGACCAAGGATATGTGAACAATGCATCAAGGGATCACTGAAGCAAGTTACACTGTCCGTACAGTGTATTGTGTAGGGTGAGGTTCTCTGGTTACGGGTTTAGGGTTTGAAGCTCACGGTTTCAAGCGAATAAGATCAGGAATATGGGTTCATGTTACGTCGCACTACGGAAACCAATTACAATACCAAGAGAATGCTCCTCACAGCACCTCTCTTAATGTTGCTCTTCATCATGAGACGGACAGGGACTACTGCATTTCCAGATGTGGTCAAGGAAATACATTGTCACTAAGCATAGAATTTGAGATTAGAGAAAAAAAAAAACTTACGGGTCCTCCCAGATTCTTGCGGTCCCCGGCCCTCTGGATGAACTGCCTGCCATAGCTGCCTGCAAACTCTGCACGGCGATGGCACGATGCACGGGAAATTGCAAACAAAAAAATGAGAACGAGAAATAAAAGAACACTTCAGAGGAGCAAACATTGTGACGAATTTTAAGTGCAGCTCCCTCTACTCGTTCCGACAATGCAAGTAACCATACCAACGCATGAGACTCGAGCAATCATGCGAGAGATTGGCAACTGCAAACACAAAAGAGGAGACAGCATCGGGAGACAGACCCGATTGACCAAAGAATGTACGCAAGAAGTACCTGTGAATGCTGTCGCAGGTGGAAAACCCCTCGTCCGCTGCTTCGTCTTCCTCCTCAAATCCCGCTCCGACGATCCGATTTCCTTGTCCGCCCCCCGATCCAAAAGCTCCGCCTCGATCTCGGCTGAATGCCACTCCCAAACACCTCCCAAATGCCGAAAAAAACACCTCTCACTCGCCTCCCAAACACCTCTCAATCGCCCTAAACCTCCCGTACACGAATTACTCGCCCTAAACCTGCCAAACCACCTCTCAATCGCCCTAAACCTCCCTCGGTAACTCCTCGTGTCCTAAACATTGAAGGAGATTGAAGGCTGTCTGTTCTCTTCGGGTTCAGGCGATATCTTGTGCGCATACCGTGCCACGTTGCTCTAAGCAGCTGTCCTCTCAATATTTCTCCTAAAGGGATGTTATTGCACCCGCAAGCAGTTGCAGAATTTGTCTCGCTTATTTCTAAACCGTGGTTTTGTGCGTGTTACAGGAACTTGCACGCAAACCAGCTCTATGGACCAATTCCAAAAGAACTTTGGCAACTGCAGTTCATTGAGATAGTTGTAAGTTCTTTTTTAAATGTTCCGGGGAAGTGTTGGTCAAGGCCATGACGTTCCCAATCAGGCAGTCCCACAGCGATCAATATGAAAATAGATCGGCCCAATTCAGTTCTTTTATTTGAACCAAATGATGTCATGTTTTTATATTTGTGAGACCCCCACAAACCTTCCGACCTTTCATGTCCTGACCGCTGTGTATAATCAATCGGCTTGGATGTTCCTGCAGATATGTACAGAAGAACTATCTCACCGGGAACATACCAACACCAGAGCTTGGAAAGCTCAGTCTCCTCAAAGCTTCGGAGGTGAGATCATCACACAAAATCAACGCGGCAGCATTTGACGATTTATGTTGTACATGGTTTGAAGTCCTGAGATCGCACAAAGTGAGTTTCGAGCCGAGAGGATTTACTCATAATATGTTCCATAACAAAATATGGATCATCACAAACTCATGTTCACGCTTGCACGACCAGGCAGCACATGTGAATCCATAGCCCCGGGAAAACGGTCGCATGTGAGAGAGAGTACTCGTTGCACGTATAATAGGACTCATTTCATAAGGCACTCATTCATGAACTAACGGTAGTTATTCACATCAAAGCGATGATGAGCAATGATACATACGACATATGCAGCAACGACGGCAGAAATTTGAATCACCCCGAGCCGGTCACGGCTTCGGGGCGCTATGAGCGAACTTTATCGAGGACAAGGAAATCTACGTCAAAACATGAGGCCATAAATCCCTGATCACCACGAATGCCTTACCGGCATTTATGGGCTACCCTAGGGATTCAACACTCGCAAATCTACATGGAACTGGGAAAACACTGTCGTCTGCGTGTACATGCTATTCGACAGCGCCAATTTTTACAGTCCAACGACAGAGTGTGATGCAGAAACTCAACAACAAAGATGTACAATACTTCTGCGCCAAGCGAGGATTTCCATATTCCGCTGTACAGTGAGGATAAGGGCCTGGAAACCCATGCCGATAGTGTTCGAAAATGGATGGCGTGACTGTAGACCCTATGGCCACACCCGATACCCCGTGCGCTTTGAATTCGCAGACGAGAGAATCCCCAAACCATGGTCGCCCTCGCACCGAATTCGGCCACGTCTCCGTGTCATTACTGGGAGGAAGTCCACGGACGTTTCCGATTACCAGTAGACGAATCTGCCGTGTCCTCCAAGTCCTGCCCAGCCGGGACCGCCGAATCACAACGAAGTCGGGGGATACTATGTGACCCACCAGATATGATCTCTGTAGGACCGTCATGCACAATCACTTCCGTATGCCCAGTACTGTCGTCGGAGGCCACCGCTCCGATTCTGTGGCGGTCAATTCGACGCAACATTCGCATCACATCCTCGAAGCACGAAACGCCGCAAACGGGGCCGCTACGGGTTCCACCGTCGAATGAGTCTTCGAACTCTGATGGCAAACTCAACTCACTCAGAGGACACGGTACACACTCTTCTGTAGGGGGGGTTGAGAGGCAGGTACATAACGACTCATGGATGTATTGTACCGTAAAGGGCGAACAACGGCAGCGTAACATCTTTCGTCGCATTGCGTCGTCTATCCCCATCGTTTTCCCCCATTCGAGACGGAGTTCGCACCTACATGGAATTCTCTGTAACCATCTAAGACGACCACATGCAATGCAATCGCATCTGGTCTCGCATTCATGACGCGGGCCAAGGGGTCCCAGCTCGTACTCCCGTATCGAACTTTCTAACCAACTCGGATTGCCATTGTACCGGTCTCGCCTTGGTAGTTTGACACCAAAATCCTTGTCGTAGACAATCACCATATTTCGATCCCTCAGACAGACCCTCTCAGGTGGTAACATAAACGTAACAATTGCACTCAACTCGACGGACATAGATGATGGAGCAACGTTCATAGAAGACGAATGTATTCCACACCTCGTAAAAGCCAACTGACCTCCACCAGGTTCGCGCGGAAGACCTCCGCGTCGGAGCTCACGTAGTGCATTCGCTCAAGAGACCCACCCTCTCAGACATGCTGGCTATTCCTCAGAACAGGAACCCATTCTCTCGTGAAGTGGTGGACGTTCAGCCCTCCTCGTTCATGTAGGAATGAGTCTCTCTACATCGCTTCAAGGGTTTAGGGTTGGAGGACAGGTTCCATTTTGTCGCGAGGATAGACGACAGTGGTTGCTGCAGAGGATGATCTCGGGCAGTGCGACAGGACGGCGACACTTATGCCCCGAGCTCGAACCATAAATGCTACCTAAAGTTAGGACGATGGAGTGGTTGATGAGTATGGCGGCAGTGCGGCCGTACTTTACCCGCCCATGCCCATCCGCAACACACATATCCTGTCAATTGGCTACTTTCAACTCACTTGTATTAAAAGGTATTATCCAACTGACGACATGATAGAATCCCATTAGAAAATGCATTACGACTACACCCCGGCGCCACACCGTCCGCCTACACCCGGGGTCACACCGGTGTGACCCTTGCGATATTTGGTGTGAGTGCGTCCTCTTTGGAGCATGCATCCTTCGATGAAACATCCGGTTCAGCAGCACAAAGCTCGCAAGGCGAAACTCTCGAAACTGAAAGTAGCGTGAAACAACACCCAGCTTGAAAAAAATGAAAACGAATATATAGAGGTGAAGACAATTAAACAAAACACATATAAAAACAAAGGGGTCACACCGGGGGGGGGGGGGGGGGCGGGGGTAACGACACGGTGTAGCCTATGGGTGAGGGGGACACAGTTACACCTCTTTGCAAAGGGGTTACACGGGTGTAAGGGCTGGGGGGGAACACCACCTTGCAAATGGGTTACACCACGGGGTTACAACGGTGTAGCAAAGGGCTGCGGGGAACACCGTCACACCATCTCTGCAAGAGGGTCACACCAATGGGTCACACGACTGTAGCCAAAGCCTGGGGGGAACACCATCACACCTTGTTTGCAAACGGGTCACACCACGGGGGTTACACCGGTGTATCAAAGGACTCGCAGGTACACCGTCGCACCTTCTTTACAAGCGGGGTACACCTCGCGGGTTTCACCGGTGCAGCTAAGGGCCCCTCGGCCGGCGCCCTCTCATCCGCCCGCGTGCACTCACCCGCCCACGTACGCTCGTCCGCCCGCGCCCTCCCTCGTGTCCGCACCCCCTCGTCCGCCCGAGCCCCCTCATCCGCACGCGCACTCTCCTCGATCCGCACCCCATCTTCCGCGTGCGCCCTGTCATCCCTCTTCGCCGTCCCTTCGGCCCGCGCACTCCCTTTCGTCAGCAGTTGAGAAGCAGTCTGGGCGAGGACTAGAACGGAAGAAATACAAGCCCGGAGAGATCAAAGCTGTAACATAACAACCACAGGGGGAATAGCAATGTAGAATAAACAAATGTGAATGGATTATACGGCTGCAACAACAACCGCGGTTTAGAAAGAGCTTCCAAGACCCGTACGGTCCTCAATAACGCAGAAAAAAATTCACTCGGCCAAGGAGTGCTACTCGTCAGCATTTAGGAGATCACCTAAATTACACGCTGGATTATAATGCCGCCACCTGGAACATATGGATAGTCCGCTCCGTGTCTATCTACTGAAGTCTAGCATCACGGGACCTTTGTGGGTGTGTCCTCCTACACCCGGGTCACACCGGTGTAACTCCGAGGAGATGGGTGTGGGTGCATCGGCCTACACCCGGGGCCACACCGGTGTGAGTGTGTCCAAGTACACCCGGGGTGTGGTGTAGCCCCACGGAGTTGAGGCGTGAGTGTGCCCACCTACACCCAGCGTCAGACCGGTGTAACGTCACGGAGATGAGGTGTGAGTGCATCGGCCTACACCCGGGGTCACACCGGTGTAACCTCACGGAGATGAGGTGTGAGTGTGCCCGCCTTCACCGGGGTTACGCCATCAAATCCACAACCATCTTTGTGCTCCGTTGTTGTGCCAACTCTCCAATCATCCATTCCGGTGTGGTCCACGGGGTTGAGGATTGCATTTTAGCATCTTGGACTTGTGCTCACATTACTTGGAGCTCTAAGGATGTTGGAATGCGGCCCTCCCTCCATCCTCAAGCTACATACTTAGCTCCAAAAACCTTCATCGCCAGACAAAACAGAACAACTTAATCAGCTGAAACTCTCCATCTCTCTCCCTCTCCCATCACCCAACAAACCCTAACACAGTACCTACCTACCCGTCTCACACCAGAACACACGCCATCTCAACCATGAACATCATCCTACAACGAACCCGACACTATCCAGTCACCGATCCCGCACATTGCACCTCACCACACAGGTGATCGCAACATGAACACACTGATTGTGCAGATATGTTGAGGTGGTGAGGATGGATCACCTGCAAGCTTCATCCCCGACCCTAGTGATAGTCCAGGTTCTGCTTCGCTTTTTGCAAGTCCAGCTGGAGCGTTGGCCCGACGGAGAAGACCCTGATTTACGATCCTCAGTTAGAGCACCAGCTTCATCTTGAGCTGATAAGATCTTGCTCACGATTTCAGGAAGTAAGACTGAAGCACATAGAGATGACGAGAATGAGGGGGCTTGGCCGGTGGAACGGTCATGTTTGTCAGCCTATGTAGACGCCAGGCCGAAACTTTGCAGAAGTTAGGAACCAATACCAACGCAATTGCTTCAGCCTCAAAGGAGACCGAGGAAGCATGTAGAATTGCACGGAGCGCGTCGGCATGCTCGCCAGCATGCAGCAGGATAAGCTGATTCAATCGCCGTAGTCACAAAGAGGACTAGATTCTCCATTACAGAATGTGGAGCACCTGGGAATGACGGAACCGATTCTGGACGCTCCGTGAAATCCGACATCGGACACAGAAGTCAGTTTCCTTCTAATCAGAAAAAAATGAAAGTCAACACTACCGATGACCTTGCCTGTAAGAAGTAGCTGAATGCAAACTTGCAAGTCCCGACGACAAACCAGAATAAAACGTACGTACAGAATGGATGATGATACATGTAGGTCTATAAGTGGACAGCTCTGAAACACACTCTTCGCTTCTGTTCTGAATGTGGAAACGATGAAGTGTATAAAGTAATACAGAATCAAATTGCATCTGAAAAACAATCTATGGAGAGCCAAGAATGAAGAGGTCGATAACGAATACAAGCAATTTTAACAGTAATGCCATAACCACACGTCATACTTGAAATAATCACGGGTTCTCTCGTACATATTACGCCCCACATAGTATCGCTCCTGACAGCAGACGCAAACATGAGAGTTCAGAAAATTCTCGAAAGTAATACCAAACAGCATCTGCAATGAACATATGAGTACCACCTAAACTACAGGTACCCACAGGTAAACCTGGAACCAAAATGCAGCTCGCAAGAAGAAAGAAGTACCTGATGTGCCCGTTGAAGAAGCTGTACAACATAGAAGTTTGAAACCTTCCCCGCTTGCATCCGAAACCAGGAGGGAGCAAGAAACCAACTGCCGAACCTAAGTAGTATATAGCCAGCAGCCGTTCCATCATGAGCGACCTAGACAAGGCACACCATCGGCAGCATTCTTATCTCCATTCTGCAGAACAGGCAGCATGATTATGTAAGCCCGACTTATGCTCCAGAAAAGCAAGTGAGCTCACTGGGGAGATTATCCTAAACTAATGAGAAGACCATGTCCATAAAGCTGTTTTCGTCTGAAAAGCACAACCAAATATGACGGGTGGACACAAGGCTATATAACCAAGAAGTCGATTCTGTCGAGCCATAATACAAGGAAAGATCCCAGCGACCCTCAATTGAAAGAACCAGGGAACTAGGGCAGTAAGGACAAGGACTTGCAGTAAAAAGTTAACGTTACGCTCCTGATATTGTGCTTTATATTTATAAAATTTAGATGAAATTGAATTCATACCCCTGTACAAATGCTTGATTGCACAATGCTTGCGAGGCAAGACTCTCGAAGCTGAAAGTAGCGTGAAACAACACCCGGCATGAAAACAATGAAAACAAACATATAGAGGTGAAGACAATCAAACACGTATAAAAACACAGGGGTCACACGGGGGGTCACACCAGCGTAGCGAAGGGCTGAGGTGAACACCGTCACACCATCTCTACAAACGGGAGGGCTAGGTACCTCTCCACGAAGGGCTGGGCAGTTTTGGGGAAACGCAGGCTGCACAGGCCTCCCTCTGTCCCTGCGGCGTAGCCGTAGTAGTTCCCTACGCCGGAACGGCGTCCTAGGGTTGATGACTCCTCTGTCAAATATTCTCCATCCTCTTTGGGTTGATGACGTGTTTTGGTTAGTGTTTTGGTCAGTATTTTGGTTTAGTGCGGCACCAGGGAGGCCGGGCAGACTCTCCTCACCTCGGGGGTAACACCGGTGCAGCAAAGGGCCCTTGTGTCCGCGCCCTCCCCTCCGCCCCCGTGCACTCCTCCGTCCGCGCTCGTGCGACTGCGCCCCCCTTCATACGCTGGTTATTCCAGCAAGGAACTCGATGCGCCTGAGCGAGCGCACGTCGTCCTCTGTCCAGTCCATCAGGGCTCGATTGGATCGAAGGACCCGATTCAACTGCTCAACCTCAGAAAACACATCAACCTGTTTTCCTATCCGCCGGTCTTTGTCCTCGTGCATCACCCTCCAAATATATTGAACACGCAACTCCCAATCGTGCCATACGGTTCGTGGTCCTGCAATAACATTGTGCCACAGAAGTCCAACGAATCACGCCACATACGTCCAGAATAGAGATGGCAAAACCAAAATAACATCAATGCAAGTCCGATGGTCCAACAATGCATTTCATCGGAAAGCAACTCGGGACAAGAAGGCGGCCAGGTCTTGGGATACCGGCAGCACTGCTATTGGGGCAACAAACTGAGCGTGAAACTGAGGTCGGCGCTCTCGATGGCATGCGAAAACCATCTGTCGGATCCGACAGATGGTTTTTCCATCAAACTACAATCCGCCGGGGCCACGGAAACTGCTGCAAGGGGGGAGCTACGAGAATATAAATAAGAATAAATGAGGAATTCAGGAATGAATAGTGTGTGGAATCGTGGCAGCGAGAAGCAGTGCGCTGAGACTCTAGAAAAAAGGTGGCCTGACTGAGGTCACTGACAAGGAATGTTGGACTCGCTTCGTTCCACACGGGATCATGAATGTTTTAGGATTAAAGGTTTCAGTGAATAATAAAGTCCCATATGGAGGTTGCATCAAAAGGTGCGACCCCTCATGCCAAGCCATCACATGAAATTTGACCATGCCTTTCCTAAAATTCGATTTTAGTGTTTTGAATGCCTCGGATGTATAATAAAGATGGCAGGAAGCAGCTCAAAGAGGGCAAGAAAGAGGAGTCCATCCCCGTGCGATCTGTGTGTTTCTCATGACCCGGTGGGGTTGCTTTGGAAGATCAAATTCAGACTCTCGAAAATACCCTCC
>CM026422.1:0-126447 GCA_014871385.1 Ceratodon purpureus
TTTTAATCCTGTGGTTAACTGTCCTACGTTTTGCCTAAAACAATTCATTGCAGACTCAAGTACTCCACACTATCCTACAGTCTGTCCAGGTCCCAACTTTGAGATCCGCAAGGCTGACTGAGGTGCATGGTTGTCATAATGGACCGACCGTCCGTTAGTCCGTTAGTCCGTCATGGTGACAAGACAGACCCCCGTGTCCGTCACATAAGGGCGTTGACCAGTTGACTCACGGTAAGGGTGAAACGAATTTACCTAGCGCTGAATTAGTGCGGGCGCGAGCGCGATTACGGGCGCGAGCGGGTGGGCGCGAGCAGGACGACGGGCCGCGAGCGTCCGCGCGAACGCGATGTCACGGGCGCGCGCTGGAGTGCGCGAGAGCGAGGGCGCGTGCGTCGTTCCGGCCGCGCGCGTGCGCCTGCGAACGGGCGCGAGCGTCGCTGCGGGCGCGATCCAGTTGACGGTCGCGAGCACACTTATCGGGCGCGGTCATGTGGGCGCGAGCCTGGATCGGGCGCGTGCATTTGGGCGAGTGCGCTGCATCGGGCGCCGGCGGTCGGTGCGCGGAGCGCTTGCAGGTTAGTAGGGAAAGAGCGACATCGGGGCAAAATCATAAATGACAAGGAGAGGGCATGTATTTCAGAAGAGGGCAATTGGGAAGTGCAATGTTTATTGAAAAGTTTTGCAAAATTGTGGCAGTAAACCACTTACAAAAAATGTCCCCTATTATGGAGAACTGAGAATATCACATTGTTGTCACTACTTGCCTACTTCTAAATATGTTTGCGATAACAACACTCTGGGATTTGGAAATTGTAGGGAGGGGCTGTTAGAGTAGCGTGGACCAAACGCAAGGTGGAGCGGCTCTTGGGATCGGGATTTGTGAGCTCCTTCAACGCCACCGCAAATCTAGCCTTCCCCGCTGTATCCTTGAAAGGTCGAAGTCGTCCTCGTTATCCCAAATCTTATTTGCTACCACTCCAACCGAGTACGCATCGGGCAGCATGCGTATATAGATGTCTCCTCCTTACAGTTTCATAAGAGGTCTCCGAATTTCGCTTACCATAAGTGTACCACAACTCCGGAGCCACAAAACTACCACGTTCCTTGAAAGCTTCCGTACGCGCCTCATCACTTGGGTAACCGTACCTTGAAGGAGTTGTCTCACACACCTCGACTTGCAAGGCCCCAGTCGCATACTCCAATGTAAACCTCGCTCACTTTATCCTCTGGGAAGTGAAGCAAGACATTTCCCGGGGAGATGTCATTATGCTGCAAATACCCCTTATGGACCCGGTCCATAATACAGATGAGTGCCCAAGCTAGCTTGGCCCTATGGGTGCGGAAGGCCTTAACACGGTCACGTGTTTCCATGGGCATATCGATCTGCTTGTGGATGTTACGGTTCTGAGTACCCTCACCGATATTTGAATTGAACTTGTGCAGAAAATTCTGCAGGCAATCCCCATTCCACCAAAGCGTGTAGGCTTCCATCGTCCAGTCATTGACCGCAAAAAACTTAATAACGCCGGGATGGTCAATTCTGCAAACCATGGCTTCTATTGATGTCTCGTGCCGCTTCTGGGTCTCGTCAGGAGCCTTGGACGTCTTCCCCGCAAAGACACAAGTCTCAGGTATGGTTTGCATGCCAACAATACGTAATTTTCGGACTTTACCATAACCGCCTTCCTTTGTGCCTGACAGCGGAACCAACTTGACCCCTCTCGGAACTCCAACCACTGCTCCCCACAAGTACTTCTCCATTGCGCTTTTCAGTCCAGCTTCAAGCCATGGCCTCGCCCTCGTCTTATTATTCGAGAATCTCGCGCACGAATCCTGGACATATTTGAGCTTCTCTATCTCTTCCTTCTGCGCCCGCGAGTAGCCCTCCTTTGGCTTCTTGTTGACACACTCAAAGACATGCACAATGTTCGTAGTGTTTGTTGTTATTTGTTGCTCCATCCACTTAGGGAAATGAAAGTAATGAATACAATCATTATATCTCTCGGAAAGGTCCAGCTTCTTCCACAAATACTCTTCCAAATGGGTCTTTAAGTCCTTAATTCCGGTCTCCCCCTTCTCAACGTACGTACGGGTAATCATCTCCCGTTTCCGACATCCGTACCACTCCAATGCTAGCTCTCTAACGAATTCCTGGTACCGAGGAGGTGGGTAGTCCGGGTCCCTCTCACTCGCCGACTTCCGGTTCTTCTTTCCCGATGAGCTTGATGACGGGTTTTGAGCCTGTAGCGGTCGGTGCTGTGGAGGTTGCCATCACATCCTCTACAGGAGCATCAAGATCTACGTAGGCAGGGTGTTTCCCGGATCCGCGAGAGACCGACATAGTTGGAATAATGAACTGGACACACAATAAAAAAAAAACCAAAAGATCCCCCCCACCCAATCTGGTTGCTCCCACTTCCTGCAGTTCCAAGCAGAGCACGTGGAGTCACGGGCTAGGACAAGGAGCCACCTGGAAGAGGAGACTTTGAAAAGTAGAAAATAAGGGTTAAGGGGCGCCTTTTATGCTCCCCTCGGCTGTTCGCGCCCGTAAGCGCGTACACGCGCGCGCACAGGGCCTCCACACGCGCCCGTCCGCATGCGCCCGTCTGCACGCGCCCGTCCACCGCGTTCGCGCGGGGGACTGCCCGCGCCCGTGCCCGCGTTTGCGCGCCCGTGCCCACGTGCGCGCCCGTCAGCCCACATCGGGCGCGCCCGACGCCGCAGGCGCCCGTGCCCGCGTGCTCGCGCCCGTACCCCTGCGCGCGCCGGTTATCTGTACGCGCGAGCACGCTGTACGCGCCCGTGACCGTGCACGCGCCTGTCCCCGCGCACGCGCCCGACACCGTGCACTCGCCCGCCTTCCTGTACGCGCCCGTCCCAGTGCACGCGCCCGGATAGGCAGCGTTACATACACTGTACAGGTTCGGTTACGGTATACTCGTATATTGAACAGAATACCAAAAAATTCACTGCGAAATTACTCAATGGAGATATATTAACCGCATTTAGCGCACAAAAATTAATACAGAGCACAACCATACAATTCCTTCGAGTGTGAGATAATGAACTAGGTTGACTCTAAGTAACGGTATAAGCCTACGTAATAAGAAGGTGCTACCAAAAAAAAAAAAAAAACATTAAGAATAACGTAGTATTTTTTTTGGTTTTTAGCCGGTAGATTGTATGTTTAGATTTACTGCTACTTCATGCGCTAAAAAGGTGACCACAGTCTAGACTCTCCTTGCTTTGCGGGGCTTCTTCTTGCGTGAAGATTGTCTTTTCCGAGCTACAGTGGGCCCCAATTCGTGCCGGATTATCACATCTTCGTCATCTGGCGCCTCATCGCAATCGGGGTCTTCCTCCTCTGAGTGCTCGTTGTCACCTTCATCCTCAGGAGCTCCGACCACTGGAGCTTGTACCTCTCCTTCCACCTCCGATGTAAGATTGCGCACTTGCACGGAAACTTCACCCGTATTGCCATCTCTGGCACTTACTAGGCGCTTCATAGGCCTCTCCTTTCCGGAATTACCGATGGCTGTGATGCCATCCTCAAAGTTTATGCGTGTGCGAACAACCCCAGTTCCAGAAGAAGGCCCCCCTTCAGTGTACCTTGTATAGAATGGAAGGGGATCAGGTCCAGTTTTTTTGCTTGACTTTCGTGTTCCTCCGCGGGGTTCTTGTGATGGTGGTTTCCTAACAACCTTGGCTGTGGACTTCTTTGCACCACGTTGGGCCACATTCTGTACGGCTTCGTCTATAGCTGGCGCCACGGGGACTAGCTTGGCGGTGGAGGCACCACGCCGACTACCACTAGCTCGATTGAGTGGAGGCCTCGCCGCTGCTGATGATCTAAGGAGTCGAGCTATTTTTGCGCCCATTGAACTTGTGGGCCTCCGAGCCAGGCTTCCATCCACGATTGTATCTGGTTCGATACCCCCCGTACCAGTGGGTTGCGATGGAGCCACAGTCTGTGCGGGGATTGCGTGCACAGTCCTTCTCTCGTGAGCAGGAGGAATCTCTTGAAACAAGCTTGAGTCGCCTTGTGCCGGAACGGTTCCCCAGTTGCCCTCCCCACTAACGAGGCCGGTCCAATGAGGTCCATCTACAGCCCGTCCATGACTTCCATCACCCCCTTCGTCACTGTCCTCATCATCATCGCCAGCATGGATATCGTTGCCTAGATGGTCCTCGCTGGATGAATCATCTGCAACCCCGTCATTGTTCTCAGGATTGATTTGGACTGGAATAGCATCTCTTTCGTCACGAGCGCCTCTTCCTTCTGCATTAGCCGCTTCATCAAATACCGGGAGTGTGGGTAATTCGTCTCCATAGATGTTCATGTCCGGGTTTCCCTGGTTATATTCTGGTTCATTGTTGAAGTCGTACGCATCACCGTTATCATCGTGGTTGTTGCGGTCACGCGGATCGTTGCGGTCAGCGTCACCGCGTCCGTTGCCATTACCGTCGTTTTGCCCATTTGTGTTAACGTCGACGTTATCATGTCCCCAGACATCATCATCCCCACTGCCTGCATGGTCAACTGGTATGTAATGATCGTCGTCATCTCCTTCCTCTTCGCTTGGATCTCTCTCCGGATCTGACTCCTCTGACCATGCATTGTTCTCGTACCATCTGAGGGGGTTGGGCTTTGGGCGTTCGCGGAGGAGTCTGCTATTCGTATAAATGTACACCAAGGCCTCAGACTTCTCTAACCCCAGGCGGTTGCGTACCTTGTTGTGGACAAACGAATACATGCTCCAATTCCGTTCACACGATGAGGCGGAGCAGACCTGAGATAAAATGCGCTTCGCAATGACTGCCAATGGTCCCCCTCCAATCCTCTGCCACCATTGATGGGGTTCCAGATTCAAACCTCTGATATCGATGGTCACTTCGGGGCTGTAAGGGCCACGTCCCTCGTCGAACTCGATCATCTCTTTCATAAGATCGCCAAATGGAATTCCCATTTGGCCACCCACCTGACGAAACACCCGATTGAGAGCCGCCTTCGCTTCTCCTATGACTTGTAAGCCCTTATGCGTTCTAACCCAAGGGTTCAAGAGCGCCGCGGCATAATGAAGATCGGTATGCATCATGTCCCATCTACGGTCGAACCGCAGCTCCATCCTTGTTGCCATGACAGGTGGGAAAAAGCAAGGGGATCCTCGGAGATTGTACACGTGATCCTTTAGGTTGCTCATTGTAATCCATGCCTTGCCCATTGCCGGCTGGCTTCCATCGAAGGTCCTGAGAGCTACTAGGGCTGGTTTCACTAGGTGCGTGAAGTTGTCACACTGATGCCAGAACCCATCGTCACGAATTGTTTGACGCACTACGCTTGCGCGTGCATGATTACGCACCCCCTCGGTTTGGTTGAATAAACCGTCGACATACTCGTACCACTCCTGTGCCATGACCACTTGCTCCAAAGCAAATTTAACCTCCATAAGGCGCTCTATCATCAGATAGTTACAAGCGAATCTGGTTTCAGCGGGAACCACCAAGGACAACTTCGGTTCAAATTTGCGGAAAAGGGCCATGGGAACATGATGTCTCCGAATGTAATGACACACGTGTTTAGCCTTGGCGACCAAATCCTTCACAAAGACTTCCTTGCCCCAGTCCTCCATAAGAAGATCTAGAATATGGGCACAACAGCCCTGCTTGTACATGTGAGGAAACTCCTCCAGGATATTATCCATGGCGCCAAGCATGTTGGCTGCATTGTCCGTGCAAATCTGGACAACATTCTGAGGGCCAATTTCTCGAATATATTTCTTCATCTCCCCGGCAATATATCCCATTGACTTCTTCTCGCCAGTCGTATCAACAGACCCAAGAAATACATCGCCTACCGGACATACTAGCATGACATTCATCAACGGTCGGCGATTCACATTATCCCAGCCATCGGAGCATATGGTACCCCCGTATAACTCGGTCGAGGTTTTCGTACGTTCATCAATCTTTGCCTTGATTAACTTCTTTTTTTCCTTGATGTGCGTTGTTCGCATCGCGTCATAGGAAGGAGGACTGTAGTTAAATCCGGCAGCCGCGGTTGTGCTCACCGCCTTAATAAATGCTGGGTGCTTGGCCACGTTGAATGCGACGTTGGCTTCGTAAAAGAAGGATGACCACAACATGTCCAGCTCCTTCCGCTTGGCGATCTGGAGTACTTCACTCATGTCCTGTTGCCGCAAGCTCCTAGTGGTATTCGAACCGGCCCTACTAGGTGCAACACTGGAGACATTTCGGTCCTCTTCGGAATCATTATACGAGGGTTCGGATCCACCGTACAGAGTGCCGTGTGTGGAAGCACTGGATGTTCCACGTTGAACTGACGCGGGGAACGTTGGCCTGATACCATCCACCTCCTCCTGTGTCAAAGGGCCGGGAATCTTTCCAGCGCAAAACTGAAACTTCCTCTTCACTACGGTAGGTGCCTTTTGGCAAACCCTCGAGAGATTGGACTGGTCCCAACCATAATGCTGAAAGCACCTATGCCTCACGTTCGAAAACTTGGTCCTGCAATACACACATTGGGCTACCTTATGTGACAGTGACCCTTCCTGGAACTTGATCGAAAACCATGGTGCCCACTCTCTCGTACCGAGTCTTGGAATGGCTCTAGCCGGAGCAACCACTTCAACCGGTTCAACCGCTTCATCCGGATCCATAGTGAATGATTAGGGAAGTATCGGGACTAATACGACCAGTAGTACCAAAAGATTATTATCTGAATAACTTAGTGTGTCTGAAAAGTGCTTGACACATTGATTTATGGAGAGAAGAATTTTTACATTCCCCCCACCCAAACCAAGTGTCTCCCCAAGCTAACAGTTTCAAGCAAGGAGCCCTCAAGGAGACCCAGGACATGAAGCACGCAAGGAGGTAAGGTGGATGTCAAATCAAGGGGGCAGTTTATATACTGCCGCCCTCGACCGGGCGAGTACTGTCCGGACGGGCGCGACCGAACGGGCGCGCGCGCACCAGAAGATCGGGCGCGCTCCGAGGCGAACGGGCGGGCGCAGGTGGGTGCGCGCGATTGAAGGCCGCGTGGCGGATAGCGCGCGCGGGGGCGGGCGCATGCGGGCGCGAGCGCTGGATCGCGAAGCGGGCGGGCGCGGGCGGGCGCGGGCGGAGAGCGGCGGGCGAATGCCGGCGCGGGCGCGCACGGGCGGAGAGCGGCGGGCGAATGCAGGCGCGGGCGCGCACGGGCGGTCGGGTGCGGGCGCGATCAAACGGCCGGGATCGATTTGGCCACCTCAATTCAACGAGAAGGAGAAACAACGAGAGGGAAAAATGAATAAAATTTAAATAAATCAAAGTGTGTAAACTACATACACGTGCACATCTACATAAAAAGGAATCCTATTTAAGTGAAAAGATTGAGAAACATGAGAGTGCGGGAGGACTACCCACCCCATTCACACATGTCTAAGAACTGGAGCAGGCTGTCATCTCGCCCTTTCATGTTTCTGCCCACCCACTGGAAGGTAAGTCGTTTTAAGCTAACCTCAGGGAGTGTTAACTTAAAATATGGGATAAGTTTTACTAGTTACTGCACTAATCCAGTTGAAACCCCGAGCGCGCGCGCAGGCGGCGTGGGGCGCGCGCGGGCGCGCGCGAAAGGGTGGGCGCGAGCAGGGCGAGCGCAGGTCGGGGACGACGCGTGCGCGCGTCGAACAAGCAGGCGCGCGCGCGTACTTGCGGGCGCGGTCGCGAGTGTGCGCGCGCGCGCGTGGGCAGGTTCAGTGGGTCCACTGCGGACACCACCGCGCGGGCGCCTGCGGGCGCGTTCGGACGCGCGCGATCCAACAGGGCGCGCTCAATGAAGTTTAAAAGTCGTAAGTTCAAAAAAAGAAAAAAAATAAAGCTTAAGGGAGAGACTGGACTACACTGAAATACCATACATTAGTATGGGAGATTGGAGTACCCAAAAGAAAAAAAAAAAAAAAAAAAAGTAAACGAATAGGCATTCAAATTTATAAAATGAAGAAAAAAATAAAAAAACAAATTAAATAGCATAGGAGTATTGAATAAAAATAAGGCGGGAGGATGGGGGAGATGTGGAATTATAAAAATGAACAAACGAAATGAGAGAAGGAATTAAATAGAATGATAGTGTTCAACGAAGAGGGAAAAAAAAAAAAAATGAATTAAAGCGCGTAGGAGTATTGAATAAATATAAGGCGGGAGGATAGACTAGAGGTGGAATTATAAAAATGAACAAACAAAATGAGAGAAGGTATTAAATGAAAGCGTAGTGTTCAACGAAAGGGAAATAAAAATATAAAACAAATTACAGAGCGTAGAAGTATTGAATAAAAATAAGGCGGGAAGATGGGGGAGAGGTGGAATTATAAAATTGAACAAACGAAATGAGAGAAGGAATTAAATAAAAGCGTAGTGTTCAACGAAGGGGGAAAAAAAAAACAGTGGGAAAAAAAAAAATAGTGGATATAAATCAGCTGAACTCAGGCGCTTAGAGGATCTTCATGTGACTCTGGGTCGACATGAAGATTTACTACCTTTAGTATATTATAAAAATGAACAGACAAAATGAGATTACGAGTTAAATAAAAACGTAGTGTTCGAAGAGGGGGAAAAAAAACAATTAAAAATTTAGAGAGTGTGGGATTATTTAATAAAAACAAGGGGATACGATGGGAGAGTGGTGGAATCATAAAATTTATTTGAGTGATGTTGTTGGAGTGCTTGGGCGCGTGCAAAACGGGCGCCCGCATTGATGGGCGCGAGCGCGTCCGGGCGCGTGCAAATGGAACGAGGGACTGAATGGGGAGAAATTACTTCCATGACATGGTTGCAGTGCGCGCGCGCGAGTATTGACGGGCGCGCGCAATCGGGCGCGCGCGAAATTGGGCGCGAACGAAATGCGGGGGACATTGTGGGGGATGAAGAGATTCAGAATCACGCGACCGCGCGCGCGCGGTTGGTTTGACGGGCGCGATCAGGACGCGCGCGCGCGTACGGGCGCGGGCAAATGGAAAAGAGAGTTTGGGGAGAAAAATTAGTCCCCCACCCAGGTTGCAGTGCGCGCGCGCGTGCACTGCCGGGCGCGCGCGAAATCGGGCGGGCGAATGCGGAATCGGGCGCGAGCCAAACGACGGAGACACCGTCGGGTGTTCCACATTTCAGTATCCGTTCGCGCGCTGTGGGCGCGACGGGCGCGAGCACTTCGCACGCGCGCGAGCAGTTCGTGCGCGCGAGCAGTTCGTGCGCGCGCGCACGGGCGGGCGTAATCCTGGTTTTATTCTCGCTGGGGCAGGTTCGCGCGCGCGCGAGTACGCACACTACGGGCGCGCGCAAACGCGCGCGACCATGCGGGCGGGATCAGAGTTCAAATCCACGTAACATAAAATTCAGTCCATAAGTTAAATACACTTACAATAACTGAAGTTCTCTTAGCGTGACTTAAATCCAGCAAGAACCCCAGCCCCCGATCCCCGACTCTGGCCTATCACGAGACCCAACCCCCTGTAAATTAACTCGAACCCTGTGAATCGGAAACGGGTTTTTTGGAGGGCCCGGAGTTAGACAGTCGGTAGTCGGTGGTACACACCTCCAAGTGTGAAGGGACCCTTAGCGTGACTTAAATCCACTATCCATATTAAACATTTTGGTGTGCAACAGAGATATTTATACACTTATCATACGATGGAAGGAGATGAGACAACGGGCGGAATGAATAACATGATTGGCAATCCAAAAAAGAGAGGCCAATGTATTATGAAGGGAGCATAAAAGCGTCTTGAGAATCACGACAATGATTTACAAAAGCAAATTATCATCCATTGTTTGAGTTTAACAAACATTAAACATGTGAATGTAATCCCAAACCTATCCATACCCCTATGCCATCTACATGTATTTATATTCCGATATCTTTTTACAAAACGTGGTCTTCACTCATGGATCTCCACGACGTCACGTGCCCGGTGCAGAGGAACTCGATCCACCCTCATCGTGTCGAGCACGAGAGGTACCTGCTGCACTACTTTCTGCCCCATCGTTGGCGATGAGTTTCCGCTTGGCAGAACGGGTTCTCTTCGCTATGCCATCTCCTCCAAGCATTGCTTCCATGAAGTTGTTGTTGCGCATCCGACGGAGCACTGTTACGACCTCCGGAGCCACTTCAGCACATAGGAAATCCACGGCTTGATTCTTGAACAATATATCCCATTCAGATTCCGCGGTTTGTACATCCTCAGCGATCCGGAAATCCTCTGCAGTCAGGTCGTGCAACTCCTTGATCTGATCCGCAACCAACTCCCCTTTGGAATTCCACTTAAATCCAAGAGGATGGGGGCCGTACTGGAATGTACAAGTTTGAATATCCCAATACCCATGTAGCACTTGGTAGAAGAAATTCCTCCTTCCCTCGAGTTCCTCCTCCGTCCCGCCCTTGATGAGTTGGTGGCAGATCTGTACAATCTCCGCAGGTTTCTGGTCCCACCTCCACTGATCGCTCATTTGTTTAACATAGGACTGGTGCATTCCCATAAGCCAATTCCAAATCAAGTCTTCACCCCACTTGTCCGGAAAGTCAGGAGTATTTTCCTTATTTAGCTCCCAATGCGGTGGCATCCAATTCACTAGGCCGAATTGCTCATAAAAACGCTTGTGTAAGGGGGCCTTACATACTGCACACTTCCGACGTATCAAGGCATGGGAAATCAAGCATTGTGGATGATACATGCATTGACAGGATCCCAATTGCCAGCCCCCCTCTGGCCCAAATAGATTGGTACAAATTGCACAGTGGGTTCCATCCAACACATACTTCGCTGGATTGGGCCAGAGCAAGCTTGGCTTTGCATTTTTAGCGATCTTCTCATTGGATATGGCGGTCTTGTACTCCCACCCCAACCGCGTCCAATCTATTGCTTTACCAATCATCGGTAGGCTGTCAGGGAACATTTCATTTGGATCTGCCCACGAGGTAAGTCCGAAATCTCTCTTGGAGTTAAGCTGGAGGTAGTCGCGGTCAATCCTCTCGAACTCAGCGCGCATCTGTCTGAAACGGTCGACGTTCATGATGCATGCAATCTTCCATTGGTAGTACTGTCTGCTCATCTCGATCAGATACTTTCTGAGCATCCCGTTGGTAGCTTGCAATTCGGAGACAGTGGGTACTGATGGCTGTTGAAATCCCAAAGAGTCCTCCGTCTCTTGAGAATCTACGAACATGATTTGCCGCTGGGGGGGGTGCATCACTTGACTTGATGACGCGAATGGAATGATTGGCTTGCGGGGAACTCGGACCGGGGTATCTTCCAGGAGACCGTGCGTGGCCGATTCAATGATGGCATTAACGTCTTCCTCGTTCATTCCAGGGCTACCAGGGATTGGAGCTTGGCTTGCTTCGGGTACGTAAGTCGGAGTCTTCGCAGATCTAAGTTGCGAAATCTCTTCATTCTGCTTCCGTATAATCTCATTCATCCTATCAGCTTCCTCGTACAAGTTCTGGATAGTCTTCTCCATCTCAGAAATTATTGCATTTTTTCCTTCCAGCTCCTTCTGCAATGCATCGACTTGCAGGCCCTGGGCATCAGCGGCGGCTATTGTAGCCTCCAACTCATCTGCAAACCCAGTGTCATCATCTTCCATTACATTGCTCGGGCCCGCAATCTGTGGATTCAGTACATGAGGAGCTACATCAACATTGCTCGGGCCCGCAATCTGTGGAACTAATATTGGAGGAGCAACATCAACATTGCTTGGGCCCCCGACGATTGCTAGAGGAGCCTGATGAGGAATACCCGGTCCAGTAGGATTTGCAGGCGGTGCACGATTCCTCGTCGACAAACAGGCAGCTAGCTCAGGATCCTTCTTTTTTAACCGTGTGATTCTAGCACTAGTCGCTGCTCTTGTCTGTGACTGAGGGGGACGGTCTACCGTACCATCAGAATCACTATCCTCCCCTGAGTCACTCCATTGAACAGGCGCTTGATCCTCAGGATCATCCAAGTATGCCCAGTCCACACCTGGGAATCTTAGGACCCCTGTAGGTATCGCCATCTCATGTGGACGCCGGTGGACGCTAGGAGTCAACCGTATGGTCCTCCAATCCACCTGCCTATGAAGCACTACCTCGGCATATACCATTCTACAAATAAAGAGCGGAACCTCATTCCTCTCGTTCATCGCCTGGTTGTATAGGACCTGCCACACCTCCAAACACCGCCTCCCGAACTGACGGTTCTTGCAATATTTCATGTTTGCCTTGTTTGATTGACGATTGCAATTATGACGGTGCAACGGGAATAACTTCCCAATGTGGCACCATTCAATGAATTGTTCACACGTTGCTAGAGTCCACGGTTGCGATGCAGCTTCCCACCCTCTGAATGCCAGCTTTGCTGGATTCAATAAGACGTGGACCCTCTTATGTTGGAGGTTTCCATGCCTGGGCCGTCCCGCATCCTTTTGCTTTTTCCTCTGCTCCGCCGCCGTGAGTGCTGGTTGTTGCCGTTCCATGTCTGCTCGAGGTAGATCGTTCTTCGAAGTCTTCCGAAGGTGCAAAATTAAAAGCCTACGACTACCCCAGAACCTCATTCACATTTACAAATTATAAACATTTACAAAATTCTCAAATGTAATACACAGACACCATAGAGTTCTGGAGAATAAAAACAAGGACACGTGTCAGAGTGCTGGGACCCACCTGAGTACCACGCAATCAGCTACCCGGGGGCTGTTGAAGGCAAGGTGCTCAAAGGGGGGGGAGTGCAAAATGAGGTGGGAAATCGCCCTTTTATAGTCACGGGCGCCAGGGAACGGGCGCGAACAGCCTGCTACGGGCGCGAGCGGAAACCCGACGGGCGCGCGCGGGCACCGACGGCGGGGTTTCGGCCGTGTATCCGTCCGCGCCCGCGCGGATATCAACGGGCGCGAGCGGTTCAGTGGCGGGTATATGACGGGCGCGCGCGGGTTTTACCGCGCGCGAGCGGGTACCGACCCGGTCTTCGTCGGGCGCGAGCGGGCGTCGTCCGGGTACCGAAGGGGCGCGCGCGCGGACGTCGACGCGGGCGCGCGGATATTTTCGGGCGCGATCCGAACTGTACGGGCGCGACCGTCGGGCGCCAACGCTGAATGGACGGGCGCGAGCAGTGGGCCAGGACGGGCGCCACCACAACCTAGAACACTGTTAAAAATCAGAGTAACCAAAGAGGACTTGCAAATTCAGAGTTAAAAAAGAATACTTTATTTATTTTGGAAATGTATCACTTCATTGTAATGTCGATTACAGTGCCATGCACTCTAGGTACCGGTCCTCTAGGTCTTTCAAGTGCGTCTCGAAATGGTTCGTTTGAGCACTAGAGACAATATTGGGGACACAAAGTATTGCCATCTCCTTCTTCAGTTCTTTGATGAGATCGCCAATCTCACAGTCAAGTTCTTCGACAGTCGCTTGGGTTGCCAACTGCTCTTCAGTGGTTGGAGGCAGAGGGCGTCCATTCTCTGCGTAGGCCACCAATTTGTCACGGCGAGAGATCCAATCCTCGAAGAACTCAATCAGTTGACGGAGTCGCTCCAGCTTTGACCAAATAACTGTGTCCGTTCGCTGTGCAGTGCCCGGCGGTGTAGCACCATTCGTTAAACTCATAATGGACTTGATTTGTTGGCAATTGCAGGCGTTGGAATTCATGTTGGACGGTACACCGAATGTTGAGAAACCCACCGTAGCACTAAGCAATCAGCTACCCTTGGGCTGTTGAAGGCAAAATGCACAAAGTGGGGGGGTGCGAAATCAGTGGAGGAGGGTGGCAATTTATACTCACGGGGCCGACAGTGTGGGCGCGAGCAGGTTGGGCGCGCGCAGGCTGCTACGGGCGCAAGCATGTTACGGGCGCGGGCGACCCTGATTGGGCGAGGGTAATCGGGCGCGATCACCGCGCGCGCGCGAGACTGACGACGGGCGCGATCACAGCAAGCGCGCGACGGGCGCGGGCGACCCTGGTCGGGCGAGGGTAATCGGGCGCGATCACCGCGCGCGCGCGAGACTGACGACGGGCGCGAACAGCCACAAATGACCGGCGCGAACAGGCGCAAAGACGCGCGCGGACACGACGACGGGCGCCACCCATGGTAAACAGTAGTAAACTGTGAGGACAGTAATTTTGCTCGCGGTCGAGAGCCCGTCCGATAAGCGTCCGTCCGATAACCGTCCGTCACGTTCGTCACGTGACTACAGGACAATTTTTTGGCCCGTCCGTCCATTATGACAACCATGCTGAGGTGCCAATCGATATACTCAAATTCAAAATTCAAATTCCTTAACAGCAATTTTTCTGGATCTGTAACTTTGAATCTAAAATACTAGGGTTACAGTGACTTACCTTCACCTCCTCTCCCGTGATGAGGTTGCAGATCAGCCTGTATCCCCTTTTTCGATCTGTGAACTGCCCTCAGTTCACTGTGGTGGGTGATTAAAATTCTGCCTCTCACAAAATGTCGCAGCACCTACGCCCTCCAGTCTGCAACAGATCCGTGCTGCTGTCACTGCGCTCAGGACGTGTGCTGGTCTGCCTCTGTAACTGCACCAGTGCCTCCACCTTGGAAACACCTGAGTACTTGTTGTCCTCTCTCTACTGCCCCAGTGATGTTGAGTGAAACACCAAAGATTCTGCCAGTGCTGATGGTGCAGCCTGCCCCCAATGCAGACACTTGTAGTGACTCCCAACACCCAATCAAAAACTGTGCAGCCGGTGAACTGAGAATGAACAACAATCAGCACTACTAGGAGGTCGTAACAGCTCCTGCTGCACCCCTGCAGCCCTAATGAGTGTACTTTCTAACCCTTCTAGTGTGTGGACAGCCCCCAAACAGCAGGAGATTCACATGGAACGAACTAGAGCATGGTCGCCAATGGTAAAGGGAGGATTTCCCATAAAACCCTAACCTTCACAACCTATCAAAACCCTACAAAAACCCAACTAACAATGATGCTGAAACACTCATACAATGCTGGAAACACTCAAAAGAAGTGGAAAAGTGAGTCAAAACTGTATAAAGAGGGTCAAATCTGCCCAAAATCATGGTACAGTAACTCATAAAGTCTCCTCAATCTCTCCTAACTCTGAGTACACTAGTGAGGAATGATCTCAAAAACCCTAAAACCTGCCTTAAGAGTCCAGCAGAAATCATCCAGTTGGCTACGACAGAGTTCATCCAAGTCGACTGTGACAGAGTTCATCCAGCCGACTGGATGACTGTCGAAGTCAGGGATGAAGAACTATGAAAAACTGCTAGGAACTAAGGGAGGGAAGAGATAAATGAATCTCCGGTTAACAACCCACAACCTGCTCCCTACAGATTGAGGATGGCAGACCAGACTGTGGTGGAACCAGTAGGGATAATCAGAAATGTGAAGGTCCACATCCATAGCATTCCTTATCTGATTACACTGACTGTCATCAAGAATAAGGAAGTGAATGAGGAGTATAGCATGCTGCTAGGTCGTCCTTGGTTGATCGATGCAAAAGTCAATCATGACTGGGGTAGAAATCTCGTCACAATTCGAGGCAACGGGACAGTCAAGACAGTATCAGTGAGCCAGAAGAAGGGATCTGGACCAGATTTACCTGAGGTATTGGTCCGGTACAACCTTACTGAAGAACTCATAGATGAAGAGGAGGAACATTCGCTGGCCACCAAGCAGGATGTACTGGTCGTTGAGACAGTGGCACTGCCCCAAAATGATGGAGACCAGGAGCCGGTGGCAGTAGCAGAAAGAGCCTAGCTGGACCAGTTTTTGGCAAGCATACCAGAGTACTCGACCAAGGGACTGGTCGAACAGCAAAAGGGGGATAGTGGTCACACACGCCAGGAAGGGAACAGTCTAGATTACCAGGACAGAGCTGGCACCACAGAGAAGTATACATCAGGTTCACTGGACCATGACGAGCAAAGCAAGACAAGAGAGGACCAAGGAGAAGACCAAGACCAGCAGAGGAAAAGAAGAGAGGACATGGAGGCAGACCAAGACAGTGCAGGCCTCAAGGACCAAGACAACAATTTTTTCAAGGATCAGGAAGCAGACCAAAACAAGCGGAGCAGGAACAGAGAGGACCAGTACAGCAAAAATGAAGAGGGACATGACAAAGATCAGGAGCAGGAGAACAGGTGGGAAGAGGGCCAGAGTTTAGAAAAAGGAGAGGAGGGCGAAATAGAGAAAAAAATAATAGAAAAAAGAGAAAAAAAAGAGGAAGTAATCAGAAAAGGGGCAGGAGAGAAAGAAAGGAAGCAGCTAGCAGTATTGTGCGGGGTAGTAGGAATCAGCCCTCTAAAACAGGAACAAGAGATGGGACAGCAGAAGGAGCGCTATCAGCAAAGAGGAGGAGGCAGACAGGGTTTCAGTAGGAGCGGCTGCCAAAGCAGAGAGAAGCAAGAGCATTGTGAGCCAAGAGGAGGAGGCAGCCAGGATTATAGCAGGAGCGGTTGCCAAGGAGACCAACAACAAGAGCTTGAAGTTCAGAAGAAAGTGGTTGGAGACCAAGAAGATGAGGCAGCAGCCAAGATAGAGGACCAGAAGAATGGGAGTCTAAAGAAGGACCAGCAAGACATCAGTCCAAATGACCTGGAAAAGAGAGTGGATAGGTTGGACCAAGAAAACAGGGACCAGCCAAGGTGGACCAGAGATGGAGGAGGTAAGAAAAATAAAAAAGAGAAAAATGAAGGAACTGACCAAGAGAAATGGGACCAGCAGGAGGTAGACCAAGAGCAGCACCAAGATCAGCATCAGGACCAGCCCCAAGAGCAGTCCAAGGAGCAGCGCCAAGACCAGGTTATAACGGACCAGCCAGAGGAGCAAGATCCTATAGACCAACAGGAGGAGCCAAGTGTGGATTTATCCACAAGCCAGGTAGACACCACGATCTCAACCAGATCAGGAGGGGCATGGCAGTAGGCACCAGAGGACCAAGTGAGTATCACCAAGGAGGTAGGCATGTTGGTTCAGCAGTTGCAAGTGGCATTGGCACAAGCATCTCGTGTGCAGGATTTGCAGGAGCAGGAGGATTGCTCTGGCCCCAGCTACCCAGACCTTATCAGCTTCAGGCTTAGTCAGGAGGAGAAGATTTAGGAGTTGACTAACCAGCTCCAACATGCTCAGCAGCGGTTAGTGGCACTTCAGTAGGACCAAGAGAGGGAGAGCCAGGCTTGGGTTGATCAAGGGGTCCAGGCAGAGGTACTCAGGACCAGGAGGATGGAGTTGGAGGTCAAGACCAATGCCCGATTGAACAACTTCGACCGATTGGCACTAGAGAATCAGCAGTTGAGTACGAAGAGTACCGGTAGGACCAGTGGTAGACTCGGTTATAAATTTTTTGACACTTTTTAATTTTCAGCTAACTACATAAAACTAGAAGCCAGAGCATCTGAGGGCAGATGCACACTAAAAGGGGATAATGTTAAAGGGATTTTTTGCCTTTTTACCTAGGAGCAGTAATTTAGGAGCAGAACAGTAAACTGCTAGGAGCAGTAAAAACAGTTAGGAGCAGTATAACAGTTAGTTACTGCAGATTTCTTAGTTACTGCGTTTTGGATGAAGTTTTGACAGTCGGATGAAAAATCGACTTGGATGAAAAACGGATAGATTGGAGGGTGGCGGCTAGGGTTTGGGGGGGGGTTAGTGAGGAGTGAGGGTGGCGGCTCTCACTCTCTCTCTCTCCCCTTGGAGTTTGTGCAGCCATGGAGGTTAGTGTGGTGAGTAGAATGTGAGGAGATTTTATGAGGTTGTAGGATAGGAGGAGCAGGACTATTAGAAGCAGATCTGATTGTACCTGAAGGACAGTAATGATGAGAAAAGCGATCATTGGATCATTGGAGTTTGTGCACATTGAATGCTAGGGCTTAAGGCAGAATTGCATTGTGGGTTCTTGCATTGTGGGTTTTAGAACTGATGGAGCAGTAGATCAGGGCAGTATGGTTAGACGTGGTGCTGTTCAGGGGCAGAATGGTGTTTGAGCAGAATTAGTTAGGTGGGTACTAAAATTTCGAGGGTTTCTTCTTAGATCTGGACAGTAAACATTAGCTTCCAAAGGGTGAGCTAAATCACCCTTTAACACAGAAAAGAGGAAGAGACATTCGATAATCCTATCTTAAATATTTCTCAAGAAGATGCTTGGCGCCTTTAAATATTGGCTTTTCATTCATTTGAAAGTGGTCATCGTCCAAAACTGAAGGACAAAGGATGAGGGTTGAGCCGAAGTCAATTAGCATTTAGAATTTTAAAAAAATAAAAAAAATTGAAATTATAAAAGCAAAAAAAAAAAAATAATAATAATAATATTAAAAAATGAAATTAAAAATATAGAAGTAAACAAAAGCAAAAAAAATTATTAAGGTTGAAAATAAAATGAAGGCGATTGAGAAAATGAAAGAGAATAATAGGAAAGGACTCTTTTGACCCTTTAACAAGATAGATAGAATAATGGAAGTTAATATAATTTATTTTTTTTAAAAAAAAGTAAAAAAAGTTGACAGGCATGTAGACTATGGCGGATGAATTCTAGCAATATTAATTACATGTTACGAAATTAAATGTTACTTGATCACTTTTAAGAGGTTCAATACCAATACATTTTAAGTAGTAATTTGCATATAAATGTGAGGGGATAAGGGGAACTAATGTATGCCTGAACTAGTTAGAAGGAGCTGGAGCAAAGTAATTGGTGCACGCCAAAAAATTAATCACCAAGAAAAGAGAAAATGACCTACAAATTCAATGAAAATACTGAAATTAGTCCACAGTTATAGGGTCAATTAAATTACTAAAATTAGTAACTTTCTATAAATATACTCAGAATATTCGAATCTTCTAATTTTATATTTTATTTTTAGTTTAAAAAGTGCTATTTTAAGGTTCGGTCCCCCATTCTGTGCTCTCCGCTCTCCAAATCTGCGCTCACCGCTCTCTGCTCTGCGCTCTCCGCTCACGTACAAGCTACGTCCGTCTCGGTGTCGTCTTCGGAGCCGTCTTCCACAATGACAGGCATCTGCATAGGGCGAGCCCGTCTTGGGCCTCTTGGGCGTGAGAAGTTTGTCTTGTCCGGGCGATGAGACTCCTTGTCAGCTCCGATGGGGACGTCGGCTTTTCGCTTCTGTGAACCGAAGACTTCCGCTCCAGGCATGATAGGCTGACGGGTGTAGAACTCATCCGCGCCAGGCATATCAAGCATGGGGTTTTCGAGCAGTGTAGGATTTTCCCATTTCTTCGCATTCCGTTCCTCCATCCGGAGCCTGAGTTCCTTTTTGGACGGTCGTGTTCCGTCAACTTCACCTTTGAGGAACTGGTAGTAATTAACAACCTGTAGAAAAGCTCGAACAAAATCGTCCACGGTAGCAACGTAGAGGTCGTTCCCGTTGTTTCCTGAAGCTTAGAGCCACTTGTTGTGAACTGTTTCGGCGGGGTTACAGGTCGGCATCTCTATGAGTTCTTCTTCCGTGAATTTCTGCAATTTTGACAGTAGGTGCCTTTAGATTCACCGAATAGAGTTTTGTAGGTTAGGGCTAAGAAACCAATATCAAAAGCATTAAAACAGAGTGCAGAAATCATACCGTGGTCATGAATCCTCTCCACTGGCGGAAGCGGTGGTGCCAGAATGACAGCCACTGATTGAGTTTGATGAGTCCGCTCTCGCCAACGACCCCGGTGGATGCCCACCATGCTCGCAACGCGTGATACAGAGTGTCCGCCTCTGCCATGCTGGTCGCATTCTTGTACTGAGTACACATCTTCTTGTGCTGTTCCCAGAGTTCTTCGGGGAAGTGCTTCCGCGTATACTGGACCATGTTCTGAGTCCAGTGGAACA
The DNA here is from genome assembly GCA_014871385.1 of Ceratodon purpureus. Classification (NCBI taxonomy): domain Eukaryota; kingdom Viridiplantae; phylum Streptophyta; class Bryopsida; order Pseudoditrichales; family Ditrichaceae; genus Ceratodon; species Ceratodon purpureus. Next base: position 19,839 of record CM026422.1, read on the forward strand.
AGCACGACCTCTCCCGGTCCTCCATTGGGTCCTCTTTGTTGCCATTGCCGTATAGGATTCGCACTGCATTCCAATTCGCCTGTGCGTTATCCGCCATGAACCCCTTGAAGTTCGGCGCTGCAATGCCATTGTTCTCCATGACCAGGTTTAGGTTTTTCCAGAAGACGAGCTGGGCCTCCGTGTCCTCGGACTGCATGTCGCAAGTGGCGATTGTCATCACGCGGCAGTAGGTGGCATCGTACACATGGCACGCCATCGTCGACCAGTCTTTGACACGTTTTACATGGTCGAACATGATCCATGCGTTCTCCAAGTCGCCACTAGCTTGCATTTGGCAACCAAGTCGACACCACTTCCCGGCCCGACCTCCGACATCTTGAAGACGAAGACTTTGTCACGCATAGCTCCCTGACCAGGAAACCTATTCTTCTGGACATACGCCCAGAGACTGTTTCCACGGAGCTTGGTGATACCGTCCATGACTCCGTACCTTCTGTATTTTTTGAAGGTGGCGACTTTGTTGCGGATGTTTGGTGACGCCATGTCTTTGCATCGATCCAGAACAGGAATCAGCTCCTCCATCGTCAACTTCCTCGGAGGTGCATCCTTTGGCTGTAGCAGGTAGCTCCCGATGAGGAGTTTGCTCGCCTCAAGGACAACGGCGCTCTTTGTTGCTTTGTTGTTCATCTCTAGGTCCTGCTCTTCTATTAAGCTACTAATCTCTGCTTTAGAGTCTCTATAGTCCCCAACTTTCACTGGATGATCATGTGTTCCTATGTGAATACAAGCTCTAGTCTGATTCGGTTTGCCCACAACGTAATAAATCTTAGCCTCGCATGTAGCTACACATGATGGAGGTTCTTTACATACCTTGCACACTAGCGTGGAGTCAGATGGAGGAGGCTGATCAATGAGAAAAGCTTGCAGGGTACAGCCTTCGAACTCAGTCTCGTTAACCTCGAAGATCTTGGGAACACGCTTCAGGAAGTCACACTCCTCGTTCGTGCAACGCAGCCATCCGACGCAGGTGGAACTTCGAAAAGACAGTCCGAAGTCGTTTTTGATGTTTGTTGTGATGGTGTTGGTCCACAAGTGTCCGTCGTATCGTTTGTCCATTCCTTGCATTGACTTGGCGGCGAGCTTAGAGGATCCTGCAGCAGCTGGGGGCAACTCAAAAAGAACCGGACCATCAAACATCGCAGGCAAGTACTCAACTCTCTCGTGTCTAATAGTGGAATAGTCTATCTTCTTCAAAATGTTTTTTGACCCACGCGCCTTTGCAAGCTGTTGAAGGAGCGGAACAATGCTAACTGTGACTTGGGACAATGGAGGAGACACATTGGAAGGAGGAGCATCAACGTGGACCTTAGGCACCAACTTGACGGGACTGACTTTGTCATCAGAGGAGAGAGAAATGACTGTCGAAGGAGGAGGTTTCTCTACATCTGAAGTTTCAGTACCAAGCTCGACTTTGACCTTGACATCACGAGGTAAGGGAGTCTGAATTGTGCAAGTAGAAGAGCGAAGGGGGGTGAGGATCTCAGTGGATGCAGCCATCAGAGAATCAGTAAGACCATAGACTCTATAGGATCCAGAGAGGAGTCTCCACTGCAACATATTGTTCTCATCTGTCATGGAAAGTTGTCCGAGGGTGTGGGTAACCTCGGCAGTAACGTCATCAAAGATCTCCTCCTCTATATTGATGGAATCCTCCTGGAAATGGAATCTGAGACTAAGGCGAAGAGACGAAACTCTAGCTAGACCATCGTCATCTACGCGAAATCTAAGAGGAATCTTCATGCCCTGGGCGTACAGACAGACCATCCCCATGTTCGCTGGTAACTCAGGGAAGAAGGGAGAAGAGTGAGTGTACTAGCGAAGCGATATCGCGAGAGAAAAGTGAGAGGAATGATGCATCGCTGTTGATCATTATATTCAGGTTGGAATGTCCATGTGGACGACTAGGTAATAATTCATTATGTTAGTTAACGAATGTATGATTAAAGGCGAGACGGCGCTAACTAATTTGAATGCTGCTTTTTGCAGGCCCAAGTATACGAGGTAGGAGTTTTTAGAACTAAGCATTTAATATTTGAATCGTGGAACCCATTCTATTTGATATAAAGTTTGGTAAGTTTAGAGTGAGGCGTCAGTTGCTCCCATATATAATACAATTATTCCATTGCTCAATGAAATTTATTATTATTTTGTGGACTTGTTTTTTCTTCTACCAATTTAGATTGATCACATGAACTTTAATTCAAAATGCATTTATTTCTAGTTCAAATTAAATTAAGTAGTTTAGGCATAAAGTAAGTATTTAGGACTGAGGCAGAGGGGTTGGAGGTTTGGGATATATAAGATGAAGGGTAGTTAGAAGAGAGCTATTTTGTGAGAAGAGTTCTCTCGTTAGTTAGACACATGAAGGAGAGGAGAGCATCTCCTACCACTTGTGTGACGTGTAAACCTATAAGAAAAGCATATGGTACAGATTTTACGAATAGGAGAGCGAGGAAGAGGAGAGAGTCACGTAGAAAGGCGAACTCTAGATGCAACCTCTTGGGTGCACCTCTGAAGGTTCGAGGAGCTGGGCTGCCTTTGGCAATTAAATTTTGTAGCATTCGTAAACTCATTCTGGAGTCTATAGTAGCAGTAGAAGAGGAGGTTTCGAGGAGAACCTAGTTGAGCATCGGGAGCATGACATAATAAGTAGCGGAGAGAAACAGTTAGAGATGACGGAAGAACTAGGGTTCAATTCCAGTTCGGCTTTAGAGACACCACAACCTTCTTTCGATTTTAAGGAGTGTTCGACAAGAGGGACGGATTCACAGTCGAGCGACCATTCTAACACGGATGTAATAAGTTTCATAATCGATACCTTAAAATATGCTAAATGTAAATTATGTATTTTTGAGAGTTACATTCAATTCTATGTAATGTCTTCACGTTTTCTTTTTTTACTGTTAAGAATTATGATGTTGCATCAAACCGAGTGGTTGTTTAGATCAAAAGATGCGAGGTAGTAATAATCATCATAGTCTTAAATTTTTGTGCAGATTGTCGATTGGTTTAGGATTGATCAAGAGGTTGTAGAGGAAAAGACGCCAGAAGTGGATGCGGGCGAGGAGTCAGATACTGAGACTTTGATAAAAGTGGCTCGTAGAGCAAGGCGAGAAATTATGGAGGCGGGCGAAGGTGGGGAAGCAAACGCTGCGAGACGAGCGGGACGAGGGGACCCCGGAAGTCCATCTCTGAGGAGTCTGGACGAAGACCAATCGCAGGGTAGAATGGCGGGTCCCTTTGATGACAACGAGTGTGAAGAGGTTGAGGTTGCGGATCGAGGGAGAAGGATAGGTGGTCCAGGGAGAGGGAGAGGTCGAGGAAGTCGAGGGAGAAATAGAAGTGAGGGCACTTCTCATCTCCAACTTGCGGCATCGATAGTGGAGCCTACTGTTGTGAGAATGGCGGCGCGTGGAGAAGACCATGGGGTGGAGGAGATGGACAGCGCGGGCTGGGAGACGGATCGAGGTGTAGCGAGAGGAGGTAAGGGTTCGGGTTTGGGAAGTTGGGTTCTTGAATGCTGTTATGGGTGAGGTTCGGGATTCGCAAATTGTTCTGCAAAGGGAGGCGGAGTGAGAGATTCGGATCGCAAATCTCTCTGCAGCTCAGTCTGCGAGAGCGGAGGTCGCGGATTGGGCAGTGATTGTTGAGATCGTTCCATTTGTTTTGGGTGAGGTTTCGGATCTAGAGGGAGTGTACAGAAGTTGGGGGTTTGAGGAGGTGGGGGGAGGCCGCGAGGGCACATTGGAGTGGGATGCGACTGCCATGGCCACGAAGGCAATGGGGCAGGGGATGTACATTCGGTACAAAATGTGGGGGTTTGGGGAGGTGGGGGGAGGCCGCGAGGGCACATTGGAGTGGGATGCGACTGCCATGGCCGGGAAGGCAAGGGGGTGGGGAGACCCACACTCTGTACAGAATGTGGGTTTTGGAGAGGTGGGTGAGGTGGAGGGAGGTCGCGAGGGCACATTGGAGTGGGATGCGACTGCCATGGCCACGAAGGCAAGGGGGCAGTGGATGTACATTCTGTACAGAATGTGGGGGTTTGGGAAGGTGGGGAGAGGCCGCGAGTGTCACGGACATACATTAGAAACTTCTATAGAATATTCTTAAAAGATTCCTTCAAGATTCTATTGGAAACTTCTAGAAGATTCTTAGAATATTCTTAGTATATTCCAATAGATTCTAGGAAGCTGCTTGAGAAGCTTCTTGGTTAGTAGAAGTTGTTTGAGAAGCATCCTAGTTGGCAGAAGTAGCTCGAGAAGCTTCCTATCCAGTAGTATATATAAGAGTCGAGGCTAAAGGGTTCTTCAGTCTCGACAACGCATCTCTTGGAGCTCTAGCTCACCTCTCTTGGTGTTGTTCGTATACTCATCTGATCAATCTAGTTCTTGTCTGTTTTCTCTGAACTTCTTGTTTAGATCTCTTGTCTGTATTTCCGTGTCCGTAACAGTTTGTCGAGACTAACTTCATCTCAAATAACAGAGTTGGATCCTTCTTGCTTGAGAGTGGATTACCCCTCTTCTTGAAGGTATTCTAGCGTTTTAGGGGTTGCGGATTACCCTCCTCTAAACTGATATTTTTTTTCAATTACAATATCGGAGCTTAGTTCTTCAAGGCAGAGAGTGGACTACCCCTTTTTCTTGAAGATACTTAAGCGTTCCAAGGGTTGCGGATTACCCTCCCTTGGCCTGGTATTAATTTCTTCGTTCTTTAGTATTTAGTGAGATCATTTAGTATTTTCTATTCTCTTTTCTCCAAGGATTTAGTAGTTTCTTCTTCTCTCAACAATTCTATCCATCCATTTCCTTAATATGGAAGTAAATCAGGCCATGGATAGTGCATCGCCACAAATAGAGAATAGAGTGGCAACTCTTGCAGATCTTCAAGCTCTTATGAATAGTGTGCGGGAGGAGATTGCATTTCTTCGCAATCCAAGTAAAGATTCTCAAATTGATCCAGTGACTGAAGAAGCTAGACGTGAAATTCACAGCCTACAACAAGAGCTTGTTCGATTAAGAGAAACAAGACATGTATCACCTACGACCCTGATAGACAATTCAAGGACTAGTACAAAAGAACCAAAAGCAAGTATGCCAGACAAGTTTGATGGAACAAGAACCAATTTCCGAGGTTTTGTGCAACAAGTACGACTTTATCTACGCCTATATCCTTCTCGTTATCCAGATGGATTTACTCAAGTTGCGTTCATAGGTACTCTTTTATCAGGAAATGCTCGCTCTTGGTTTGTTCCGTTATTGGAAAAGGATTCTCCAATACTGTACAACCTAGAGGCTTTTATGGAAAGATTTACCGCTGCGTTTGGAGATAGCGATCGAGAAGGAGTGGCTGAAAGAAAGATACAAAATCTGCGACAAGGATCACGTTCTGCTGCAATCTATGCGGCAGAATTCCAACAACTTACTTGTGATTTTGATTGGAACGATAAGGCGTTCATGACACGATTTCGTTATGGACTGAGAGATGATGTCAAGAACTTGTTGATCACTATGCCTAAGGTGAATACTTTAGAAGAACTTATATCTCAGGCAATTTATTTGTGACAACCGCCTTTTTGAATTACGACAAGAAAAACGATCAGGCTGGAGGAATGATGGAGCATTTGCTGCATTTTCAAAAGGTCAAGAAAATCGCTCTACAGGTGCTGAACCTATGCAAATTGATGCGGTACGTTTTAAACCCCTCACAGCTGAAGAAAGGAAGCGACGGTTTGAACAAAATTTGTGCTTATATTGTGGAGAGGCGGGACATACAGCAACAACTTGTTCGAAGAAACAGAAGCCTCAAACGACAAGACTAAGGAATACAAACATACAGGAAAACGAGGACGCCCAGCCACAATAGGGACTGTGCGGCTGGACATCTCAACATCCAAAATTAATCCAGGTCCCTTTCTCTCAGCTCAACCTTCAGATTGTTTTATGCTACCTTTACATCTTGGTATTCAAGAACTACAAGCCGATGCTTTATTAGACTCGGGTGCATCCGCTTGCTTTATAGATGAAGAGTTTACCAAGCTTCACAATATTCCTCTTGTGAAAAAACCAAAGCCTGTCCATGTAGAAGTCATAGACGGACGACCATTGTCTTCAGGCAATGTTATCCATGAAACCAAACCGTTGAAGGTACGTCTTGAAAACCATGAGAGCAACATTGTGTTTAATGTTATGAAGACCCCTTCATGTCCTGTCATTTTGGGACTATCTTGGCTTGCTAGATATAATCCATTAATAGATTGGAAGTTGCGGAAAGTGACATTTCCAACAAACTCCTTGAAGGTAGAATTTGCCAAGACAATGTCTAGAAATAAACCTTTGTTTATAGGTGCAAGAGCTTTTATGAAGGAAGCCAAACACAATACACCTCTTGTCATCTTTGCAACTCCGACTTATGAAGATGCGACTCCAACTTTTGGTATTCCGAAGCAGTATGAAGGATTCGAAGATGTCTTTGAAAAGAAGAATGCTGACATGCTGCCAGAACATCGACCCTACGACTGTGCTATAGACCTTCATGAAGGAATGCAACCACCTTTTGGACCAATCTACAACTTATCGCAAACAGAGTTGGCAGAATTGCGGAAGTACATTGACGAAAATCTAGCCAAGAATTTTATTCGTCACTCAAAGTCGCCAGCTGGAGCACCGATCTTGTTCGTGAAGAAGAAGGATGGCTCTCTGCGGATGTGCGTGGACTATCGAGGACTCAATAAGGTAACTAAGAAAAATCGTTATCCGTTACCTTTGATTTCTGGTCTTTTGGAGCAGCTTGGGCGTGCAAAGATCTTTACGAAAATTGATCTGAGGGGAGCTTACAACCTTGTACGAATCAAGGAAGGAGACGAGTGGAAGACAGCTTTCCGTACAAGGTATGGTCATTTTGAGTATAACGTCATGCCCTTTGGTCTTACCAATGCTCCGGCTGTTTTTCAACATATGATGAATGACATCTTTCGGGAGTACCTTGACGACTTTGTTGTCATCTATCTGGATGACATTCTGATATTTTCGAAGAACGAAGAAGAGCACAAGAAGCATGTTCGTTTGGTCCTTGAGAAACTACGAGAACGAGGACTCTACGCCAAGTTGGAAAAATGTCTATTCCACCAAACCGAGATGGAGTTTCTAGGGTTCATTGCAACTACAGATGGTTTGAAGATGGACCCGAAGAAGGTGGAAGCAATTGTATCCTGGGAGGTTCCGAAGACGGTTAGAGACGTGCAATGTTTTCTTGGCTTTGCTAACTTCTATCGGATCTTCATCAAGAATTATTCTCGAATAGCTGCTCCACTCACTCGGTTGACTTGTAAGGACAAGCTTGAATGGGGACCTCAAGCAGAAAAGGCATTCCAAGATCTTAAGACAACGTTTACTATGGCTCCAATCTTGGTACACCTTGACTTTGCAAAGGCCTTCTATTTGGAGACCGATGCTTCTGATTTTGCTTTAGGAGCTGTACTTTCACAGATGAACGTAGACGGTAAGCTCCATCCAGTTGCTTTTTATTCTCGGAAGTTCTCTGCCGCTGAAATCAACTACGAAATCTACGATAAGGAACTCCTTGCTATAGTGGATTCTTTCCAAGAATGGCGACACTTTCTCGAAGGCGCTGCGCATCCGGTGACCGTATATACGGATCACAAGAATTTGGAGTACTTCATGTCGGCTCGAGTCCTGAATCGACGTCAAGCTCGGTGGAATATGTCGCTGTCACGATTTGACTTTGTTATTTTCTATCGGCCTGGGAAGCAACAAAGACTATCCGATGCATTATCGAGGAGATCATATCTCGTGCCTAAGGCTGGAGAAGCAGCGTTTGATCAACAATGCGTCACATTGTTGAAACCGGAGCATTTTAGAATTCGCGCTGCTGTCGTGCCAATTGATGCAGACTTCCTCAACCAGATACGTACTGCGACAATTGAAGATTCTGTCACTCTTGAGATCAAGAAGCGTGCTGATAATGACAAGTTCAAGATGGAGGGACATCTTTTGTACTTTGAAGAGCGACTATATATTCCGAAAGGACCAACACGACTTCGAGTTCTCCAATCTCGCCACGACTTTCCTGTAGCAGGTCATTTTGGATACAACAAGACATTAGAGCTTATTTCACGAGATTTTTGGTGGCCCCAAATGTGGAAAGATGTAAAAGAGTTTGTGATCTCTTGTGATATTTGTTCAAGGTCCAAGAATCCTCGGCATCGCCCCTATGGACTTCTGCAGCCATTACCTATTCCGCATCGACCATGGTCTTCAGTCTCCATGGACTTCATTACGGACCTGCCGCTTTCAAACTCGTTTGACAGCATCTTTGTTGTAGTGGATCGGCTTACAAAGATGGCGCACTTTATTCCCTGCAAGAAGACATCGTCAAGTGAAGACACAGCAAGATTCTTTCTTGATAATATATATCGTTATCATGGTTTGCCAGATGATATTATATCGGATCGAGGAACTCAGTTTGTTTCCAAGTTCTGGAAATTTCTTTTTGAGATATTAAAGGTGGATATCAAGCTTTCTTCGGCTTTTCATCCTCAAACCGACGGTCAGACAGAACGGGTGAATCAAGTCTTAGAGCAGTATCTACGTTGCACCATCAACTATCAGCAAGACGATTGGATCGAGTATCTACCGTTTGCCGAGTTTGCCTACAACAACACCCTTCATGCGTCGACTCAACAAACACCGTTTTTTGCCAATTATGGATACCATCCAAAACTCGATTTGTTAAATCCAGTGGCCAATAACAACCTAGCAGCAGAAGGCTTTGCGAAGCAGCTATCAGAACTTCAAGCTACGTTGAGATTTCAATTACAATCTGCTCAAGAATCTTACAAAGCGGCCGCAGATAAATTTCGGAATAAGGCACCTATTTTCAAGATTGGAGCTAAAGTATGGCTTCTTCGACGGAATATTCAGACTAAACGACCGTGTGATAAATTGGACTACCGCAGATTAGGACCATTTGTTGTCCAGAAGCAAATCAATCCCGTGGCTTACCGTCTGGAATTACCAGCCGCTATGAAGGTACATCCAGTCTTTCATGTTTCTTTATTGGAGCCTTATCGAGAATCGTCTTTTCCTGGAAGAGTGCAAAATCCGCCACCTAGCATTGAAATTGAGAACCACGAGGAATACGAGGTCGAAAAGGTGCTAGATTCACGACGAAGGTGGGGCAAGTTGGAGTATCTTGTTCATTGGTACGGCTATGATATTAATGAGCGAACGTGGGAGCCAGCCGAAAATCTTGCTAATGCGCCGCAAAAGGTACAGGAATTTCATCAACAATATCCTGATAAACCGAAGCCATCTCGATGATAGCTTATTTCTCAAGTTTCTCCAGACATTAGTATAAAAGGAGGGGAGAACGCTACCAAAACTCATAGTTGATGTTATTATTTTCTGTAAGCTAGAGTAGAGTTTATCCGAGTAGTCATAGTTTGGTCTACAGTCATGGATAGTCAAGAGTTAGATACTATGCCAGTCATGTCATCTCAACCAACGAATTCACGTAGGCGATCCCGAGATGAAGAACCGCCTGTACCACGACGACGACGGAGGATACCAAGCAACCGATCGCTGGTGATTGTATTCGAGGTGGAGCCTGCTTTCAATGGTCTACCAGAAGGAGTGTTTGCTGGACAATTTCACAATGAAGACACGGAAGTTCATGCTTGGTCAGAAGTGGAAGGCGTAGGCCACTACCGTTGGCTTCAAGGACCAATGAACCACCTACCTCGTGAACAAGAATTGGAGTTCATTGCAGACGTGATGCGACAAATCTTCATTTTTCTACGATGGTATAGACCGGCAGCAAAACTGCTTCTCGGAGACCTCGAAGCTAGAAGGGGAGGTGATGTCACGGACATACATTAGAAACTTCTAGAAGATTCTTCTAGAAGTTTCTTTGAAGATTCTATAGAATATTCTTAAAAGATTCCTTCAAGATTCTATTGGAAACTTCTAGAAGATTCTTAGAATATTCTTAGTATATTCCAATAGATTCTAGGAAGCTGCTTGAGAAGCTTCTTGGTTAGTAGAAGTTGTTTGAGAAGCATCCTAGTTGGCAGAAGTAGCTCGAGAAGCTTCCTATCCAGTAGTATATATAAGAGTCGAGGCTAAAGGGTTCTTCAGTCTCGACAACGCATCTCTTGGAGCTCTAGCTCACCTCTCTTGGTGTTGTTCGTATACTCATCTGATCAATCTAGTTCTTGTCTGTTTTCTCTGAACTTCTTGTTTAGATCTCTTGTCTGTATTTCCGTGTCCGTAACAGCGAGGGCACATTGGAGTGGGATGCGACTGCCATGGCCACAAATGCAAGAGGGCAGGGGATGTACATACGGTACAGAATGTGGGGGTTTGGCGAGGTGGGGAGAGGCCGCAAGGGCACATTGGAGTGGGATGCGACTGCTTTGGCCACGAAGGCAAGGGGGCGGTTCATGTACATTCTGTACAGAATGTGGGGGTTTGGAAAGGTGGGGGGAGGCCGCGAGGGCACATTGGAGTGGGATGCGACTGCCATGGCCACGAATGCAAGGGGGCGGGGGATGTACATTCGGTACAGAATGTGGGGGTTTGGGGAGGTGGGGGAGGTGGGGGGAGGCCGCGAGTGTACATTGGAGTGGGATGCGAGTGCCATGGCTGCGGGGTCTCGGGGGCGGGGGATGAACATTTTGTATAGAATGTGGGGGTTTGGGATGGGGAATAGAGAAGTTTAACACCTCATGACGAATTTTTTTGTTTGGATTGCAACTCTTTTTTTGGAATCTTAGAATTTGTTTGCTGTCTGTGTTGTAGGAGTTCACAGATCAACTCACTGCGCCTGAAGCTGATGGTCCAACTCCTGCAAAAACTGAGGTAATTTAAACTTATTTTCTTTTTGTATTGAATATTGCAATGAAGATTAAACTTCTTTAAGTAGTTTTGTAACCTAAAATGGTTAACTGACGATGTCTTTTTACCTCTGCATGTAGGTATTCTCAAATGCACCCTTGTCCATCAGTTCCCCGATCACAGTGATCAATGTTTCCGACCTCTCGGATTCATTTGTTCAGCCCCATTTATGTAGGTGTGATTTAGGAAACCCTATAGGTTTAGGTAGTGAACCTCTCGAGGTCCACTCTCCTCAGTACATGCCTACGTCTTCTGTCTATGAGCCTACATCCCCGGGCTACATGCCTACTTCTCCACGACTTGGTACCCCGCCGATGTCTCCACCTTCTCCTTCCTCGCCTATTAGAGTGAGGAGGCCAGCCCATGTTGTCTTCGCCCTCCCGGTGATACTACCATGCCCTGTCCAACAGACTAGGCGTTTTTGGAGAAGGCGCCGTCATTGGAACTGTAGACAGGCTAGGGAGTATTATAGTCGTGCTCCACGTACATAGTGGCCTATGTACTTCTTTCTATTGTTGCTGGTGATTGGTTTTCGAGAAGAGATGTATCAGTACAGGAAGCTATTTATCTACTCTTCTTCATAATTGTTTTACTTCTTTTGATCCTTGTTTTGGAATCAAATTTGAAAATGTATGACTTCTGGCAGGTAACTTAGACACAGGATATGTTGCCAGCGCCATCTTGTCCTCCAGATTTGACGAATGCAGTGGACAGTCAATTGGGACATCGTGTACAGCACAAAGTGGACACCGCAGGCGTCATCAACAATCTCCGAATACTTCCAAAGGCAAAGTCGCGTATCCTAGTTCCCCTTTGCAGAATGCTCTCAATGGCAAGAGTGAGACCTGTGGGAGAAATGGGAGTTCAACATTTGGGGCGAGAGTTTGTCAAAGGCTACAGAGATGGAGACTGAGTCATGTACATTTCCATGTACAACCACGAAGAGAAGACAGCCAATGTCACTGAGGAGACCAAGGCTGAGTGGAGCCTAGTTGGCAAAAAGTGAATGATGCTTTCGAAGATGAGTTGTTGGCCGACTCAGATTGGAAGGAGTTTTCTGGGAAGATGTTCTATGTTTGGGAAGGTAACCATCGCCTTGCTGCATGGTACAGACATATCAACAACCATCACATCGACGATCCTATGTGGCACATCTCTGTGGATTGCATTGTTCTTGACCCTCGCGGTCATGTAGGAAACCTTCTTCATGCCATGCACGACATCAACTAGTGAGAACTTAAATCCTTTATTTTTTTCACACATCTTGCATGCAGCTTGAACTCGTTCTTTATGCATTTTACTAACTATCTTCTATTCGTACAGGTCTCCAGAAAATGATCATGTAAAGAGTAATCTTCCGGCTAAACTTTTTCGAATTCGCTCCTTCGATGTGATGAAATTGGAGGAATTCAAGGATCTCCACAGACCAGCTGAGTATCAATTATCTTTGAACCACAAACCTTCTAATCCATCTTGGTTTACCTTGCCAACCAAAGTCTTCATCGCGTTTTGTTAAAGGGTGATTTAGCTTCACCCTTAAAAGCTATTCTTCTATCTAGATCTAAAAAGAAAACCTCGAAATTTTATTACCCACCTAACTAATCCTGCTCATTATCATTCTGCCCCTGAACAACACCAGATTCCAAACATTCTGCTCTGATCTATTGCTCCAGCAGTCCTAAAACCCACAATGCAAGAACCCATAATGCAATTCGTACTTGAGCTCTAACATTCAATGTATACAATCTCCAAAAATCCAAGATGGTTTTCTTATCATTACTCTTCTCATACACAATCAGTTCTGCCCTGAGATCCTGCCTTACAGCAGTAACATCCTCCTCCTACCTCCTAACCTCTCTCAATCCCCTTACCATACCTCTGAAACACACACCAAGAGCAAGAGAGAGTGAGAGCCGCCATGCTCTCACTCCTCACTACCCCCAAAACCTAGCCGTCGTCATCCGCTGTCCGTTTTTCATCCGAGTCGATTTTTCATCCGACTGTCAAAACTTCATCCAAAACGCAGTAACTAGGAAATCTGCAGTAACTAACTGTTTTACTGCTCCTAACTACTTTTACTGCTCCTAGCAGTTTACTGTCCTGTTCACAGATTACTGCTCCTAGGTAAAAAGGCAAAAAATCCCTTTAACATTATCCCCCTTTTAGTCTGCATCTGCCCTCAGATGCTCCGGTTTTCTAGTTTTATGAAGTTAACCAAAAATAAAAAAGGGAAATGAAAATGAAAAAAGAGTCCTACTACTGGTCCTACCAGTACTCTTCCTAAAAAAAAACTACTCCTAGCCACTAGCTGGTGTCTCCCTAGTGACTGTCTCCTCGGTAGCTGGTAGTATCGCTCCTGGTCCTGGTGGTGTCCTCGTGGCTACTGGTCCAGAACTTACTGGTACTGATCCTGCACCTGGTCCTGCAGAAATGCCCCAATGGCCAGCCATCACACAATCTGCTCCCTTAACTGAAGGGTCCGTGGATACTCCGAGGTTCTCAGCCCCCTCCTGCTCCTCGTCCGACCAGTATGTGAAGGCTGGGAAAGCCTCAGCAAATCGCAAGAGGTACCTGTTCTGCCTCTCCCGGTCCTCGTTGTAGGCCTTGATCTCATCCCCCACTTGCTTCTTCGTAGTGGTCAGAACATGTCGTTGTAACCCCCTGTTTGCTGGTGTCGAACTGCTGGCCGCTACCTCCAGTTGGCGTCGGAGCTCCTGGTTCTCCACAGCCAGTTTGTCAAAGTCTCGGAGCCTAGCGTTGGTAGCCATCTCTAACTCGATGCGCCGTTTCTTCGTCTCCTCCATCTCGCCCCCTATGGCTGTCCACTTGGCCCGCTCCTTCTGCTGATCTTTAGTGAAGGCAGTCAGCTTCATCCTCGTCTCTGCCCAGGTGGCCTTGAGAGCTTCAAGTTCCTGGTTCTTCTCCTGCAACTGCTGCTCCATCCTCCTGATCTTTTCCTGCTGTTCTTGACCTAGGACCAGTAACTGCTCGTAGGCCGTGTGAACCTCGTCTTGCTGCTTCTGGATTCGTTGGAGGCGTTCGGTCTCTATGACCACCAACTGCATCTGTCCTAAAAGTTTCCCAAACCCCTCAGACAGTTGCATCCTCACTCCTCTATTGTCCTGGAATGCCCCCTCTAGGTTTCGAGGGATCAGTATCTCTGGGTTGAGATTCTCCCTGCCCTCCTGCACCGGCTCCTCCGATGGTGGATCGTCCTGCTCCTGCTGTCGAAGATTGCCACTGTCGGGTGCCTCCTTGTGGACAGTCTCTCGGTGGGAGGTCCTCAAGGTCAGCAAGGTTCTTGATGCTTCAACTGGTGTCTCTGCCCCCTGTACCCGTTCCTCCATACGAGCCTTCTTCTTTGCCCTGGTGTTGGGGGTTCTCCTCACATCTGAATTGATGGCTCCAAGCTCCACCTCTGCTGCTTCCTTGGAATCCATAGATTCCGAGGAACTGTCCTTATATCTCGGGCGTCGTTCCTGTTTCCGCAGCCTCTTTAGCGTTGCTCCCCGGTCCCTTGGGTTTGCTACAGTCTGCTCCTGCTTCCTCTTCTTCTGCCTGGTGTTCCTGGGCTGTCCAGAGCTTGATGATGACTGGTGCTCTTCCCCTGGCCTCTGGTCCGCTGTACCCTTGGTAAGTGTCTGGTTGCCTGCTCCTCCTGGTCCTTCTCCACTCACTACATCAGGGGCTAAGTCGGTTCCTGGTCGCACTGGTGTTGCATCTGGCGATATCTCGCTGCCATCATCCACCTCCTCGCTTGCTTGTGCTGGTTCCGGCTCCACATACTCCTCTTCATCGGGGAACCAGTTTTTGAGTAGGGCGTCCATCAATTCTGCCCCTTTTATTTCCCTAGTGGGACTGGTGTGTACCCGTATCAGCATCCTCCTCAGGCTTGAGAGTATCAAAGGGGCCCAATTATGTTCTCCTCGCTTTACTGCCTGGTACATGTTCTCCAGCAGCTCATTACTGGCGTAATGAGACTTCTTCTTGACACACATGATCTCCACCAATGCTCTGACCCTGTCTTGATACACATCGTCAAACCCCTTGATCCTGGTCCCATCCGAAGTGTGATCTGCCCGGGTTAGTCCAAACGCCCTCATATACCTCGGGTCCATGTCGTTCCTGCTCTTTGGAACAGCTGCTGTCCTGGTCCCCTCAATACCCAAGGCCTGCTGAATTGTCCAAGCCGTGATCTCCACAGGTATCCCTCTCACCGAAGCTCTGATCGGTGTGGTGTACTCGGTCTTCTCTCCCTTCACATAGTGGAATCCCTCCATAAAATCCGACACTAGTTCTGTCCTAGGGGCTGGCCAGGTGTATTCGTAAAATGGACCCAAACTCACCTTTTCTGCCCAGTGGTCATCCTTCAAATCTTTCCACCCTTTCCAGAATTCGAGGGGAATGAATGTGAGCTGAATCGCTCTATTCCTCTTCCTCTCCATTATGACCCTCTTCGGTGCTCTGGCCAAGGCCTCGGTGGTCTTCCTCCTGGTGCTCCCGGTCCTCTGGATTTCTCCTTCAGCTCCTGGCCTGTGCTCCCCGTCTGGTGTTCCTTGCGTCGGCAGTGGTGGTGCTTCTCCACCTTGTGGCTGGATCTCTTCCTGCTCCGGCTGAACCTCCAACTGTTCCGGTGGAGCCCCCCCTTGCTCTGGCTGAACCTCTGCCTGCTCTTCTCTTGCTCCTGTCTTCTCCATATACTCGTGAAGAGTTCCCTTCACTCCTGCCCTAGCTGGCTGTGTGGTGTCCTTGCGGCCTGTACCCCCGCTAGTGGCCATTCGGGACCTCTTGTCGGTTCTACCCGACTGTCTCGACTGTTTGTCTTCTTCCTGTATCACTGCTGGTCGTCTCCAGTCTCCGAATGTCAGTCTTGGTTCCTCTGCTCCACTTCTTGGACTGTTTTCTAAATCTGGAGACTGAATTCTCTGGCCGGACTGCCCCGCCTTTTCTATTTCTTCCCTTTTTACTCTAACTGCTCTATTACCATCTACTTGTTCTCTTTTTTTTTGATTTCTTCTCTTTTCCCTCTCTAAAACCCTAATTTTTCCCCACTGTTCTAAGTCTTTCCTCACTGAACTATCACCCCCCGAGAAGCTGTCCAAACCAAATTGAAAACTTCTCAAACAATCTAGATTTCCTAATAAAACCTGGTCATGGTGGTCTTGTTGCTCCCGATTTGGCTGTTGCGGTCTTCCTCCTCCCTGTAGCTGCTGCTTGCCGTTGGTTTGAACTGCTCGTCTTCCTTCGAGATGCTGCTCACCCTCACTCGTCCTGTTGACACGGTCTCCTTGCTGCTCAGGGTGTCTTCTTCGGTCGCTGTTCACTTCTACCCTTTGATCGTTCTTCAGTCCGCCTTCGCCTAGGGTTTCGCTGGTCTTCCTTCCGCCATGTCTCTCCTCCCACTGCCGTCGTTGATGCTCGTCTAGCCGCCTCCAATGTTCTTCTATTTGTCTTCGGCTGCCTTCCTCAACTCCCGATTGATGCGCCTCCTCAAGCTGATGCTGTTCCTCTCTGATTCGGTGGAGTCGCCTTCCTTCGATCTGCTGTTGCTGCCTCCCTTCAGTCTGCTGCCTCTCCTTCCCGGGCTGCTGATGTCGTCTCTCCTCGAGCTGCTGTTGCCGCCCTTCTTCAAGCAGCTGCCGCTCCTCACTAGGGTCTTGTGCTGTTTCCCTTGTCCTTATGCTTGCTGCACCGCCGCCTTGTGGATACTCGGCCCTTCGTCCCGCCACTCTCCAGTTTCCGCTGCTCTTGCGGTTCACTCGACAACTCCAAAAAGAGTTGGCCTCTCTCCTCAACTCCTCCATGTACTCTCGGGTTTCATCCGAATGGGATGAAGTTCGTCGGCTGTTTTCCATCCAGTCGTTCTGGATGGATACCCGCTCCTGTCCGGATGGATTACATCCATCCTCCTTCTTAATGGGCCGTCCACTTAACTCTCCCATCCCCTTCTTCTTCATCATTACGGTTTCTACTACTCCACATCCAATAACAACTAACTCTTTCTTCTCTTTATTTTTTTCTTTTCTTTGAGTTTTTTCATTTCCTTTATTTTTTTCAATCACCTCCTCCATGTCTCCTTCCTTTGACTGCTGTCCCTCCTCTTGCTCATTTTTATTTTTCTTTTGATTTTTCATTTTTCTCTTACTGTTTTCTTCACCCTTCTGCTGGTTTACTGTTTCACTGCCTCCTTTTTCACCGCTTTTTTCACCTTCTATCCCTGTATTTTCTAACTCTGACTGGACACTATCCCCCTTTTGCTCGTTGACCAGTCCTCTGGTCAAATCTCCTGGTGTCCTGGTTTCCAATACCCGGTTTTCCTTCTCATAAAATCTATATGGTTTTAACTTATTGATGTTGACCAATACTGGGTCGGGTTCAAAATTTTTTACCTGGACCAGCAGAGCAGTGTTGTTGGGGAGCCTGTACTGGACCCTATAAGGTCCAAACCACCGACTTTTGAATTTCCCCACATGCTCCTTATGGCCCTTGGGATACCAGAGCACATAATCGCCTACTTGAAAATCCTTTCGCTTGTAGTGTTGCTGGCTCCAAAGTGCCCGGTTCCACTGCTTGGCCCCTACTGCTTCCTGGGCCTCCAGTCTTGAAGTGTCCATCTGCTCCAAATCCGCAATCCTGGCTGCCAACACCCTGGTTGGTGTATAGTCAATCTCTGAGCTGGTCTTCCTGGTTGGTACTATATACTCTGTCGGCATTAACGGATGTAAGCCATAGACCAGTTGAAATGGTGTGTGACCTGTAGTAACCTTGTAAGCAGTCCTGTAGGAGAGCAGTACAGTATGAAGATGGTCATCCCAATCTGTTCGCCTATCGTTGACCAGTTTGCTCAGTAGGTGACCAATCACCTTGTTTGTTGATTCAGCCTGCCCATTACCCTGGGGGTAATAGGTTGTTGATGTGCGATGCTGGAGCAGAAAATGCTCTACCAGGTGTTCTATAGCCTCATTAATAAAATGAGAACCCTGGTCACTTACAAGTGTCAAAGGACACCCGTATCTTGAAAGGATCTGCTCATACAAAAACTTAGCAGTAACTGCTGCTGAATTAGTTTTGAGCGCCCTTGCCTCCACCCACTTGGTAGCATAATCTGTAGCCACCAGTATGTACCGGTTCCCTGTTCTGGATGCTGTTGGTTTAATGGGCCCGATAAAGTCCAATCCCCATTTCATAAATGGTTCTGCTGGCATACTGGCCACTAAGGTAGCTAAACCAGTATTTGCCATGCCTCCCACTCTCTGGCATCTGTCACACGCCTTGCAGTATTCTGCAACATCCCGATGTATCGCTGGCCACCAGTATCCGGCGTCCAGTATCTTCCTACTGGTGATATCTTGTGAAAAATGACCACCTGCTACTCCATTGTGCATCTCCTTCATCACGACCTCTGCCTGCACTGGGTCCAGTACCCTCCTGACCACCAGATCATGTCCTCGCTTGTGCAGAACTCCCTGGACTAGTGTATAGGGCAGTGACTTCAGAATCAGCTTCCTCTGCTCCTCCTTAGACAAGTCCTGTCGTACAACACCAGATTTTAGGTAAGAACGTACATCTTCTAACCATTCTGGTTTAACATAAAACAAACTTGCATCCTTGGTCTGGTCCTCGACACCAGTTGCTGGTTCTCCGTTGGGCAGTCTTGACATCGCATCTGCCACACCATGGTTTTTCCCTGGCTTATACACCACTGTAAAATCGTATTCTTGAAACAGCAGTAGCCACCTTGCTATCCTTCCTGACACCTGCGGCTTATTGACCAGATACACCAGTGCCATATGGTCAACATAGAAAACAAACTTATTGCCCAGCAGATAATGTCTATACTTGTTTAGAGCATAAACCATTGCCAAAGCTTCCCTTTCAGTAGTACTGTAGTTCCTCTCTGCAGAATTCAGCAATCTACTAGCATAAGAAATGGGCTGGTCACACTTCCCTGTTGGATTTTGGGCCAGCATCACTCCGACTGCTATATTCGAAGCATCTGTATGCACATGGAACTCCAGGTCCCATCTTGGTGCAATGAGAATTGGCGCATTCTGGTACTGCTCCTTGATTTTCTTCCATGCCTGCTCACACTGGTCTGACCAGATGAACTCCTCTGTCTTCCTCATGAGCCTGGTGATTGGCTCCATGATATGTGCATACGACTTAATGTAGCACCTGTTAAACTGGGCAAAACCGTTAAAAACCTGTACATCTACTGGTTTTTCTGGTCTAGGCATGTTCTCGACTGCTTCAATTTTCTTAGGATCAGGAAATTTCCCTTCCTTAGACACAATGTGGCCTAGTATAATACCAGAGAAGACCAGTAGTAAACATTTCTCAGGATTTAGACTTATCCCATACTCACGGCATTTTTCAAAACACTTTCTCAACTTGACCAGATGACTAATAATGTCACTGTACACACTGAAATCATCTAAAAACAATTTCATAAAATCACCAATAAAATCACGAAAGGCTTTGTTTACTGCCCTTTGGTATGTGGGAGGTGCGTTTTTCAGCCCAAAAGGCATGACTATCCACACAAATGCTCCCCAGTCGGTTACAAAAGCAGTCTTGTGCCGGTCCTCTGGTGCTATCTGAATCTGGTGGTACCCGGAGTACCCATCCAGAAACAAATACATCTCATGTCCTGCCACAGAATCCAACACTTCCTCAGTAAATGGCAATGGATACGGGTCCTTTTTAGTGGCAGCATTCAATTTGCGAAAATCAATACAAATTCTCAACTTTCCATTTTTTTTTGGAACAATGACAATAGGGGATAACCAGGTGGCATCCTCTACTGGTGTGATGAATCCAGCCTGAAGCAGTTTATCCAAATCCTGCTTCACAATACTGGCATAATTTGGATTCATGCGATATCTGGCCTGGTGGGACGGTGGGATATCCTTCTCCAACTCAATCCTGTGCTGTGCAATTGAGGGTGGGATACCCTTCAAGTCCTTATAGGTCCAGGCAAATACATCCTTGAACTCCCGGAACAGAGCTTCTGCTTCAATGGCCTGTTCTGGACTGATGGCTGCATTAATCTTCAGATACAGGGGCTCCTCCTCTGTTCCAAGGTTAATTTTTCTCAACTGCTCCGACTCTGGTAAGGTCCAGGATGCAATCTTCAGTTTCTTCACTTTCTCCCGGGCTGGTGTCTCATCCACCTCAATGTCGCCCTCCTCAAAGTTGTAAAAATGGTCTGGGTAGGCTCGCTCTGATCCCCCCTCTTGTCCCTGGTTCTGGTCCGGGTTCTTTGACGGACTCTTGATGTCGTCCTGGTTCTGGCTGTTGTCCTGGTCCTTGTTCTGCTCCATTCGAGGCAGAGTGACTGTTCCAACTGCCAGTAAGTCCTGCTCACTGGCTAACCACAGAGCTTCCTCCTCATCTGTCAGTCCTTCAGTAAAATTATAGCAGACTAGGACTTCAGGTAACTTAGGCCTGGGCCCTTTTCTCTGACTGACTGATATTGTTTTTACAGTACCCTTACCTCTGATCGTAACCAGGTTATTACCCCAGTCATGGTTTACCTTAGCATCAATTAACCAAGGTCTGCCTAGCAGCATACTATAGGCTTCATTAACTTCTTTATTTTTAATAACGGTCAAGGTAATAAGGTAAGGAATACCGTGGATGTGAATTTTCACATTTCGTATCATCCCCACCGGGTCAACGACTGTCTGGTCCGCCATTCTTAATCTGAAAGGAGCAGGCTGTGATTCTTTGAGGCCCAGTCTTTTTCGCTCCTCCTCAGTTATCAGGTTCACACCTGATCCTCCGTCCAGTAGGACATTCTCCAGAGTCCCATTGCCTATCTGCACAGTTAACACCGGCAGTTCCCTGTCAACATCAATAGCCAGACTGCCTATTAAATCAGTCTTACCTGGTTGACTGGTTGTTGGTTTCTTGCTTGGTGCGGGCTCTGGCTGACTTGGCTGGTCTGCTACCATTTCGGGGAATACGTGGGCCTTCACAAATTCTGTCAAATTAGGAGCCATCTTCAGCAGCTGTCCTAGTGAAACTGTGATGGGACTGTCCAGTATTTTTCTTCCAACTACAGTTGCATAGTGCTGCTCCTGGTTGTTCTCTGTACTGGTCTCCCCTTCTGCGCCCAATTCCTGCTCGACTGTCTTGGTGCTGTAGGCTAGTGTATCTGAGTCGGGGAATCCTGCCCACTCATTACCCAGCACCTCCCCATCTCCTTCCTTCTCTGCTGTTTTTAAAGTCGCCCTGAGTCTTTCTACTTCTGCCTTCTTCTGCTCCTCCTGAAACTCGAGTTCTTTCAAGGTATCTAGCATCGAATTCCTGATTTTCTCTTCCTCCTGCCAGTCCTCCTTCGTTCTGGCCTTCCTAAGTTCCGGTTCCCTTGAATCATCCTAGATAGGTAACAGTCCTGCCTTCAGCCTCTGGGCTCTGGTCATGGTAGCTACCCCCACTGACTCTTCAGGTTCCTCGATTAGCTCAATCTCTACATTACTGACATGGTGATCTTGTTTCTTGTTGGTCTTCTCCTGGTCTGCCAAAAACTGGTCCCATTGTGCCTTCTTGGGGCAGTTCCAGCTCCGGTGGTCTGCTCCTCCACACAAGAAACAGCACGGTGGTTGATCACCATAGCTCCTCTGTTGACTGCTGCCTGCCCTAGGGTTTGGTGGTCTCTGATATCCTTGGTTATAGCTGTAAGTTCCTGCAGGTTTAGAAGCAGAAACTTCATTAACAGAAACATGTTCTTCCCCTTCCTTCTTCGCACCTGACCCCCTCTGGTTGGCTGGGTTGTACCAACAGTTTTTGTCGTCATGGCCCAGTTTCTTACAGATGCCACAGGCTTTCCTTGGAGTCTCCTGGTCTGGCTCCTTTCTGGTCACTGTGACTGCCTTACTGCTGGTCTCCACTTTCTTCACTTCAATCTTAGTGGGTTTACCACTAGAGTCAGTGCAGTTCTCCTCACATCTCAAGGCTGCATCCACCAACTCTGTCAAACTCCTGACTGGTGCCACACTAGTAGTGATCTTGATATACTCCAGCAGTCCTGCTCGAAAATTAGTGATTCTGAACCCTTCTCCTGGATCAGATTGTAGACATTTGATTAATGTCATAAATCGATCATAATAATCCTGTACCTTTTCCCTATCCCCCTGTTTGAAGGACTTTAATTCCCTGTATACTGCCTCATCCGTAGTCTGGTCTCTGTACCTTCTCCTGAAGGCAGCTTTAACATCCTCCCATGAGCAGTAGACATGGTTCTCCAGGAAATTCTCATACCATGCACCAACCTTATCCAGCAAAGTGGTACCCATCAGATTGATTATCACCTGCTCATCAGTTTCTCCGTTGTGCCATAGGGTCCTCTCAAACTGCCGTATGTGAGCATCTGGATTCGTCCCTTCCTTGTACTTCGTGTAAGTCAGCGGCTTCCTCTGTGCCACAAGGACTGGTCCTGTCACAGGGGGTACTCTGGGTCTAGCAGCTGGTGGGTAGGCTGGTGGACCATGCCTCACTGGATAACTGCTGTCCGCTATATCCCCTGGTACTCCTATTCCTGTAGGTGGCCTGGTGTCATAGGGCATCCCTCTCATTATCTCCGCTGGTCTTCTGTATCCCGTTCCTGTATCAGGGATTCCTGCTCCGGCTTCTGCTCCTCCGCTTGGCCAGTATGCAGTTCTGTTGGCTTCTGGTCTGTACTCATCACCTGTAAGGTGATCCACATAGGTAGACTGTACCACGCCTCCTCCTGTTGGGCTCACCCGAGTCCTCGAAGTTGGGAAATGGTCTGTTCCTGGCCTTCCTGGTACAGCAGATGTAGTGTAGGGTGTTCCCATCAATTCTGCTTCCTTCAGCTGACCTGGTCTGTCTCCCTGGACCACTGATTGTTCATAT
This sequence comes from Ceratodon purpureus, assembly GCA_014871385.1. NCBI lineage: Eukaryota > Viridiplantae > Streptophyta > Bryopsida > Pseudoditrichales > Ditrichaceae > Ceratodon > Ceratodon purpureus. Next base: position 42,695 of record CM026422.1, read on the forward strand.
GCTGCCCACGGATCCGCCCTTGGTTTAGCCTGGAGTTTCTGGCTCTCTTCCCTCAGTATCTCCTGCCATTTGTAAAGGGTCGCCTGCCGGGTAGCTTCTTTCATTTCGTCCTCCTTCTTCTTCTGGTCCTCCAATCTCTGTGCCTCTTGTAATAATCGCAGAGCCTCCTGTCTTAGTAAGTCCTGCTGCATTGCTTCTTTTCTCTCAGCGGCCTGCTTCATCTCATCCCTCCTTTGAGTTTCCTGCCAGGTTCGAAGAACCTCCTGTCTCTGCTTCTCCTGGTCCTGCTCCTCCAGTCTCTTTGTTTCCTGCCATAGCTTCATTGCTTCCTTCAGTTTGATCTCCTCCCGATTCTTCTCTTCCCAAGCCTCCATGGTTTCTCTGAACCTGGCTGCCTGGCCGAGCTCCTCCATCTGCCTCCTGTACAGGTCCTCTGTTGCCTGCTGGTTTCTTCGTTCTCTTTCTGCCTGCCTTCTAGCCTGCTGTCGAGCCTTTAACTCCTCCAGCTGTCTTCTGTCCTCCTCATCTTCCTCCAGCTCCATTCCTTGGAACTGTTCTTGTGCAAAATGTACCACTGGTCTCCTGGGGTTCACCTGTGCTGGCTTACCCGTTTTATACATCTCTGACAGTGCTGCTGCTCCTGTCTGGACTCTGTCTCCAGTGTGAACTTCTTCCAATTTCTTTTTCAGCGTTTCCAATGTCTCCACCAAATCACCTGGTGTTTTCTCCCCTGGTTTTGGTGTGTCTGGTCTGCTGCCTCCTTTCTTCTCCTCCTCTTGGTAATGGTCATATGCTGATGCCATTCTGATCTGGGGGTTCCAGCAATGCTGTGTGTCTCCTTCACCTGGCCTTGGGAATTCCCTCCTGCTGGTCCTGGGTGATAGTGGATGTCCCTCATACTTCCGAATTTCTTCCTCATCCTCCTGCCAATTCTTGAAGCTTGGGCCAGGTTCTCCTCTTGCTGACCCTGTCCTCCTGCTTATTCCAAGTATTGTCTCCTGGCTCGAATTTTCTCCTACCAGGTCCATGTCAATCAGGTCCCTGGTTCTCCCTTTAGCTATACTTTCTTCTGAACTCAATTGTCCTCCCATTGGTTTTCCTACTTCTGCTGCTGCTCTTTGCTCCCTGAGTTCGTACCTTGCCAACCGTTCTGCTGCTTGTCTCCTGGCTATCTCTTCCTTGTCCCACCCTGGGTATTCTCTGTCCATTGCAGTACAGTTTGCTGCTCCTCCCTTGGTACTCTCTGGTCAGGTGCTCTTCTGGTTTGGCTGGTACTTCCAGAAATGAGTCTGCTCCTTCAAAACTCCTGGGTAGGTGCTGCCGGTTCCTTGTCCTCAGCCCTCCTCTGGTCCGTTGGATGCTAGTCCTCCTGTTTCCTGGTTCCTGTCCAGTCCATCCCTTTTTCCACCCTTCCACTTTGGTTCCTTTGGGACCTGTCAGTCTTTACTGTCCTATTGTAGACAGTTTTCTGCCCCTAGTTTCGCAAGTTCTAGCATAGTCTCGGTTTTTCAAGCTTCCATACATTACAGTTTTGCAAGCTTCTAACCACAGATTTTTCCTGGTTCCCTACTGTTCATTCAGTTTTGTTTTTAACTTTTCAGTTTTTCCCATCTTTCCATTTTCTGCTTAAGTTACTTACTGTTTTTCTTAACTTAATTTCACTGTTCGCATTTTTACCCTCAGTTTCCACTATTACCTTTTAGTGCTTAACTATTTTTTACGGATTGATAAATTTTTAACTTTTTACCGTTACTTTTTACTGCTTCGATTATGTTTTTACTGACTGGTAACTTTTCCACTTTTTACCGCAACTTTTTTACTGGCTAGTAACTTTTTAACTTTTTACCGATACTTTTTACTGCTCGAAATGTTTTTTACTGGTCAGTAACTTTTTGATTTTTACTGCTACTTTTTACTGGTCATTTTTCACGCAAACTACTGTTCCTTTCCTGACTGTCTGAATTCAAACAGTGGTTTGGAACATACCTTATACCCGTGACTATCCTCCCTCTGCTTTGGAGCTGTCCTCAGCTCCTCTGCCGTTGACTGATTTCCATTGGCTCCTCTCCCACGAGATCCCGGGACTTGGCACCCTCAGTTTCGAAATGTGCTCCAACTGCTGAATCTGTGGTCCTCCTGAAACGTTGACTGCTCGAACATTGGCTCCTCCTCACGGGATTCTGGAACCTGATCCTCTCAGCTTCGAACTGTCCTCCTGCTGCAGCATCTGTGGTACTGCTGCGACTGTAACCCTGTAACTGTAAATCTGCGCCTTGGCCACTGTGCCTGTAGATCTGGTCCACCCCTGTCCTAGGCTTGTACAGAATCGCAGCCAGAGATTCTGGTCCGTTCTAAATGCATGGTCGCCAATGTTAAAGGGTGATTTAGCTTCACCCTTAAAAGCTATTCTTCTATCTAGATCTAAAAAGAAAACCTCGAAATTTTAGTACCCACCTAACTAATCCTGCTCATTATCATTCTGCCCCTGAACAACACCAGATTCCAAACATTCTGCTCTGATCTATTGCTCCAGCAGTCCTAAAACCCACAATGCAAGAACCCATAATGCAATTCGTACTTGAGCTCTAACATTCAATGTATACAATCTCCAAAAATCCAAGATGGTTTTCTTATCATTACTCTTCTCATACACAATCAGTTCTGCCCTGAGATCCTGCCTTACAGCAGTAACATCCTCCTCCTACCTCCTAACCTCTCTCAATCCCCTTACCATACCTCTGAAACACACACCAAGAGCAAGAGAGAGTGAGAGCCGCCATGCTCTCACTCCTCACTACCCCCAAAACCTAGCCGTCGTCATCCGCTGTCCGTTTTTCATCCGAGTCGATTTTTCATCCGACTGTCAAAACTTCATCCAAAACGCAGTAACTAGGAAATCTGCAGTAACTAACTGTTTTACTGCTCCTAACTACTTTTACTGCTCCTAGCAGTTTACTGTCCTGTTCACAGATTACTGCTCCTAGGTAAAAAGGCAAAAAATCCCTTTAACACGTTTCTTTATCATGTAAGCACTTCTTCCCCCCTTCCTCACACTTCCATTCGACAAATGATTTACGTTTGTATGTAAACTTACAATTTGATAACTCTTTTTTCCAGAGAGAAATCGTGGCTCCTTCTGACGAAGCTGCCCGAGTCTACAAGATGAAAACAGCCACTGAAGACGAAATCGCGACTGGTGTTTGGATGCCATGACTGCAGCTTCAAAAGGCATGGTCGAATCCATTAAGAGGAAGGACTTCACCAAGTACTTGGCAATTGCAAATTCCAGGAACGGTAACGACTTCCTCAATGAAGTGAGACCCTTAACGTGGTTGAGGTCAGTCTTTCGTTTGAGTACAACATATTTGTATTCATGTTTATAAAGCTTTCTCTACTTGTTGCACATTAATCGGCATTTCAGTGACAACTCTAAACCTGAGATGTCTCTCGATAAGCTTCAGAAGATTGTTCCAGCGGCCGTTGAGGCCAAATACAAGGCTCGTTGGTTGAGGTGGTGGAACTCATCTCTGAGTTTCCAAATGTCTTACAGATTTCTACCACCTGAATTCAAGGATACCGATTTCGACCCTTGGTTGAACAAGGCCTCATTCTGGGCTGGTATTATAGTTTTTTAAAAAACCTTTTCAATGACATGATCATTTCTTCTCTTCCAGGATTCCTTCTCTTAGCTAATGAATTCAATTCTGTATTATAGTTGGAGGAAGCCGTCATCAACGAAGTCCAGGACATATGCAAGGCAGAGAACCTCGTTATCAATTGGAAGGCATTTCCTAATGTCCAACAGCTGGGCGATTACGTGGAGAGTTCACGTATTCTGTTATCGGACAAGGCCTTCCCTACGTTCATTCGAAAGAACGCTGAAAAGGTCTTCGAGAAGAAGTCCAATTTCGAGAAATTCCTTGGAACCGCTGAGGTTGTCAAGCGGTTTACTTACCGATACGTCACTTACCTTTATCAGATTCAAATTCCATAATGAGGTCCCTTTATCTTTCTGATACTAACCTTCTATATATTGCTTTCCTTAGGTACTTCAAGCGAGAGCTTCTTTTGAAGGGGGCAATCAAGGTTCAGCAGCTCCCTAAGTACTTTAGTGCTTGGACGTCGAGAAGCTCGGACCAGTGTATGTACTCTCCCCACTAGTTGAAAAGGTACAAAGCTCCTCACTTGGAAGCTGGATGCAAGTATCTTGATTGCTCTCATGGTTTCACGATTAACTCAGAGGCGGACGTCAAGACTTTACATGAAGGGGGTGAGGTGGTGGTCGAGGACTCCGTGGATGATCGGGGAAAGTTCGTATGTGAGCGGAGAGCGTAGAGCGGAGAGCGGAGAGCACAGAATGGAGAGCACAGAAATGACATTTAGCAAAATTTTCAAAAGCAAAGTAGACCCTATAACCGTGGAAAATTACTAAATTAAGGCTTGATTTTGACACTTTTTTTAGGAAAAGAGTATATTACCGTGGAGATCAGGGTTATCTCTGGTAAGAATTTGTTACGTTTGTTCTCTAAGATACAAATTAGGGCTGATGTCATGATGATGTCATGCATATATTTTGTACGATTTGTCATGGATTTAGGCAAGATACAATGATCAGGCGTTAAGTTTTAGATCAAACAAATAATTCTTTCATAGGATTATGTAAATGCACAAGGAAAAAAACAAATTTCACAGAACATAAAGGAGGCAAGGTTTGAAAACTTCCTGGAATATTTCAAAATTCGTGTATAATATCTTAACTGCTGAAACCAAGATATACCTTGTTAGAGTCCTTGTCATCATCGAAGATTACTCTCTCTTCCTAGGCAGCAAAGCTTCTTCATTTGAGTGATACAAGTAGGAGATTTTCATCATGAAACAGCACTTGGTAAGCTGGGTTCCATAGAAGGAGGTCACTCTTGTTTTCTTGAGCTTGTTTCTACGTGGCGTATTAGGATAGTGACACAGTCCTTGGCATTCTGTGCTGTATGCGAAGGTAGCTTAGGAGTTCGGGAGGGTCAATCTGCAAGCTTGCGTGGAACGTTTTAAGACTACAACAATTTAGTGTGATGCACGATGCCGAAGGTGCGTAATGCAAGTTTGAGGAGGACGAGAGCGGCTGTAGGTTTGCCCCAAAAGGCACTGGCGAGTTATGAGGAGCTGCGGCCCTGGCTGCTGGAGGTGGAGCGCGCCAGGGAACGAGGCATGGACCTGCCACCGTTTAGGCACATCGGAAGCCTCCATGTTGGTGAAGGTGAATGGCGTTGGACAGTGCCTTGTACGAATGAGCTTCTCCTTATTATGGAGTTGTCCCTAATCCCATATCCCTTGCCATCCACCATCGATGAGAATCCAGTTGTTCAGCTGCCCGAAGTGATCATATCGGATGGCGAAACCTGCTGGTTGGATATCGACAAGAGTTGGACTGTATATCCCCCAAAGGATTATTACTGTGAAGACTAGTGGAGTGTTCGAATACATTCCTTTACATTTGGTCCCTTATTGGATCTAGATACGAGTATTCCAGCATAATGTTTTTAGATAATATAGATAAATCTAGGAATAAGAAAACTTGAAACCAGCAAAAAGAAATGGTCTTAAAAGTTCGTGGAATATTTCAGAGTTCGTGTACAATAATGGAGTAGCAGGAACCAAGATGTACACCAAGTCAAGAGTAGGTAACATGGCTTTGGAAATGTGGGATTTTGAATGATTAAAATATAAATTACAGCACAATTTAAATTTTGAGCATTTCTTTTGTAACATTTCATTCTTCATATTATATTTTGAGCATTACAGTTGTGACATTTCATCCTTTACATAGAAGGAGACGAATTGGAAAGGAGAATCATAACAAGTTTATGTTTAGGGTAGTAGAGTAGACGAAGGATTACGCAATGAACTCCAATTAAATCAAATCAAATCAAATGATAACAATGAAAGACCGAAGCCTCCTTCTAACTCAGAACATGCTACAGTCGCTACTTCCACTCTCAGAACTAGATGACTCTGAATCTCCTTCTACAGCCTCTTCATCAACGAATAGAAGGGCCCTGGGATCAAAAGTAGTTGGCCGACTAGGAACATATGTGAGGGCTCCAGATTGAAACGCCTGTGCTAAGTCCTCTGCGTAGTCCGGAAGTATAAAAGGCTGAATCGGGCTGGAATGAAGACGCCACGATGGAGTGGACACTGCTGTTGGCCCACGTGGCGGTGTTGCCGCAACTACTCTGCAATAGAAAACCGATTGTGGTTAGATTGAATACGTAGAGGTGCAAAGAGAAGCAATGCTTGGAGAATTTGAACAAAAAATAGAAGACTTACACCACTTATCAGGTCTTCTTGATCTCTTTGCAGGCGCTTCCTCTGCTGCTGCCGGCCTAGGATGTTTAGGAGGTCCCATGGCAGATGACGTAGCCATATACGGTTTGAGAAGGGCGTTGAATATGGCTTTGTCCTCCTCACAAGCTATAATATGACGACCAATACTCTGGCAAGCCTTGAGGGAGGCACCTGAAAACATGTAGCACAGAAAAGTAGTGAGTCTCTGTGGAGGAAATCAGAGGATTGGAAATGCAGAAACTGTTAATGGAGGATTACCTGTTCCTGCCGACCACTCGAAGACTATGTCACCGGGCTTGGTCATCTCCTCTATGATGCCCTGCATCATCTCAGGGGCTTTCTCCCTCGAGCCTCTCCACGGCACCTCCCCATTCATGAGCTGCGAGTCTGCATCGGTGAAGTTAAGAATGGCATCACTCTCGGTAATGTGGAGGTCGTTGTAAACGACATCGGAGTTCTTCGTTTGAAAAGAAAACTTGGATGGGGAAGAACCACCACGGATGATGACGCGCACCCAGAATCGAAGTGACTGCGAGAAACAGAAATATGTGAGTGTAATTAAATAGAAAACTTAGTAGAATGCAAAGACAAGCAAAGATTATGATGTACATACCAAGGAGCCGGGCATCGTTGGGTGAGCCAAGCCGAGTGCATTGAAGCGCCACCAGTCTCGATGCTGCACGAAGCCATCACCAGCAGCCACTTCGGAAATCTTCGTAGCCAGACGTTGGTCGTTGTTGTGGATGATGCAGAGAGCACCATCAAACTGCAAGTAATGTCTTGCGAATTCGAAGAGGTCCTCCAAATAATCCTTGCCGCGTTTGTTCCAAGACGGAGGGACGTAGGAGGGATTGGATATCGTAGGGACCGGAAGATTCTCAGGAATGTCGGCAATGATCAAGTCGAATCCCAAGTGATTCTCCTGTTGGCATCTATCAGGAACTCAGCTCTCGCGGCCTCCTCCAAACTTGAGTAAACAAGAAATCAGAGTTAGAAAATATAAGGTTTACAGAATATCAGAATTCAAGGGAAAGAATGAAACAACGAATCATACCATTCGAATGATGTCTAGAGCCTTGTTCCATTCGGGATCGCCACCAACGTCTTCAAGTTCCTTGTGTCGGGATAGAACCAAATTCACAGAGGAGTCGATGACATGAACCTGAGAGGAATTCAGAGTTCCAGCGGAAGAGGTAGTCTGTGGGAATGTCTTGGCTTTCCTCTGCTCGAGGAGACCTCTGGTGACCACGGAAGCACTGATCGAGGAAGGAGCCGGTGAAGTTTCCGGAGAAGGCTTCGTAACAACAATACCTGGAGAGGGCTCTGGTGCCTTGTCAGCTGGCGCAGAAGACTCCGCACCAGTTTGCTGTGATGCCTCTGACTGAGAACGCAGAGATTTCAGTCGCCTTCCTCTCCCTCTCTTCGGTGGTGGAGCAGAAGACTGATCCTGCTCTCCTTCACGACCTTCTGCATCATCCACGGAGTCCTCCGCCACAACCTCACCCCCATTGTGTAGAGTCTTGACGTCCACCTCTGAGTCAATCGTGAAACCACGAGAGCAATCAAGATACCAGCATCCCTCAAGCAAGTGAGGAGTTTTGTACCTTTTCAACTGCTTGGGAGAATAGATACACTGGTCCGAGGTTCTCGACGTCCAAGCACTAAAGTACTTAGGGAGCTGCGGAACCATGATTGCTCCCTTCAAAAGAAGCTCTCGCTTGAAGTACCTAAGGTAACCAATTTGTAGAAGGTTAGTATGAGAAAGATAAAGAGACCTCGTTGTGGAATTTGAATCTTGTAAAGGTTAGTAACATACCGGTAAGTAACACGCTTAACAACCTGAGCGGTTCCAGGAAATTTAGCGAAAATGGACTTCTTGTCGAAGGGCTTATCAGCCGTCTTTCCAATGAACGTAGGGAAGGCCTTGTCCCACAACAGGATACGTGAACTCTCCACAAAATTGCCTGGCTCTTGGACTTCAGGAAATGCCTTCCAATTGATAACGAGATTCTCCGCCTTGCAAATGTCCTCAAATTCGTTGATGACGGCTTCCTCCAACTGTAATTCAGAATTCAATTCATTAGCAGTGAATAAGAATCGAGGAGGAGAAGAATGGAGAATGTACTTGGAAAGGTTTTTTAAGAAGCTATACCCCAGCCCAGAATGAGGCCTTGTTCAACCAAGGGTCAAATTCGGTATCCTTGAATTCAAGTGGTAGGAATCTGTAAGAAAGTCTGGAATTCGGGGATGAGTTCCACCACCTCAACCAACGAGCCTTGTATTTGGCCTCAACTGCTGCGGGAACAATCTTCTGGAGCTTATCGAGTGACATCTCAGGTTTAGGAAAGTCACTGAAATGCCGATTAATCTGCAACAAGTAGGGGAGTTTTAGAAAATATGAATACAAATATGCTATAGTCAAACGAAATACTGAAGTCAACCAGGTTCAGGTTCTCACTTCGTTTAGGAAGTCGTCACCATTCTTGGGATTTGCAATTGCCAAGTACTTAGTGAAGTCCTTCCTCTTAATCGATTCCACCATGTTGTTTGAAGCCGCAGTCATGGCATCCCAAACACCAGTCGCGGTTTGGTCTTCAGTGGCAGTTTTCTCCTTGTAGATTCTGGCAGCTTCGTCAGAGGCAAGCACAATTTCTCGCTGGAACACAGGGTTATGTTTTAGCAACTTATTGAAGGAGCGTAAATCAATTGTCAAATGGAAGCGTGAAGGAGGGAGGAACAAGAGCTTTCACGATAAAGAAAAGCGATGAAGACTTTTGTTGGCAAGGTAAACCAAGATGGAGTAGCTGGTTTGTGATTCAATGCTAAAGCATACTCCTGTGGTGAAAGCAGATCCTTGAATTCCTCCAATTTCATGACACCAAAGGAGCGAATACGATAAAGTTTTGCCGAAATATTACTCTTCACGTGATCATTTTCCGTAGACCTGTACAGATGGAGGGAAGTTAACAATATGCATAAGGTACGAGCTAAATTGGCGTTCAAGAGGTGTGGACAAAGTAGAGGGAGTTAATTATTACCAGTTGATGTCATGCATGGCATGAAGATGGTTTCCAACATGACCGCGAGGGTCAAGAACAATGCAATGCACAGAGATGTGCCACGCTGGATCGTCGCTGTGATGCTTGTTGATATGTCTGTACCATGCGGCAAGGCGATGGTTACCTTCCTAGACATAGAACATCTTTCCAGAGAACTCCTTCCAATCCGAGTCGGCCAAGAGCTCATCTTCAAAAGCATCAATAACTTTTTGCCAACATGGGCTCCAGTCAGCCTTGATCTCCTCAGTGACATCGGCTGTCTTCTCTTCGTGGTTGTACATGAAAATGTACATGACACGGTCTCCATCTCTATAGCCTTTGACAAACTCTCGCTCCAAATATTGAACTCCCATTTCTCCTACAGGTCGCACTCTTGCCATGGAGAGCATTCTGCAAAGGGGAACTTGGATACGCGACTTTGTCTTTGGAAGTATTCTGAGTTTGTTGATGACGCCTACGGTGTCTACTTTGTGCTGAACACGATGTCCTAATTCACTGTCCTCTGCATTCGTAAAATCAGGAGTACAAGATGGCGCTGGCAACATATCCTGTGTCTGAGTTACCTGCAAGATGTACAACATTTTTGAATTTGATTCCAAGACAAGGATCATTACAAGTAATGCAATTATGAAAAAAAATAGAACAATAACTTCCTGTACTGATACCAATCGTCATCAATAGAAAGGTGTACATAGGCCACTATGTACGTGGAGCACGGCTATAATACTCCCTAGCTTGTCTACAGTTCCAATGACGGCGCCCCCTCCAAAAACGCCTGGTCTGTTGGATAGGGCATGGTAGTATCGCCGGGAGGGCAAAGACAACATGGGCTGGCCTTCTCACTCTAATAGGCGAGGAAGGAGAAGGTGGAGACATTGGCGGGGTACCAAGTCGTGGAGATGTAGGCATGTAGCCCGGGGATGTAGGCTCATAGATAGGAGATGTAGGCATGTACTGAGGAGAGTGGACCTCGAGAGGTCCACTACCTAAACCTACAGGATTTCCTAAATCACATCTACAAAAATGGGGCTGATCAAATGAATCCGAGAGGTCGGAAACATTGATCACTGTGGTGGGGGAACTGATGGACAAGGGTGCATCTGAGAATACCTACATGCGAAGGACAAAGACATTGTCAATTAACCAATTTAGTTTACAAAACTACTTAAAGAAGTTTATTCTACATTGCAATATTGAATACAGGAAATCAGATTAAATCACCTTTGTTTCTGCAGGAGTTGGACCATCACCATCAGTCGCAGTGAGTTGATAAGTGACCTCCTACAACAGAAACAACAAACAAATTATAAGACACCAACAAATAAATGCAATCCAAACAATGTCCTCCCCAATGTCCCCCCACCCCGCAGCTCCCACAATCTGAAGTGAATCCCTCCCCACAACCCCCGCGGCCCAATCTCCTTCAACCCCAAAACTGATTGCATCGCGGCCCTCCCCAATGTCCCTTCAACCCCCACCCAAGGCATTCTGTACAGAATCCCTCCCCAACTCCCCCGCGGCCCAATCTCCCTCATCCCCAAACTCCCCAAAACTGATTGCATCCCGCCCCTCCCCAATGTCCCCCCACCCCGCAGCTCCCACAATCTAAAGTGAATCCCTCCCCACAACCCCCGCGGCCCAATCTCCCTCAACCCCAAAACTGATTGCATCGCGGCCCTCCCCAATATCCCCTCACTCCGCAGCTCCCAGAATCTGAAGTGAATCCCTCCCCACAACCCCCGCGGCCCAATCTCCCTCAACCCCAAAACTGAATGCATCGCGGCCCTCCCCAATGTCCCCTCACCCCGCAGCTCCCACAATCTGGAGTGAATCCCCCACTTCCCACCTCGCAAACACACGAATCCTCTCCGCAACAAAATCCCCAAAACCCCCCTCCCGAATCCTTACCTCGTCTGTTGCTCTCTCTGACGGGCTGCGATCGGAGTCAACACCCGCGATCTCCATCTCCCCCGCCCCTCCAATGTGCTCACCCTCCCTGTCCATGCTCGCAGCTTCCTTCCGCTTCTCCAGATGAGATGTGTCCTCTGCAGTACCTCTCCCCCTAGCACCTCGACCTCTCCCTCTCCCACGAGTACTTCCTCCTCTCCCTCGACCGCGACCTCTATCCCCTAACTCAATCTCTTCACAGTCCTTGTCTACGGGCCCCGCAACGGTACACTCCAATTGGTCATCCTCCACACTCTTCTGAGAAGGACTACCGGGATCCCCTCGCCCCGCTCTTCTCGCAGCCATAGCCTCACCACCTTCGCCCGCCTCCATAATTTCGAGTCTCGCTCTTCGAGCCACTTTTATCAATGTCTCAGTATCTGACTCCTTGCCCGCATCCACTTCTGGCGTCTTCTCCTCTACAACCTCTTAGTCAATTCTAAACCAATCGACAATCTGCGCAAATTTTTAAGTGTATGCCAAGTATTACTACTTCAGATCCCTTTTTTCTAAACAAACATTCGGCGTGATGCAACATCATAACTCTAAACAGTAAAATCAAATACCCGCAGCAAAGACAATAGATATAACTAAATAAAATAGACCCGACTTGAAGACATAATTCACATTCAGGATACTTAATTAAATTGATTATTAAACTTACCTCATCCGAGTGAGAATGGTCGCCCGACTGTGAATCTGTCCCTCATGTTGAACACTCCTTGAAACCGATAGAAGGTTGTGGTGTCTCTAAAGTCGGACTGGAATTAAACCCTAATGCTTCGGTCATCTCTATAAGTTTTTCCCCGCTACTTATTACGTCTTGCTTCTGATGCTCAACTGCGATGTCCTCTAAAACCTTTATTTTTTCCTCTACTATAGACTCTAGAATGAGTTTACGAATGCTACAAAATTTAATTGCCAACGGCAGCCTAGCTCCGCGAACCTTCAGAGGTGCACTCAAAAGGTTGCCTTTCGACTTCGCCTTTCTACGTGATTCTCTCCTCTTCCTCGCTCACCTATTCGTAAAATCTGTACCATCTGGTTTTCTTATAGGTTTACACGTGACACAAGTGGAGGGAGCTGACCCTCCACTCTCCTTCATGTGTCTAACTAACGAGAGAACTCTCCTCACAATTCAGCTCTCCTTCTAACTGCCCTTCTTCTTATATATCCCAAACCTTCAACCCCTCTGACTCAGCCCTAAATACTTACCTTATTCTTTACCTACTTAAATTAATGAAAACTATAAATAAATGCATTTTGAATTAAAGCTGATGAGATCAATCTATATTGGAAGAGAATAAATCAAGCCCACAAAATATTAAAAGATTTGAATTAAGCACTGGAATACTTGTATTAAATATGGAAGCAACTGTCGGCTCACTCTAATCTCACCAATCTTCACTTCGAATAGAATCGGTTCCACGATTCAAATATTAAATGCGTAGTTTTAAAAACTCCTACCTAGTAAACATGGGTCTGCAAAAAGCAACATTCTAATTAGTTAGCGTCGTCTCTCTTTAATCATACATTCGTTACATAACAGAATGAATCATTACCTAGTCGTCCACATCGACATTCCAAATTGAATATAATGATCAACAACGATGCATCTTTCCTCTCACTTTGCTCTCGCGATACCGCTTGGCTAGTACACTCAATCTTCTCCCTTCTACCACTTCTACTATAGAGTTGCCTGCGAACATGGGGATGGTCTGTCTGTACGCCCAAGGCATGGGCATCCCCCTTAGGTTTCGCGTTGATGACGAAGGCCTAGCTACAGTTTCCTCTATTCGCCTGAGTCTCAGATTCCATTTCCAGGAGGATTCCATCAGTATAGAGGAGGAGATCTTTGATGACGTTACTGCCGAGGTTACCCACACCCTCGGACAACCTTCAGTGAGAGATGAGAACAATATGTTGCAGTGGAGACTCCTCCCTGGATCCTATAGAGTCTATGGTCTTACTGATTCTCTGATGGCTGCATCCACTGAGATCCTCACCCCCCTTCGTGTCGGAACACGGAAACGCAACTAACATCCGGATAGTGCTCTAATTGAGCGTAAACTTCCGTACTGTCACTAGGTTCCGAGTATCGTCCAGGGATTCAATAGTGTTTCACCAAGTAGTTACTTCTAATCGTTCCGAGCCTTGCCACTGCTCGGATAGTGTCTTCGGAACGTAACTCCTGAACTATCTCCTTCTCTATTCTTCTCTCATTAGGTGTTTCGTCCACAAACCCCAACGTCTCGGATCAGTTACCGTCTCACAACTGTCCTAGAGTACTCTGGCCAGCTGGTCACACAAACGATTCTCTCCGATCCGTGGGACTACAACGACAAACCAATCCGGATCTGGGAGAACCAGGATCCGATTATCCCTAGGCGACCCGTACCACGTTCCGACTCCCCCTCTCACTGTGCACGGAACCTCTTCAGAAGTTCAGGGAGCCCGACCAAGTAGTTCTTGATCCGCTTCGACCCTAGCGACGGCTATTCCGTATGAGGTTGATTTGGGGACGGAACAGTGAGGCTTCACTCCTACGACAATCCGCTAAATCTTTCCGCTCAATCCCATTTCCTTTCCGGTTCGGGTCTCGTCGCAACTCCCATCACCTTCCTATCCGAGCTACAGCGGAACTCTCATATCCTTCCCGGATCATTCACACTTAGCGGGAAATCACGCACAGTACTTACAAAACACAAATACTTTACTGATAAGGAATATAGGGGGAAAACATGCAAAAACGAAGACCCGGACCGCCTCGCCTGCCTGGTTTAAGTAAGCAGGGGCTTCCACAAAAGCGGCGGCGCCGGTAGTTCAATCAAAACCCTAATCCCTAACTACCTACCTAGAATTCTACTTTACGACTAGGGCGGATCTCCCGATCCGGAATCTACTCCTATAAATCCGGAAAGTTACGACAAGTGGCAGTGAGAGGAATCTATCACTTCTTTGTCTTCTTGTGGCTCTCCTGCTCGCGATCCTTCGACCTGGTCACCCGCGGCTCTGATCCGCCCGCCCCTGCTGCTCGTACCGCCTTACGCCTAGCACTCCGTTCCGCCTTTGACTCTCTCTCCTGAGCCTCCAAGGACAACCGGGTAACAATCCGGGGCTTGGGGGAATTGGGCGATTTCGGGATCATATGTGCGGGAGGGGTTCCGGACGTCGGAGTCCGAGTTTCAGTTCCGGTGGTCCTGACCGGAGAGCTCTCACGCGTCTCTGAATCGGACTCTGAAATCGTAATCGGCTCCTTCCTTTTCCGCAACCTCCGTAAAGCACCGACACTGTTCGGAGGGGAACCCGCTGCTGGCGTTCCGGTGGGAGTAGGCGTCACCGTTCCGGTCTTGGCTGTGGGTGAAGGGGTCAATCCCCCCTCCTGAGTCACTCGGGTCCGTCCGGGTGGTGAAATAGGTCGTCCCCATTCCGGTCCCGCTACCTCCCCTCGGTAATTCGCAATGATTACCTCCTCTCCGAGTCGTGGAAGAACATCCGGCGGCACGGTCCGAGTCACCTGTTCCGAAACCGTCCTCTCCTCGATCCGCCTCTCGGTGACTGTCGTTCCGGTCACCTCCACCTGTCCTGTGGGGATCGCGCAGCTCTGTTGGACTGTACTGGTTCCGGGTGACGCCACTTGTGCTTGGTGTTCCCGGATCGCCTCCGCAATCGTCCGATTTGTCATGGCGGCCTCTTCGACCGTCATCCGCTCCTCGACTTGGAGGTTACTCCCTATCGGGGTTCGGAACCCCATTCCGCGAGATTCTCCTACCACGGCACGAGAGGGCGATCCGGGGAGCGGAAGGCCCCGGCCAGCGACTACGAGACTGGGACTTCCGGTGCTCGGATTGAGCAGCTGCCGGACCTTCTTCAGGATCATGTTCATCGAGTGCTCGCATTTGGAGAGGATCATGATGATCCTCTGCTTGTCCTCGAAATCAGCCGGCTGCAATACGTTCTCATCAAACAGCCAGGCCTTGTTGATTACCGCTCCCGAACTTCCCACCAACTTCCAAAGCTCCCCCAAAGTCTCCTCCTGTTCGGCGTGGAACTTACGGATCTCATCACTCTTTGCCGCCAGCTCCTTCGTCAGCTCCTGCAACTGAAGCTCCAGCCGCTTCTTCTCACTCCGGAGAGTTGGGGCATCCTTCAACAACTCCACTTCTCGGATCACCTCTTCCGGTAAGCACCCTCCCAGCGATGTACAGACCCTCCGGAACAGGGTTTCGATCCGATCATAAGAAGCTTGAGCCCGGTGAGTCTCCTCCCGAATCCCCCGAAATAGGTCCACCGGAAATCCACGATCGGAACTGACCTCTCTCCGTTCCGGATCTCCCCGGGCCGTAGACGGCTCCGCATGTCGTGACGCAGGCTGCTCCGATCGCGATCTGGACTGAGCCCTAGCAGCGCCAGGGTTCGGAACTTCCTTCGTATCGTCCTCATCTTCCGAGTCCGTTGTATCCGAGAGCTCACCTCGCGGATCGGGTTCCATTCCGGGCGGAATCTCCGAGAAGTTGAGGCAGTTCTTCGCGTGCGTATACGTCTCGTCCTCCTTATCGGTCAGCAAGTCATACGCATGGTAAAGGTGAAAGAGGAAAGGGGAGAGTGGGGTCGGCTTCTTTCCGATCGTCGGAACCATCTTCTGCACCACTTCCGCCATGAGTGCAGCCCAATTCACCGGACGTTCTCCTGTATACGCTCCGAGGATGGTATTCCCGACCGTAATGGTAACTTGTGCCGGTTTCTGCGGATACAGGATCGGAACGAGGAAAGCTAAGACCTGCCTCTGCCTCCTATCCTTGCAGGCGTCTATCTCGTATCCGTTGTTCCTATGGATCTTCCCGTGGAACCTATCCTGCACGTACTTATCCGTCCGGGTCGCCCAAAGGAGTCCCTTCTGCTCGAAACCGTAAGCTTCCGCCCACTGTTCCGCATTCCACAGCGTGGGCTTGCCTCGGATCGTATTATCCCACCGGTTGTCCGGACCTTCCAGGACCTCCCTCACCATCACCTCACTCTTCAGTAACCACGGCCGTGCCAACAATCCCTCACACCTCATCCGAGTGAGGTCGGTGATCAGTTCCTCCATATCCGATTCCTTCACTGGAGTTCCGGGGCTAAGGACGCTACACTGCACGTGCGCCATCTCTACTCCTTACTTCTCTCCCTCTACGACCCGACAGCAAGAAACCCGGCAATCCAACTGCCGGTGAATCGGAAAAGACAAAAACACCTCACCGCTCTTTCACTCTCTACTCCCAGTTCGCAAAAAAAAAGGAATTCCAAACCCTAACACCCCCGCTTATATACCCCAGGCATAATAAACGCTGTGGCGGCCCGTAATTGCAGCCGCCAACGTACCGGGGTAAACGCCTATCCGGGTCATGATGACTTCCGCGTCGCTTCGGATCCTTGACGCGGTTACAGTAACGGTCAGTACTCGGATCGTCCACTCGTTCCGTGTTTTATCTTCCGAGTTTCCGGAATCCAGGTTCCGGGAACACTTCCTACGTTAACTGTTTTAACGTTTCTGGAGTATCCGGTTTGCGTTAACTACTAATACTGCTAGTGTCTGGCCAGTTTTTACCTAATTAACCAAAAAAATGAAAAATAAATGGAATACTTACGCCGGCTGGGGCTCATCCGTTTTATTCTGAGTTTCTCGGACCCCACATTACCCCATTTTCAAATGTGAGAGTCCCCGCGAACACTATTCTTCTTCCTCCCCTTCCGGGCCTTCGCTCTCTTCGGTGTCTGTGAACTCCTCAGGGTTGTAATTCTTCACTCGGGATCCGTTCACCCGGGTTTCGAAGCTGTTTCCCCGGAGGTCCGCCAGTTGTAATGATCCGTTCTCAAAGATCCGCGTAACCCGGTAAGGTCCCATCCATCTCGTGTGCAACTTCCCCGGAAATTTTTGGTGCCAATTATCGTATAAGAGCACCAAGCCTCCTTCTACCACCTTATTGTCCTTAGGAATTTTCCTGTCGTAGATCTCCTTACGCTTGGCCTGGACATCCACAGCCTGCTGGAGAGCGCCTCTCCTGACTTCTTCCAGATCCTGTAATGCCACGATCCGGTACCCCGGATCCTCGACTCTCGTCCCGTGACGGGCAGCCATAACCCGTAAGGTTTCTACCTCCAGCTCCACTCCGTGAACTGCGGATTGTCCAAAGACTAGGAAGAACGGACTCTTACCCATGGTTTTCTTCTCACTGGTATTGTAGGCGTGTACAGCTGAAGGGAGCTTACGATCCCAATCCGTCTTATGAGCCGAGACCATCTTGTTCAGAATCTTTCCGACGATGCCATTAGCTCGTTCCGTCAGTCCATTCGCTTTCGGATTATAAGGGGTCGTCTTCCGGTGCTTGATGAGATACCGTTCCGTGATATTGATGATGACATCGTTCAGGAAATGTTTTCCCCGGTCACTCACCAGTTCCAACGGATGTCCAAATCTCATCATTATTTCTTCAAAGAGAAATGTGGCTGCGGCTGCGGCGTCATTCTTCACCGTTGCTCTTGCCTCTACCCATCTGGTCGCATAATCCGTAGCCAGGATGATGTATCTTCTCTTCCGGGCTGTGACTGGATTGATCGGTCCGATAAAGTCTATCCCCCATTTTTCAAACGGAGCCAAGGGGATAATGGGAGTAAGGGGCCAGTGGTTCCGGAACGAGGGTGCCCCGGTTCTTTGACACTGGTCACACTGCCCTACAAATTCCTTCACGTCCCGGGAGAGGTAAGGCCACCAATATCCGGCTGATCGGATCCGCTTGATGGTTGTCTCCGAGGCGAAATGGCCGCCCGAGGGTCCGGCGTGTAAGGCCCTCATGACCTGCCTTCTTTCGGATTCCTCGAGGCACCTCCGTAATACATTATCCGGTCCCATCCGGAAAAGTACTCCTCGGATCAGTGTGAAAGGAGCTACTGTATTCTGAAATACCATCTTCTCCTCCCGCGTGAATCCTTCCGGGTACCTTCGTTGTGTTAAATACTGGATAATTTCCGAATAATCGGATTCCTCCGTTCCGGAAATGTGAAATACCTCCGCCTCTTCCGGAAACTCATCCGGAAACGTGGCGGTGATATCCGAAACTGCTTCCGGGCCTCGCATCCTTGACAGGTAGTCAGCGTTGGCATTGGCCTTACCCGGTTTCACTACTACCTCGTAGTTGAATTCCTGGAGCAGCAAGATCCATCGTGCAATACGCCCTGAGAGATCCGGTTTGTTCACCAAATACTTCAGGGAGTCATGATCCGTGTGGAACACGATCTTGTATCCGAGAAGGTAGTGTCGGAACTTCTTGCAGGCGTATACTACCGCCAAGGCTTCCCGTTCAGTGGTAGTATATTTCCGTTCCGCAAGGCTCATCTGCCTGCTAGCGTAATAGATCGGATGCTCCTTCCGATCCTCCCCTTGCTGCCACAGAATCGCCCCTAGGCACCACCCGGAAGCGTCGATTGTCACATGGAATTCCTTCGACCAATCCGGTGCTGATAGGATCGGAGCTGTGGTCAAGGCCTTCTTCAGTTCTTCGAACGCCTGTTGTCTCCGTTCCGTCCACAAAAACTCTTCTTCCTTCTTCAACAGTTCCGTTAATGGGGCTGCCAATTTGGCATACGCAATAATAAACCTCCTATAGTATCCGACGCATCCTAGGAATCCCCGGACCTCTCGGACGTTGGTGGGAGACACTAGAATAAGGATAGCTCGTACCTTATCCGAATCGACTTCCAACCCGTTCCGACTTACGATGTGCCCGAGAAGAATTCCGGAAATCATCCCCATAAAACATTTTCCGGGGTGTAGTTTCAGTCCGGTTTCCCTGCACCTCTGGAAGGTCCTTCGGAGGTACTCGAGATGTTCCTTCCACTTACTAAACACCGCGAAGTCATCGATGAAGACTTCTAGAAAATGCCTCAAGAAATCTCGGAAAATATCCACCATCAGCCTTTGGAATGTTCCGGGAGCGTTACACAGTCCGAAGGGCATTCTGTTGAAGGCGAACGTCCCCCATTCCGTGGTGAAGGTCGTTTTCAGCTGATCTTCTTCCCGGATCGACACCTGGTTGTAACCGGAAAATCCATCAAGAAAGCTGTAGCACTCCTGCCCTGCCACGTGATCGAGGATAATGTCCGTAAAAGGTAACGGAAAGTAATCCTTCTTTGTGGCCGCATTCAGTTTCCGAAAATCTTGACAAACTCGGATCTTGACTTTCCCATCCGAGCCAACCTTCTTCGGAACGACGACTATGGGCGATACCCACTCGGAATTATTTACTGGATAAATGAATCCAGCTTTCAGGAGGCTATCGATTTCTTCCTTCACCATCAGAGAATACTTCGGATTGAGCCTGTACTGGCGTTGTCTGACCGGAACTGATCCGTCAACCAAATCTATATGATGTTGGCCGAGTTCCGGAGGTATTCCCTTGAGGTCAGATGGTGACCAAGCGAATACGTCTAAATATTCCTTTAGTAAATCCACATACTCCTTTCTCTGCTCCTTGCTCATGCTTCGCCCTAGCAGAAATGTCTTTCCGGGGGCTACTTCCACCTTCTCATAGTCGGATGGTTTCACAACGTTCTTCACTCGTTCCGGTTCCTGTTCCTCTCCCTGATCCGTCCATGCGCTCCATACCCGGACAGGGGTGTCCGGATCGAGACCCATGGCGGGCAGGTTTCCCTCCTCGACCTGTTGTCGGAACCATTCGGCTGAGAGTGGGACACTTCCTTCTCCGAGAGAGCGATCCTCCAGTACCGGGAACTTCACGCGCTCCGGTGATGGTTGGGGTTGCTCACTGATCGGATTATGAAATCGGAAGTCATCCTCGGTAACTTCCGAGAACTGATTCACGAAATAACTAAATACTTCGTCATCCTCCTCTTCCGGGTCGGACCAATCAGACGTATACCCATCCGAGCCACTGGTCTCCCCTAGATATCCATCCATCTTCCACGGAATCCGTTGATTGGTTTTTCCGAGCACGAACTCCTTGGCTCCCCAATCAACGAGGACTCGCGCCATGTATAGCCAGGATCTTCCCAACAACATCGGGAAGGGACGGCCCGTACTAACTCGGATTATCACGTAATTCAAGAGGTAGGTTACCTCTCCGATCGTGGTCGGAACTTGGGGCAACCTTCCCACGGGTTTAACTCTAGATTGATCCGCCATTCGTAACACCTGATCGGTGGATTCGAACGAGGTGTATCCGAGTTCAAAGGCCGTATCCTCCAACATCAGGTTCACACCGGATCCTCCATCTACCGGAACTTTCGGGATAGCACATCCTTCTATTAACACCGTCAGTTCCGGGGCTCTATGATCCTCAACCTGTAAGAAATTAGTAGCTACAGACGGAAGTTTCACCCCTCGGCGCCTCCGCTTCGTCCATGCCTCTCGGATTACCTTCTGGTAATTCACATTGTCATGGAGCAACTGTCCAATCGTGACATTTGCCTTGAGGGATTTGATGTCCCCAAGAATATCATACTCGTCCACTCTAGGATCGGAAGGAATAACCACCGGAACGTCATCAAACCGGACCGAAGGCTTGGTGATCTTCCGGGCAGGGGGATCCGTGAGCTCTTTCCGAACTTCCTCGCTGATATCTTCCGGAAGGTTCCCTCCTTCCACCCCATTTTCCGCTCTTGGACGGTCATTTTCTTCTGGTAAAGCTCTGGTTACCGTAGAGGGTTCGGATCCCGAATCCGAATCCACTCTTCTGGATCTCACCCTCCTTCTGGTCTTCCGGGATTTCGGAAGATCCGGTTCCTGGGCACGCTCTCTAGCGGAACTACGGGTTGATACTCTGTGTACTGGTACTTCCGCGCCCTCCTGTAGTTCCGTGACGAACCGTCATTTGTCCGGATTCTCTATCCCACCCGAGTGACCATAGTTTAGCCCAGTCATCTCTCTCGGAGGGACCTCCACCTGTTTGAAAGTCGGGCGGGGTTGTGCCGGTTTGGCACACTGAGGAGCCGTATGACCGTACTCTCCGCAATTTTGGCACGGAAGGATCCGTGGTGCTCCTTGCCCCTGTCGTTCAAACGGACAATTAGGCGCGTAATGGTCCGGGCTCCCACAGTTGAAGCAGTACCCGTGGGTCGGCTTCTGGTACATCGGCCTACCCGGAACGTTCTGTGGGATCCGGTATCCGGCGGGGGGACGAGCTATCTGGATCGGAGCTTTCCCTCGCCCGTAAGTGGTCTGAACCTGATACACAGGTTGGTACTCCTCCATCTGAAACTCTTCCTCTTCCGGATAGGCAAAATATACCTCTTCTTCCGGATGGACGTAGTGAATTCGTTTCTGGCGGGGTTCAGTACACTCCGGAGGATAATGTCCTTGCTTTCCGCAGTTAGCACACCACACATTAGATCTGCTGGTTGGAATCATCTTACGAGGTTTCCGATTCTCGGAAAGGTGAACGTTGAGTTCGGCGATTGATTCTCGGATCTCCTTCATCTCCTTCATGACCTTCCGAGAATCGTCATCCTCCACCTTCACCTTGATCAACTCTCGGTTCCGTCTTGGCCGGGAGTCTCTACTGGAACCGCCTCGGCGTTTCGAGGCTCCCCTGGAATCCTCTTCCGACTGATCGGAACTAGATGAAGTGGAAACGCTCTTACTGGTAGAGTCGGAATCTTCCGAAGAGGACTCGTGCCTCCGCCGGCGCTCTCTCTCCTTCCGGATCTTCTTACCCCGCTTCTCGGTATGCTTCAGAGACTTCCGTAGAAATTGGGCCGAGTTCTCATAGTTCTGAGCCGCTTCCACGGCTTCCTGAAGTGTGGCGGGACGGGTTTGTCGGATCTGAAACCCCATCTCCTCTGGAAATCCAGCGACAAACCATTCCACTTGTACACTCGGAGCTATGGCTGTAGTGAGTTTCTGTATGAGCGCCTTTACTCTCTGACTGTACTTCCGTACTGACTCGGAAGATCTCATCGTCATCCGACTCAGCTTTCCGAGTGCGCGAGCTTCTCCTCCGGCCTCACGGAACGTACGTCGGAACAAGGTCACGAAACTGGTCCAGTCGTTACGTGTACGTTCCGGAACGTCTTGGTACCACTGGAGAGCTTCTCACTTCAGAAGACCTTGGAATATCCTCCTCTTCCCATCTGGATCTTCCTGATTGGCCAGAGCGATGGATTCGAACTCACAGAGCCATTCGTCCACGTCTTGACTTCCGTCTCCTTTGAATCTGTTGTACTTCAGTCGGGTAGAGGGTGCCATCGGATTGTCTTCCTCGTCTTCTTCCTCTTCCTCGGTCTCCTCTTCTACTCCTGCGTCGGCTTCGACTTCGTCGGCTACGACTTCTTCTTCTTCCGGATCTGGAGCTGTACCCGGTCCGGCTGCGGAGGTTCCGGCCAACGATACCACGATTACGTCTCCTTCTCGTTCTACAGCAGTCTGGATCCGGGGAAGTAGGTTCGTCCCCGGTAGATCGTGTACCAAAACTCTTCCCCTCTTCTGTAGCAACCGAGTGGATCTTCTTCCCCCTAACTCTTCCGGTTGCGCCCCAACCATGGAAGAGATTGGGAATTCTTCTTCCGATTCCTCGGAAGGCAAGATCTGTACGTAAGACTTCCGACTACAGCATATCCACCTAAATGAAGCCTTCACGGTCTGACTCCACTTTTCTTCAAATCTGCGCTCACTTATCTTTCGAGTATCCACCTGGTTCACAGCTTATCGAATCCCCGGCAGCGGCGCCAGATTTTTACGTGTCGGAACACGGAAACGCAACTAACATCCGGATAGTGCTCTAATTGAGCGTAAACTTCCGTACTGTCACTAGGTTCCGAGTATCATCCAGGGATTCAATAGTGTTTCACCAAGTAGTTACTTCTAATCGTTCCGAGCCTTGCCACTGCTCGGATAGTGTCTTCGGAACGTAACTCCTGAACTATCTCCTTCTCTATTCTTCTCTCATTAGGTGTTTCGTCCACAAACCCCAACGTCTCGGATCAGTTACCGTCTCACAACTGTCCTAGAGTACTCTGGCCAGCTGGTCACACAAACGATTCTCTCCGATCCGTGGGACTACAACGACAAACCAATCCGGATCTGGGAGAACCAGGATCCGATTATCCCTAGGCGACCCGTACCACGTTCCGACTCCCCCTCTCACTGTGCACGGAACCTCTTCAGAAGTTCAGGGAGCCCGACCAAGTAGTTCTTGATCCGCTTCGACCCTAGCGACGGCTATTCCGTATGAGGTTGATTTGGGGACGGAACAGTGAGGCTTCACTCCTACGACAATCCGCTAAATCTTTCCGCTCAATCCCATTTCCTTTCCGGTTCGGGTCTCGTCGCAACTCCCATCACCTTCCTATCCGAGCTACAGCGGAACTCTCATATCCTTCCCGGATCATTCACACTTAGCGGGAAATCACGCACAGTACTTACAAAACACAAATACTTTACTGATAAGGAATATAGGGGGAAAACATGCAAAAACGAAGACCCGGACCGCCTCGCCTGCCTGGTTTAAGTAAGCAGGGGCTTCCACAAAAGCGGCGGCGCCGGTAGTTCAATCAAAACCCTAATCCCTAACTACCTACCTAGAATTCTACTTTACGACTAGGGCGGATCTCCCGATCCGGAATCTACTCCTATAAATCCGGAAAGTTACGACAAGTGGCAGTGAGAGGAATCTATCACTTCTTTGTCTTCTTGTGGCTCTCCTGCTCGCGATCCTTCGACCTGGTCACCCGCGGCTCTGATCCGCCCGCCCCTGCTGCTCGTACCGCCTTGCGCCTAGCACTCCGTTCCGCCTTTGACTCTCTCTCCTGAGCCTCCAAGGACAACCGGGTAACAATCCGGGGCTTGGGGGAATTGGGCGATTTCGGGATCATATGTGCGGGAGGGGTTCCGGACGTCGGAGTCCGAGTTTCAGTTCCGGTGGTCCTGACCGGAGAGCTCTCACGCGTCTCTGAATCGGACTCTGAAATCGTAATCGGCTCCTTCCTTTTCCGCAACCTCCGTAAAGCACCGACACTGTTCGGAGGGGAACCCGCTGCTGGCGTTCCGGTGGGAGTAGGCGTCACCGTTCCGGTCTTGGCTGTGGGTGAAGGGGTCAATCCCCCCTCCTGAGTCACTCGGGTCCGTCCGGGTGGTGAAATAGGTCGTCCCCATTCCGGTCCCGCTACCTCCCCTCGGTAATTCGCAATGATTACCTCCTCTCCGAGTCGTGGAAGAACATCCGGCGGCACGGTCCGAGTCACCTGTTCCGAAACCGTCCTCTCCTCGATCCGCCTCTCGGTGACTGTCGTTCCGGTCACCTCCACCTGTCCTGTGGGGATCGCGCAGCTCTGTTGGACTGTACTGGTTCCGGGTGACGCCACTTGTGCTTGGTGTTCCCGGATCGCCTCCGCAATCGTCCGATTTGTCATGGCGGCCTCTTCGACCGTCATCCGCTCCTCGACTTGGAGGTTACTCCCTATCGGGGTTCGGAACCCCATTCCGCGAGATTCTCCTACCACGGCACGAGAGGGCGATCCGGGGAGCGGAAGGCCCCGGCCAGCGACTACGAGACTGGGACTTCCGGTGCTCGGATTGAGCAGCTGCCGGACCTTCTTCAGGATCATGTTCATCGAGTGCTCGCATTTGGAGAGGATCATGATGATCCTCTGCTTGTCCTCGAAATCAGCCGGCTGCAATACGTTCTCATCAAACAGCCGGGCCTTGTTGATTACCGCTCCCGAACTTCCCACCAACTTCCAAAGCTCCCCCAAAGTCTCCTCCTGTTCGGCGTGGAACTTACGGATCTCATCACTCTTTGCCGCCAGCTCCTTCGTCAGCTCCTGCAACTGAAGCTCCAGCCGCTTCTTCTCACTCCGGAGAGTTGGGGCATCCTTCAACAACTCCACTTCTCGGATCACCTCTTCCGGTAAGCACCCTCCCAGCGATGTACAGACCCTCCGGAACAGGGTTTCGATCCGATCATAAGAAGCTTGAGCCCGGTGAGTCTCCTCCCGAATCCCCCGAAATAGGTCCACCGGAAATCCACGATCGGAACTGACCTCTCTCCGTTCCGGATCTCCCCGGGCCGTAGACGGCTCCGCATGTCGTGACGCAGGCTGCTCCGATCGCGATCTGGACTGAGCCCTAGCAGCGCCAGGGTTCGGAACTTCCTTCGTATCGTCCTCATCTTCCGAGTCCGTTGTATCCGAGAGCTCACCTCGCGGATCGGGTTCCATTCCGGGCGGAATCTCCGAGAAGTTGAGGCAGTTCTTCGCGTGCGTATACGTCTCGTCCTCCTTATCGGTCAGCAAGTCATACGCATGGTAAAGGTGAAAGAGGAAAGGGGAGAGTGGGGTCGGCTTCTTTCCGATCGTCGGAACCATCTTCTGCACCACTTCCGCCATGAGTGCAGCCCAATTCACCGGACGTTCTCCTGTATACGCTCCGAGGATGGTATTCCCGACCGTAATGGTAACTTGTGCCGGTTTCTGCGGATACAGGATCGGAACGAGGAAAGCTAAGACCTGCCTCTGCCTCCTATCCTTGCAGGCGTCTATCTCGTATCCGTTGTTCCTATGGATCTTCCCGTGGAACCTATCCTGCACGTACTTATCCGTCCGGGTCGCCCAAAGGAGTCCCTTCTGCTCGAAACCGTAAGCTTCCGCCCACTGTTCCGCATTCCACAGCGTGGGCTTGCCTCGGATCGTATTATCCCACCGGTTGTCCGGACCTTCCAGGACCTCCCTCACCATCACCTCACTCTTCAGTAACCACGGCCGTGCCAACAATCCCTCACACCTCATCCGAGTGAGGTCGGTGATCAGTTCCTCCATATCCGATTCCTTCACTGGAGTTCCGGGGCTAAGGACGCTACACTGCACGTGCGCCATCTCTACTCCTTACTTCTCTCCCTCTACGACCCGACAGCAAGAAACCCGGCAATCCAACTGCCGGTGAATCGGAAAAGACAAAAACACCTCACCGCTCTTTCACTCTCTACTCCCAGTTCGCAAAAAAAAAGGAATTCCAAACCCTAACACCCCCGCTTATATACCCCAGGCATAATAAACGCTGTGGCGGCCCGTAATTGCAGCCGCCAACGTACCGGGGTAAACGCCTATCCGGGTCATGATGACTTCCGCGTCGCTTCGGATCCTTGACGCGGTTACAGTAACGGTCAGTACTCGGATCGTCCACTCGTTCCGTGTTTTATCTTCCGAGTTTCCGGAATCCAGGTTCCGGGAACACTTCCTACGTTAACTGTTTTAACGTTTCTGGAGTATCCGGTTTGCGTTAACTACTAATACTGCTAGTGTCTGGCCAGTTTTTACCTAATTAACCAAAAAAATGAAAAATAAATGGAATACTTACGCCGGCTGGGGCTCATCCGTTTTATTCTGAGTTTCTCGGATCCCACATTACCCCATTACCTCATTACCTCACAATCTAAATTGGTAGAAGAAAAAACAAGTCCACAAAATAATAATAAATTTCATTGAGCAATGGAATAATTGTATTATCTATGGGAGCAACTGACGCCTCACTCTAAACTTACCAAACTTTATATCAAATAGAATGGGTTCCACGATTCAAATATTAAATGCTTAGTTCTAAAAACTCCTACCTCGTATACTTGGGCCTGCAAAAAGCAGCATTCAAATTTGTTAGCGCCGTCTCGCCTTTAATCATACATTCGTTAACTAACATAATGAATTATTACCTAGTCGTCCACATGGACATTCCAACCTGAATATAATGATCAACAGCGATGCATCATTCCTCTCACTTTTCTCTCGCGATATCGCTTCGCTAGTACACTCACTCTTCTCCCTTCTTCCCTGAGTTACCAGCGAACATGGGGATGGTCTGTCTGTACGCCCAGGGCATGAAGATTCCTCTTAGATTTCGCGTAGATGACGATGGTCTAGCTAGAGTTTCGTCTCTTCGCCTTAGTCTCAGATTCCATTTCCAGGAGGATTCCATCAATATAGAGGAGGAGATCTTTGATGACGTTACTGCCGAGGTTACCCACACCCTCGGACAACTTTCCATGACAGATGAGAACAATATGTTGCAGTGGAGACTCCTCTCTGGATCCTATAGAGTCTATGGTCTTACTGATTCTCTGATGGCTGCATCCACTGAGATCCTCACCCCCCTTCGCTCTTCTACTTGCACAATTCAGACTCCCTTACCTCGTGATGTCAAGGTCAAAGTCGAGCTTGGTACTGAAACTTCAGATGTAGAGAAACCTCCTCCTTCGACAGTCATTTCTCTCTCCTCTGATGACAAAGTCAGTCCCGTCAAGTTGGTGCCTAAGGTCCACGTTGATGCTCCTCCTTCCAATGTGTCTCCTCCATTGTCCCAAGTCACAGTTAGCATTGTTCCGCTCCTTCAACAGCTTGCAAAGGCGCGTGGGTCAAAAAACATTTTGAAGAAGATAGACTATTCCACTATTAGACACGAGAGAGTTGAGTACTTGCCTGCGATGTTTGATGGTCCGGTTCTTTTTGAGTTGCCCCCAGCTGCTGCAGGATCCTCTAAGCTCGCCGCCAAGTCAATGCAAGGAATGGACAAACGATACGACGGACACTTGTGGACCAACACCATCACAACAAACATCAAAAACGACTTCGGACTGTCTTTTCGAAGTTCCACCTGCGTCGGATGGCTGCGTTGCACGAACGAGGAGTGTGACTTCCTGAAGCGTGTTCCCAAGATCTTCGAGGTTAACGAGACTGAGTTCGAAGGCTGTACCCTGCAAGCTTTTCTCATTGATCAGCCTCCTCCATCTGACTCCACGCTAGTGTGCAAGGTATGTAAAGAACCTCCATCATGTGTAGCTACATGCGAGGCTAAGATTTATTACGTTGTGGGCAAACCGAATCAGACTAGAGCTTGTATTCACATAGGAACACATGATCATCCAGTGAAAGTTGGGGACTATAGAGACTCTAAAGCAGAGATTAGTAGCTTAATAGAAGAGCAGGACCTAGAGATGAACAACAAAGCAACAAAGAGCGCCGTTGTCCTTGAGGCGAGCAAACTCCTCATCGGGAGCTACCTGCTACAGCCAAAGGATGCACATCCGAGGAAGTTGACGATGGAGGAGCTGATTCCTGTTCTGGATCGATGCAAAGACATGGCGTCACCAAACATCCGCAACAAAGTCGCCACCATCAAAAAATACAGAAGGTACGGAGTCATGGACGGTATCACCAAGCTCCGTGGAAACAGTCTCTGGGCGTATGTCCAGAAGAATAGGTTTCCTGGTCAGGAAGCTATGCGTGACAAAGTCTTCGTCTTCAAGATGTCGGAGGTCGGGCCGGGAAGTGGTGTCGACTTGGTTGCCAAATGCAAGCTGGTGGCGACTTGGAGAACGCATGGATCATGTTCGACCATGTAAAACGTGTCAAAGACTGGTCGACGATGGCGTGCCATGTGTACGATGCCACCTACTGCCGCGTGATGACAATCGCCACTTGCGACATGCAGTCCGAGGACACGGAGGCCCAGCTCGTCTTCTGGAAAAACCTAAACCTGGTCATGGAGAACAATGGGATTGCAGCGCCGAACTTCAAGGGGTTCATGGCGGATAACGCACAGGCGAATTGGAATGCAGTGCGAATCCTATACGGCAATGGCAACAAAGAGGACCCAATGGAGGACCGGGAGAGGTCGTGCTTGTTCCACTGGACTCAGAACATGGTCCAGTATACGCGGAAGCACTTCCCCGAAGAACTCTGGGAACAGCACAAGAAGATGTGTACTCAGTACAAGAATGCGACCAGCATGGCAGAGGCGGACACTCTGTATCACGCGTTGCGAGCATGGTGGGCATCCACCGGGGTCGTTGGCGAAAGCGGACTCATCAAACTCGATGAGTGGCTGTCATTCTGGCACCATCGCTTCCAGCACTGGGGGGGATTCATGACCGAGGTATGATCTCTGCACTCTGTTTTGATGTTTTTCATACTGGTTTCTTAGCCCTAACCTACAAAACCCTAATTGGTGAATCTAACGGCACCTACTGTCAAAATTGCAGAAATTCACGGAAGAAGAACTCATAAAGATGCCGACCTCTAACCCCGCCGAAACAGTTCACAACAAGTGGCTCCAAGCTTCAGGAAACAACGGGAACGACCTCTACGTTGCTACCGTGGACGATTTTGTTAAAGCTTTTCTACAGGTTGTTAACTACTACCAGTTCCTCAAAGGTGAAGTCGGCGGAACAGGACCATCCAAGAAGGAACTCAGACTCCGGATGGCTGAACGCAACGCGAAGAAATGGGAAAATCCGACACTGCTCGATAAGCCCATGCTCGATATGCCGGGCGCGGATGAGTTCTGCACCCGTCAGCCTATCATGCCTGGAGCGGAAGTCTTCGGTTCACAGAAGCGAAAAGCCGACGTCCCCATCGGAGCTGACGAGGAGTCTCATCGCCCGGACAAGACAAACTTCTCACGCCCACGAGGCCCAAGACGTGCCGTCAGGGCTCGCCCTCTGCAGATGCCCATCATTGTAGAAATCGACTCCGAACACGACACAGAGGGAGAAGGTACCCAATCTCCTGCCCAGGAAGTTGATTCTCCTCTACCTTCACCTGTGAACAAGGGCGGCATTCGCCATGTCAACGCGGTTGAAGAAACCAAGGTCGACGTCAACGAGTGGCACATTTCCAGACTTCACAAACTTTCTGCAAAGTGCTGCTGGGCCCAAAGGGCTGAAACGAAAAAGAAGTGCACTGAGAGAATCGTCAGGGGGCCCCATTGCACAGCTGCCCCGACCTACACTGGGCTTTGGACTAACTACCGCAGGAACACAGTTGAGAACAGAGAGTTCTTCTTCTGCTCCGATGATATTGAGCGCTGCGTGAAAGGCTCTAAGCGCAAGTGGGTAGCACACTACTCAAAGGACTAGGAATTCCCCTCCATTCCACAGGTCTGGCCAGTGAAACTAGGTACTAACCTAAAACTGACTGAGATTCTTGCCCTCGAAGAAGCAGGCTTTCAACTTCCGCCGAAGAAGCCGGTCTCCCCAAGACGCCTGTTCTCCTCTGCCCCGCCCCCTACAAATCTCAGCTCGGTGCCAGTCCCTGCAGACGCTGACCGCTACCCAGGCAAGAGAGACGGCAAGATGGTGAAGCGCACTGCCACTCGTCCCAATCCGGCGCAGCGACTCTCCATGGGCTCCTCCGAGTCACTCAAAGCGCGCCTCCGTTCCGTCACCATGATACCAGAGCCGGGCCACGGTTGCATCATTGGGCTGGATTCGGGCGTCGCCCCACATATCACACGGTACCAGATTACCATCAGTTCTTACCCTGGTTGCACTTGTCCTGCATTCAAGAAGACGATGACTACGTTCCGAGGCAGGACTCAGTTCACTTATTGTAAGCACCTATACTACATACTCTTGAAGGTCTGCAACCGTGATCCCGAAGCCGAGCTTTTCATCCATGCGCCTACCTTCAGATTTAACGAGGTCAAGCTACTCCTAGAGAGTGGAATCTTGCGTCGCCCCTTGGCGAAGAAGTAGCTAGCCCTCCTTCTTTAGAACTGCCATTTCCGCATTGGCCATTGATCATGTAGTGAATGATTTTAGTAATATCGCATGTACTAAGTTTGCAATACAGAAGCTGTATTGACTTTTTCATTATAAAGGCTTTGTCGTTCACATTGATTGCATTCTATTTCAATACATTCTATCTTGAACAAGTGCACTATATACCTCGTATCCCCTGACATGTACCTTTTATTATAGCAAACATATACTTTATATTAGATGTCTTAATCTTCGAACCTAACACGTTTAGGGTTGCCCACTACACTATCAGCAGGGCTGCGAACCTCTGACTGTACTACAGGACAAACTACATTCGCATTCACTTTCGGTCCCACACTTGGCAAGTGTCCTTGGTATGAACGTTTCAGCAATGGCCCACCTCCCCGCCTCCGATTCACTGATTCCCTGGAATAGGTTCCCCTTGGGATCTTTCCAACCTTGGAGTATGCATGAGGTTGCAAAGGCACATTTGCGTCGTCCTCCAGCACTCTGATATCATCCGAATTTTTTGAACGTGGAGGGTCAGCTCTTACATCCGGTTGCACGTCAACATCCGTTGTCAAAGGACGCCCTTGGCTGTTGGCCATCGCCTCTTCTTCGTCCTCGACCTCAACATATGGTTGAAATGGACAAACATCGTCAGCAAGTGATACAACAATATCTCTGACGTCTTCCATAACTACTTTCCCGCACTACAGAATAGAGCTTCACAAAAACACCAACACAAAAGAGGAAGAGACATTCGATAATCCTATCTTAAATATCGTTGAAGAAGATGCCTGGCGCCCTCGAAAATCGGCTTTTCATTCATTTGAAAGTTGTCTTCGTCCAAATCTGAATGGAAAAGCATGAGGGTTTAGCCCTAGTCATTGAACATTGAAAATTTAAAAAAAAAATAAAAATAAAATGAAATTATAAAATCAAAAAAAAAAAAAAAAAAAAAAAAAAAAATCATTTATAAAAAATGAAATTAAAAAAGCAAAAATAAACAAAAGAAAAAATAAATTTTGAGTTTGAAAATAATATGATGGCGATTGAAAAAATCAAAGAGAAAATAACATAAAAGAGAATTAAAGAAAAGGACTCTTTTGACCCCTTTAACAAGATAGATAGAATAATGGAAGTTAATATGAAAAAAAAAAAAAAAAAAAAAAAAAGTTGAAAGGCATGTAGACTATGGCGGATGAATTGTAACAATGTTAAGAAATTGTTCCGAAATTAAATGTTACTTGAACCCTCTTAAGAGGTTCAATACCAATACATTTTAAGTAGTAATTTGCATATAAATGTGAGGAGATAAGAGGAATTAATGTATGCCTGAACTAGTTAGAAGGAGCTGGAGCATAGTAATTGGTGCACGTGAAAAATTTAATTACCAAGAAAAGAGAAAATGAACTACAATTTCAATGGAGATACTGTAATTAGTCCACGGTTATAGGGTCAATAAAATTACTAAAATTAGTAACTTTCCAAAAATATACTGAGTATATTTGAATCTTCTAATTTTATATTTTATTTTTAGTAAAAAAAGTGCTATTTTTAGGTTTTGTCCCCCATTCTGTGCTCTCCGCTCTCCAAATCTGCGCTCACCGCTCTCCGCTCTGCGCTCTCTGCTCACGTACAAGCTACGTCCGTGGATGATCCAGAAGGTCGGGAAGGAGAGCAGGATCAATCTTTTGCTCTTCCATCAAAGAGAGGGAGAGGAAGGCGACTGAAATCTCTGCGTTCTCAGTCAGAGGCATCACAGCAAACTGGTGCGGAGTCTTCCGCGCCAGTTGAGAAGGCACCGGAGCCCTCTCCAGGTAATGTCGTCACGAAGCCTTCTCCAACTTCTTCGCCAGCTCCTTCCTCGATCAGTGCTTCCGAGGTCACTAGAGGTCTCCTTGAGCAAAGGAAGGCCAAGCAGTTTCCGCAGACTACTTCTTCCGCTGGAGCTCCGCTATCCACACAGGTTTATGTCATCAACTCCTCTGTGGATTCAGTTATGCTTCGACACAAGGAGCTCTGTGACGTGGGTGGCGATCACGAATGGAACAAGGCTCTAGACATCGTTAGAAAGGTATGATCCGATCCTTAGTGCTTTCCCTTCAATACGTACAATACTGTAAATCTTATAGTGTCTAACTCTGTTTTCATAGTTCCTCTAGTTTGGAGCAGGCCGCCAAAACCGAGTTTCTGATCGTTGCAAAGAGCAGAATCACTTGGGATTCGACTTGATCATTGCCGACATCCCTGAGAATCTTCCCGTCCCTTCCGTGTCTGATCCCCCCGACGTCATTCCACCTTGGAAGTCTCGTGATAACGATTATGTGTGGAACATCTTCGAATTTTCAAGACATTACTTGCAGTACGATGGTGCTCTTTGCATAATCCACAACAACGACCAAGACCTCGCTGCGCATATTTCTAAACAGCCTAAGGACAATGCCTTTGTGCAGCACTGAGACTGGTGGGGCTTCAATGCACTGGGCTTGGCTCACCCTACGATCCCCGGCTCATTGGTATGTACATCATAATCATTTCTTGTCTTTGCATTCTGCTAAACTTTCTTAATTTTTACACTCACATATTTTGGTGTCTCGCAGTCTCTTCGCTTCAAGGTGCGCGTCTTCATCCGTGGTGGCCATCCTCCATCGAAAATCACTTTTCAGACGAAGAAATCCGATGTCGTATACAACGACCTCCACATTACCGAGAGTGATGCCATTCTCAACTTCACCGATTTGGAATCGCAGCACATGAATGGGGACGTACCGTGGAGAGGGCCAAGGGAGAAAGCCCATGAGATGATGCAGACCATAATTGAAGAGATGTCCAAGCCCAGAGACATAGTCTTTGAGTGAAGGCTGCAACAGGTAATCTTATATAAACTGTTTCTGCATTTCCATTCCTATGATTTTCTCCACGGAGACTCACTTCTTTTTTTCTTGTGCTACATGTTTCAAGGGCCTCCATCAAGAATTGCCAGGCTATTGGTCGTCATATTATAGCTTGTGAGGAGGACGAAGGCATATTCAACGCCCTTCTCAAACCGTATATGGCTACATCATCCGCCATGGGCCCTCCTAAACATCCTAGACCGGGAGCAGTTGAACAAGCACCTCCAAAGAAACCACAACAAGAGAAGTACTCTAAGTTCTACTTTACATTTTCTAACTTCAAGGCTAGTTCTCTTTTTTTCTTTACTAATTCCATCTTCACTCACTCATTCTTACCACTATCGATTTTCTCTTGCAGAGTAGTTGCGGCAACACCGCCACGTAGGCCAACACCCGTGTGCATTCCATCGTGGCGTCTTCATTCCAGCCCAATTCAGCCTTATGTACTTCCGGACTATGCAGAGGGGTTAGCACAAGCTCTTGAATCTGGTGCACTTAGATATGTTCCTAGTCGGCCCACTAGTTTTGATCCCAGGGCCCTTCTATTTGTCGAGGAAGAGGCTGTAGAAGGAGATTCAGAGTCATCGGGTTCTGAGAGTGGAAGTAGCGATGGTAGCATGTTCTCAGTTTGAAAGAGGCCTCGGTCTATCATTGTTTTCATTTGATTTGATTTGATTTCAGTGGAGTTGATTACATACTCCATCGTCCACTCTATCGCAAACCACTTAAAGTATTCATGATTCTCACTTCCAGTTTATATTCGTGTATGTAAAGGTCTACAATTGCAAGACTTTTTAGCTGTCAATTCTCATGTGCTTAAAGGGAAAACCACTTTAGTGAAGAAGTTATTTTAGCCTGCAAAATCTGTTCAGAACACTAGACAATAATAACATGAACAACTAAAATGCTCAAAATATATAGAGTACTCTACTTATTTCTTTAATCAATGAACAACATTTCATATTTCCATAGCCATGTTACCTATTCTTGGGAGAGATCCAGATACCATCTCTCGGTGAAATTTTCTCTCCTTCCGGCATATCTAAGACCTCATTCCCATTGGCCCATAGCAGTGTCCTCAATTGATCTAACTCAACGCAACTAAGTTCTCCAAGGGACGCTGTCTCTAACCTCTCGTTGTTAATTGGAGTTGGAAGTTTCCAAGAACTCCTAAAAACACTCCAGTTGATGTTGAACCAATTAACTTCGTATTCATCCTTCGGACTCCAATGGCGACCCTCGTACGAAAAGTAATCCCACCTTGCTAGCCAAAGGCATGCGTATTCAGGACTGTTGTCAATCTCACGGTTCCACCTCTTCGACACAGCACGAGCGTTCTCTACGTCTTCAAACGTGATTACTGTCAGGGGAGTCCAACCCTGCGTTGCACTACTACCAATATGATCCCAGGGGTTAGCCCATCCGCCATCCGCTTAAGCAAATCTTGTAAAATCGTTTCACAGGCAACGACCTCAAATGAATCGCCCATAGCTTCAAACAACTCCCTAGCAAGTACATGCTTCAGTTCTACAGAAACCATTGAGCTAATACAACTTCAAGGACGTATGCTAAGGTTTATATAGATCGTTGCTTGACACTTAAGCTAGCAATGGTCTTCTCTAAAGACGGAGAATTCTTCGACCAAGACAAGCAATCTGATTTGGTGTACATCTTGGTTTCTGCTACTCCATTATTGTACACGAACTCTGAAATATTCCACGAACTTTTAAGACCATTTCATTTTGGTGGTTTCGAGTTCTCTCATTCCTAGAATTATCTATATTATCTAAAAACATCATGCTGGAATACTCGTATCTAGATCCAATAAGGGACCAAATCTAAAGGAATGTATGCATGATGTCATCATGACATCAGCCCTAATTTGTATCTTAGAGAACAAACGTAATAAATTCTTACCAGAGATAACCCTGAATTCCACGGTAATATACTCTTTTACTAAAATAAGTAACAAAATCATGCCTTATTTTAGTAACTTTCCACGGTTATAGGGTCTACTTTGCTTTTGAAAATTTGGCTAATTGTCAATTCTGTGCTCTCCGCTCTCCGCTCACATACGAACTTTTCCCACTGCGAGACTGTTAGCAGTATTGCAGAAGTGGATTGTAATTTAGACGGAATAGACAACCTTTGGATCAAAGCAGTAGGAGCCATTTGTAAGGTATGCCCTTTGCTTATCTAGCTGACTATTGCTTAATAGTTTTGTATACAGCTATTTGTTTTTTATTTTTATTTTGCTACTAGTTGTTTTTTGTTTTGCTGATTTTTTTTTTTGGAACTGCGCTCCTCTGACCAGGAGGATTCACGTACACTCTAAGCCATGACTCCACGTATTTTCCTTATGGTTCAAGCTAGGAGTGATGGTCAATTAAACATCTGCCCACAGATTGAATGGATGACGGGTTAAGGGTCATGTATAACTCAGTGGAGTTTTGTGCGTTGACTTTCTCAATGAATGTTGGATCCGCTTGCAGGTCACCTTAGAGGTCGGTGCTCAAGGCAATCTTCTTCTCGAGAGGGCAAAACGTACACGCGCAAGGCGTTCCTCCCATCCTCTTGAATTTGTTCGGTTCTACATTCTAGACCAAGTTTTGACTTATTCTCACTGCTTTTTTCGAATTATGATTGTTTTTTGCAAAGTCACCACTTGTTCACTTCATGGACTAGAACCATAAGTTTTGATGAAGAATACTAACAGTTAAAGTTGCGCCCACAGGTGAGCAGTCCAAGAGGATCAATGTGTAAGGCTCCTCCAAAATTCGAAGTCATTGCGCAAGAGTGCACGGTGCTGCCGCTAGGGTTCTCAACAACATCTTCTCAAACCCCCAGCATGTCAAAGATAAGTGCTCTCCTGCTCTTGAGTATGTGCTCTCGGTTATGTCCTTCAAATTTTGGCATTCAAAGTTTTTTGGGTGAAGTTGCTTGCGCAGCTGTGTAAATGTTGGAAAGCGGGTCGAGCTAGATTTGCCCTTGGGTTCTGGTTAACGTTCATAGAAGGTCAATGATATGATGTCGAAGGTTCACTCATCTACATTCTGAGTCCCTATGATGTGAATAGTAAGTTGTTCGGGGTAGCTTAGGTCGCAGAGTTCTGCAGCATGTTCCTGATCAACCTAGGTAGCATTTTGTCGCAAATATGACTCTAAATTCTGAGGTGTATTTTGCATGCAGATGAGCAGTGAAGAATTTAATCAGGAGGTCCAGAATCCATCTTGAACCATGGACCATGAGGACATGGGCATGGCTGAGATTGAAGACCAGCATCGCAAAGCTGTGATGGGCAATTCACATGTCACTTTACCAAGCACGCTCGACATGCTAGAAACTCAGATTGATGTACCTCTCTGCAAGATGATTCCCATGAAGGACATTAGAAAGCCTTTGAAGACGGATATTCATAAGTTGAATGCCAAGTACTCACGTGGATACAAGACGGCGTCATCATGCTTCTACCTCTCTCTCAAGAGTTTTAGGATGGAACAATTTAGTGTTTCTGAGGCAAACATAGCATCATGGTCTGAGCTATGGCGGAAGGAAGATGAAGAATTTGAGAGAAGATTGTCGGCATATCTAGCCTTCCAAAAGTACTCCAACAACTACTTCTACGTGTAAGATGAAAATCTTCGCAACATTGCCTTGTCAGTGATTATCAACACTCTATGCAAATATGATGCATCATTTCATGTTGCAGTTCGATCGGTTATCATCCACGTCACGCCTGCAAACTGCAATATGCTATTGCACACCATCACATGCTAGAACAAATAAGTAAAACATTTCAATATTTTATTAATTAGGATGTCTCAATACTTCATTATTTTACTTAAAGTTTTGATGACAACATAACCATTTCTATGCGAAATCCTCAATTCGAATGAACAAGTGATTCAGAAAAAATTGAGTGGACCACGTTGCACAACATTGGACATATGAGGTGAAGCATGTACAACAACAAGGTTTGTTGGATTTTGACCAATCCAAGGGTCTTGTGAAAGAAGAGGATTTACAAGCCAACATTCTGGAGAGGGTGCGCACTAGAAAAAGAAAATGGTATCACCTCACGTATGATGCATTCATCAACTTCTTATACGAGGTAAGATATTTCTACTACAAGACATTGTCAATTTGTCATATTTTAAGTGATAAAAAATTCAATTCTTTTCTGTCATTGAAGAGGGAGATTTCAGCAGCTCCGGAGGAGGCTATTCGAGGGTATAAAGACACACTCATAAGAGGCTTTCGAGAAGATAGGCGAGGAAGGCCATTGCCGCTAAAGCAGTTGAAGTACTGAAGACTTTGCTTTCCACGGATCTCAACCGGTTTATCCCCATAGCTAATCCAAGCAATGGAGATGGTTTCTTAATGGAGGTATGTCATTTTCTCCTATGCAAATATGCTCATTTACACAGTGGCTTTTTGTCTTTGAATGATTTGTTGATTGCTCCCTCCCTTGGCAACCAGGAAGGAGCTCGATGTCATTGAAAAACTAGTCCACTAGAGGCCCCCCGGACCCTCCCTCAGATCCGAGAGGTGCTTCTCGCAGTGGCTGGTGTATTGCTTTTTTGTGTTCTTCACGCCAAGTCGTGAGCTTACTCCAATGAAGGCAGCTTGCTTCAAGTAGGCTGCTTGGCCGTGGCTTTTTATTTTTATTTATGTTTGCACTGCTCCCTCCCTTTAGCAACCGGGAGGGAGCTCAATGTAGACTTGTTGTCTGGACGTAGTCTTAGACGATGAAAGTCTCATTGATACAAGGACACTCTTATGGTGTTCTCAAATCCAAGGAGAGCATCTAACAATGAATATTTTGAATGTTTGTTTTTGAAATTGACTGCACAGTGCATTTCATGTATGTTGTTGGTAATTGTTTTCTATTTTTGTTGATGTGCATTTGCTATTTTCTTGTTACATTTTTTGTTTTGACTTAATGTATAATTTTGTCAAAAATGTCATATGAGTATTTGTGTTGTGTTTGTGCTTTGATCTTTTTAATATTTTTCATTTTGAATGGTCATTTGCCTTATTATTATGATGACCATGTTTCCTATACTAAGATGTTCTTCATGATGTGATTAGATCACTCGGAACTTTGACATTTTTCAGAGCAAACCCGAAATGACCCCTAAGAAGTTGCAGCTTATTGCCACTGCTCGGGTGTCTGCCAAATTCAAAGTAAGATGGTCAAAGTGGTGGAACATGAACAAAGAGAGCTGCCAAAAGTATAATGCTGTAATGTGCAAAGCTGTAGATCTCACTCTATGGGCATGAAACAACTAATTCCTTTGAGCATTGGTCGCCTGTATACTTCCACTTCAATTTGCTTTGCAAGTGCTGACCTTAACCCTTTGTTTTTCAAAGCCCATCAGGTGCCCGGCTATGCGCACAAACTTCCTTTCGAGTTGTGAGCTATGTGGATTTTATTGGAGTGCAGGTATGGTTTGTTAGAGTACGTGTGTGGTCTGATCAAGCATTTGACGTAGCTGCCGTTCTACTTGCTTGTTTTCTTTGCCCTTTTTAGTACAAAATTCTCTACTAGGGATTTCAATGACGTCTGGTCGTGACTATCCGGTCGAGACGTCGGAATGGGTCATGACAAGACCATACGGACTTCACAATAGGGTCAACGTAGGTTTAGACTAAGCCCTGCGAGTAGGTCAGGTAAAACAATTACCTCGTCGCGTATGTGGCGTCCTACGCGGCAAGAGAGGGGGCCCACATTAGATGAGGTGGATCTCCAGGAGGAGGGTTGCGATGGCAAAGTGTAAAAGTGATGACTACCGTCTGCCCCATGTTCTCCATCGTCCGACCCCTTGTTCCTTGTTGACCGCCCCAATTTAACCCCTTCAGCTTGCACAGGCCATATCTTCCTCATTTTTTGTCCAACTTTAGCATTTGAGGACATTTTTGGCATCTAAATTTCATGAGGATGTCCAAAATGTCTTTACAATCAAGATATGGATCCAAAATAAGGCTGCTAAAGCCTTTAAAAGTTGTTGTCCGCCCCCCTTGTTCCCTCTAGTCCGTTCCATGTTCCCTCTAGTCCGCCCATGTTCCTCCGGGTCCGCCCCATGTTCTCTCTAGTCCGCCTCATGTTTCCAACCATTGGTAACTCATGTTCGACCCATGTTCCCATACATTGGGAACGTGGTCCCATCGTCCGACCCCTTGTTCCTCTTCATCCGCCCAAATTTGACCCCTTCAGCTTGCAGTGGCCATTTCTTCCTCATGTTTTGTCTCATTCTAGAATTTGAGGACATTTTTGGCATCTACATTTCATGAGGATGTCTAAAATGTCCTAACAATCAAGATTTGGATTCTAAATGCGGCTGCTAACTCTCTGAGAGTTGCTGTCCGTCCCATTTGTTCCCTCTAGTCCGCCCCATGTTTCTTCTAGTCCGCCCCATGTTATCAACTATTGGGAACTTGTTCCCTATCGTCCGCCCCTTGTTCTCAATGATTGGGAACGTAATCCTTGTAATTTTTCTTTCCATATACCGTAATTTGCTGACATGTCATGACACGTGGACGCCTTCCATCCTATGTGTCAAAGTTGGGATAATGTGATTTTATTCAAAATCTAGTAATTTTTTAGTCCGACACGGTAAAGACAAGATTGGTCATAATGTTGTGACGTCATGATGTCATGATGTTGTGACATTATGACAGAAATGGCCTCCGTCACGACGCAATAGAAAATCTTGTTCTCTACAGAACTTCATACATCTCCTTAGTTTTCTGAAGAAGAGGAGCTTAGTAGATCTTACCCAAATATTACAAATACGGTTCTATACTTTCTTGTCTTACACATAGGTGGCATTCATCACAAAGGAAGATTGCGGTTTCACTAAGGCTTCTTAACAAATTTGCTGCCACATGGAGAGATAATTTGCAAAGGAGTAGTCCGCAATTATTTTGTGATTTTTCCAACTTGTAGGGACTTCCGAGTTGGTAATTTGTGTAATACTTGTCCAGCCGTGCAGTGACCGTTTTGTTGTCTTGTCTTTGAATCATAGTTGAATTTAATAGTATGAGTTGAGTGAAAGTCATCTACCAATTCAAGATCTCTTTCAACTCTTTAAAAACTTTTTCTCCTCCTCAGTCATATATGATGATCTCTCACTTGAGTCATCTTCTTGTTGCTCAACAAAATTCCAATTCCTTGTCAAATTCCATCAACA
The DNA here is from genome assembly GCA_014871385.1 of Ceratodon purpureus. NCBI lineage: Eukaryota > Viridiplantae > Streptophyta > Bryopsida > Pseudoditrichales > Ditrichaceae > Ceratodon > Ceratodon purpureus. The sequence goes on from CM026422.1 coordinate 83,650, forward strand.
ATCACGAGGTAGGCTAAAACTAAGCTCAAGCTAAAGTGCACGCCTTTGTGCCGGGGTGTGTGGAGCATATAGGATGAGATTCGTGATATATTGGCCTCGAATGCCGTCTAGTCTCAACAATTGTGTGTGGCATGTTTGTAACTGCCCCAAATCACTGATCATGTGTGATAGTTGTGGCAAGATCAACATGCATATCCCTCCACTCCCAGCTCCATCTTCACTAACGTTGTTGTTGTATGTCAGTGTTGCTTTCTAGTAGAAGTAGTATGCTCCTCACCACATCATGTCTTGAATGGTTTGAATTCTTCTCCTTGTTGGTTTTGGTTCTTGGAAGCTGATAATATATTAGGTACGTAAATAGATGTGATAGTAGTTGCAAACAATGTCAACTTTCTCAGGGTTGTTTAGGCCTAGATGTTTTGGCTTAGTGTCGTGACAATCATCATCAATCTTGGGAGGAACTAGCATGCAGCAGATTTTGTTTCGGATATGGGCTTTTTGAATTTGTATGCAAGAGTCTAGATGTTGCTCGGGGGGGCCGAATCTATTCTGGTGACTGGTTCATGGCACCTCTATTCACTTGAGCCACTATGTACTGCAAGAGACGAGGTTGGAGGAGGTATGAGGGGAGGTCTACATGGTCTCCTTGTTCCTTAAGCCATTCCTTTATTGTTGGGAGCAAGTGAGGTGGGATCTAGTCTTCTACCCGTGGTCCAATTTCACCCTCTAAAAGCTAAGATTGTTTGTTTGGACTATTGAGAGGTTTGTGAGCTCAATGCCATTGAGCCTCATTTAATGCCTTTGGTTCATGTCAAGACTCCCTCGATCCCTTGCAAAGAAGGCTTCCACAATATCTTCCATTTCTTCGTCCAAGCATATCGCTCCTTCTTCGCGTGCACTCATTGCATTCATGGTATTCAACTCTTGTTGATTCCTTAGGTAATCGCTCTCTGTTGTCGTTGTTGTCGCTTTGGTGTGCGGGAACATGAGCTCTCATACGCACGATTGTTTCTGCAGCTTATGTTGTGCTAGCAATGGTATGAGACACTTGTACCACTTTGCCTTTATAATTGCATGTAACTACTTCCTAACGTGGAGTGACTGCTGGTAGTTGCAAATCCAAGCTCTGTTGAAGGTCTCTTTCCTGCACAATGCGTATAATAGGGAGGACGTTCAATGTATCATGTTGGGCATTGTATAGCGGCATCCTACCCATTTGTCCTCTATCCTATATAACTCACTTACTTCCCTAAATTCCTTGACGTTGAGTGGAGATTCATATCCTCTCGTTCCCTCTTGCTTTCTTTAGCTGTTTAGATTCAATATTTTTTTCTTCTCCATTAATGTAAGCATGTTGTATCGTCTACCAACCTAGTCCATTTTGGCACTGATAGACTTGTTAATGTTGTCAAATTTCATTGGCATTGGGTGGAAATATTCATCCTCATTTCAAATTTTCCATTCTCTCCATCTGTTCTAAACCATGGTGGTGCAAGTGTTGCCCTCTGCAATCGCCCTTCCTTTTCCTCTTTTGCCGACTATTCTCCAACTTGTCTCCTCATCCGCTACTCTAGTCTTGGTGAAATCTTATATTCTAAGGGGTCTAGTGAGGCAATTTGTTGGCGCAGAACTGTTGAGGGGAGCACCGTCAGTAAACCACCCGTTGTGTCACCTTGTTAGCGGTATATTACTTCATCCTTGTCTCTTGGATTAGCCTAGGGCCACTCTCTGGATGAAGGAGCTTCCTTTGAGCTAGCTCCTCCGCCGTTTAGAGGCACCTTTGCAGGCTACGCATGACGCTACACTCTTTGATCATGTGAGTAATTGATAAACAAAAACAACACTCAATTAGAAGGTTGTTATAGTCAACCTGAATTTTGGATACCTTTCGTGTAATTGGGTTGACCACATAAATTGTCATCACGAAGGGCATTCTAAATTGCATTGCTATGTAGAATTTCTTGTCAGCATTGAGAGAATTGTCTTTGTCACAATCTATAATATCTCCCAAGCTCTGAACCAAGTCTATGAAACTAGTGAGAAACTCATCTAACACAGACTTCAACATGATCAAAATTGGCATCTTCATATATATATATATATATATATGGGTTTGTTGGCATTGAACTTGTGCATCTATTGCTACATGTATGATGCAAGTGCCCCACTTCAAAAGGTGAGGAGAGAGCATGAAGGTTCTCCGTGTGGCTGCAGGTCTATATGTCACTATTTGAAAGAAGTGATGTCCAAAGTCTCTTCCTATTACGAAAACCTCCTTAATGTCATTAGAAAGGCCTATCGTCTACTCTACCATAGCACGTAATGATTGTCAACCTCCTACAAAATAAGCAATAATCACTTAGTTTTGAAAACACCTCACCTTTTTCAGGATTTTCTCCTTGCTGAGCACGACCTTATGAGCCATGGTCTTCATGAAAAATCCTGAACTATTGCGTACTACTACCTCTTGCAAGGTCTCCTAGGCTAGCTCTTGATGGATGAATTTGTGAGAAATGACCTGAGTGTATAGTCATTGCACTTTTTTGAGTTCCACTTGTTTATGTGGTAAGAAGCATTCCGCTGTAAGCTAGTTTTCTTAAAGCAATGCCTTTGCCTACGCGTGCGCAAGCTGCAATTGCAATGCCAATGCATAGCTCGTTGCGCTGGCATCCAATTCTCTTCTCAATATATTGTCTTTGCTCGTTGTTGCTATATCCATGATCACATCCCCATCCCTTGATTGAAGGTCGCTTCTTAACGCCACTACGATCGAATCCTATTGCAATTCCTACTTGCAGTAGCTTCATCGCTTGATCCACCCCCCAAAGCTTAGCCACACTTACGTAAAACAGAAACAAGCTTCAAATCCTACGTACTAAATCTAGTGACTCAATACAGCCCAATAATATATTTGATGTCGGTGGTGTGTGACCTTCCCCTCGCGGATACAAATCCCTTAAAAAAGTCTTCTTCTCTACACGCATTGTCCACTCCCAAACTCTATCTTCCCTATGTCTACTGTCGACCGAGGGTATAAGGGAGCTCGAAGCAATCGCTTATTGAGAAGGTATTAGGTTGGACTTACCGACCCAATGTGTGTATGAATACGCCACGATCGTTCCTTCTCCATGTGCAAAGAGCTCTCAGAGCCTCATCGCATTCTTCGCAACTAAACCATTTATCTTGTACACCTTCTTTAAATGCCAAGTATGTCGCTTCATATCCTTCAGATGAATGCCGCCAACTTTAATTGGAATAATCTCTAGCTAACTACACATATATTGTTGATATCGTTGTCATCTCTGTAAACGTTTCCCAGGCTCTATGGCGGTTCATGCGTGTTGCAAACCTCAGGCTTAGTGAGAATGAAAAAGTGATTCTAGGTTGCCCCTATTTTTGTAGTGCATCCACCTCCCCCCCTCCCCCCCCCCCCATCCTAAAACTCTCTTTAAAGACTAAATTCCACCTAAATCTAATCATCCAATCTCCCGATTTTGGGCGGAGGAAGCTCTCAATCATCACATCCTCCACGAGTTTACTACCATATGCGCTCTCTGTTAACCGGAGATCCCACTGGTCTCTCCTTCTCAGTTCCATCCACTTCCCTCGCAGTTTCATCCATGTAGTTCCTCAACAGTCAACCAGTTCATACGAATGAACTCTGTTACAGCTGATTTGATGATTTTTGGCAGTTTTCAGGGGGTTTATAAGGCAAGTTTAGGGTTTTTGGAGGCCATTGTAGTCTAGAGGAGATAGGATCATGAGGGTCTGAGAGCTGTTAGGAGGAGTTGTATTTGGATTTTGGGCTGTTTTTGCCTTGTACATTATAGTTTGGACCTTTCTTTACTTGTAATTCTATGTTTTCCATGTTGTTTGAGGGTTTTGAGTATTTGGGGAAGTTCTGTTTTGAGGGGTTTTGCTGGATTTGTGAGGGTTTGGATTTAGTGTTAATTCCTCCCTTTACCACTCTCCTCCATCGCCATTGCCATGATCCATCTCTCTCCTCCCGGTGGTAAAGCCTTCAACCTTGATAATACCAATACTAGATTAATGGATTATTAGATCAAAAATAAATATTTTTTATTCGCAATATGCAATTTGGGATGTTTGATTTATTCCATTATCTAACTTATCAAAGAAGAGAGTTTTAGTTAGTCGGAGGAAATTGGTATAAAATTTAGCTTTTGTTGTCGAAGATCGGCATGCATGGTATAATGGATATGAAATTTAGGGCTCGTTATTGTGGGGCGATATTTGCAGTTGCTCGTGACAGAAATGGTTTGGATCGATCAACTCGAAGAAATGGGTCTATATGGCGGTAGAGGGGAGTGTGAGGGCGAAGGGGGCTCGAGTGTACAAAGCCTGCATAGGAGATTCAAAGGGAGCCGGAGTAATGAATTTAGTGGACAAGGCCTTTTTATTTGGGCTATTTTTTATGGTTGTTCCTTCGTCCGCTGACCTTTGTTTTGAAGGGGATAAACCCACTGGAGCCTTGGACCCACCAAGCCCATGTGGGGGAACCCTAAACCCTAAACCCTAAACCTAAACTTAGGAAATGAAATTCTAGTAATGATTGGACATGTGTGTTATTTTATTTTAAATGGGGGAGCTGTAGTAGGGCGGCCGTCATATTGATAAGCAGCAGGGGCAGGGAAGGCCGTATGGTGGTGGCGAGGCAAAGGCAAGTTTTGAGAACTCGTGCTTGAACTAAGTTCAGCTCCCCTTTTTTTCCTCCTTTCTGGTGCCCTGGGTTTCCCCTTGTTTCTAGGGTTAAGGCACTTTTCTTTTAGGTGGGTGGTGCAAGCTCCTTCCATCGAAGTCTTCTGCATTGGGTTGACTTAGCAAAGCGATTGTGACCCCATCAATTTTCGAAGTAAAATAAGTTTGGGAAAAGGGGGGTCATTGAATGATGAGCACAATTTACTTAAGTTACCAGTGGTGGGTGATGGTCGAAAGTTGCTTGAACCTTTTTGTTACTGTTGGCACATTTGGGAATTGAGCAGTGGCCAGTGGCCACAGCACCACTGACCCATGTGATTGACATGGTTTTATGGTGGGCATTGGTCATTTTACTGAATATGATGCAGACTCCAGAGATAGTTCATTTTCTGGGATTATTTTTATCTTGTTACAATAGCCCATGCTTGAGGAGTAGGTACATCTCTCTCAAATTAGAATTAGAAATGATGGTGTCATAGTTGATAGGTAAAAGTCAATCACACCTCGTTTAGGCAGCTTGAAGTCAGATCTTATCACCTGATAATTAGTCTGTTATATGTACCTCTTCCTGGGATTATGATTTGATAAGCTGAAGGCTTGGTTTTAGATCACAAGGTACTTGCTTTGTTGTGTACCTTGTTTGGAGCAGCATAAGTTATTATGGCTGCTCTTGGATGTTGTCAACCAAGATTATTTCAATGTGTATTTAGGTGCATTTACTTTTGACCTCAGAAAGTTAACCTGGTGGACTCAAGGGCTCAATTTCACGGCGTGGACAGGACATCCCTCAGACTGGGACTTACGTAGTGCTGCGAGCGTTTTTAGGAGCCACTCCCATTGGTTGGCTTTTTTCTTCCAAAACCCTGAAATTTTCGATTTGGACTCCCCCAAGGCCATTTTTGGTAATTTTGAATTCAAAAATGGGGCCTATGGCTCCAAATTACTCTTCAGGGACACCCTGGGGAATTTTAAAATAAAAAACCAAAAACTAAGGGCTCATCAACCCTGCCCCTCCGAAAAACGCTCATAGCACTACGTAAGTCCCAGCTTGAAGGATGTCCTGTCCAAGTGCAATTTCACAGTTGCCAAATGTTCTTGATCTTCTCTTGTCTTTTTACTTAATTCGTTTACATCAAAGAAAGGAGAAGTATCGCTTTAAAGACTCTCTCTCCTTTTTACTTCCAGTGTTAAATTAGCAAAATCCACGTTAAATATTCTTATGATTTCAAGTAATGCAGTTTTTTACATTGTCATGCATGACTTACAAAGATATGTTCTAAATTTAGTTGTCAAATAGTGTGGGTCATAATATATCTCGAATAACATTGGTCTTGGAAATAAAGTTATTTACATGATAAAAGGTTTTTTATTATAATGTAGATTGTTTCAAATAAAGAAGTCCACACTTAGTAAAATTAAATATGTATTCTTTCATTTTCAAAATCAACTACCAACCTTACATATCATACTAAGAAATTACTGTAATTGCTAAGAATGTATATCACAAATTTCGTGGTTAATAAGGAAAATTCAAATATATGATAAGGACATTTAATTATTGACATTACTTATAGTCTTATTATTCAAAAGTACTCAGAAATCAAAGCATAATGTGCCTTATGCAACTTTGTTACATAGAAGGGTACACATAACAATTACAAGAAAAAATAATGCATAAAAATGAAAATAAAGGAAAACCTTGTTGCATTTGTAACAAAATTGTATATTAAAAAAATAAAAATAAAAATTTGTTGAAAATACTAGCCATATACAAAATTAATGCTATTTGGATAGGGCTAGTTTACAAAGAACTTAATCATTTTTATTGAAAAGCTATATATGTAGACTTGTCAAATAATGAATCCAATTGTTAGTGAGAAAACAAAACAAAGAAAATATAGCTGTATCCAAACAACTTAAAGTATAATTCTAATTGAATGATGGCTACTTATGTTTTTATGGTAAAGAATGTAGATACATATTTTGGCATGTATAGGACGAAAGTCTAAAAAGCTTGTTGGATTCAAATGCTAAGCATGCAAAGGACGTCGCTTATATTTAGTTACAAGTGACTATCTATAAATTGTACTTATGCAATTCCATTTATTGTCACTCTTGTTTACCCTTGCAACACTTCAAAAGCAATTATTTTCTTTTTCAATTTTAAATTGATTTAGACCTTTAGAAATTAAACACTAATTTGATACAAGCGTCAACTAGTAGAACATGTATAAATGTCAATTATCATAAAGCACTACACTTGTGATATGGAAGGAAAATTATACACACACAATTATCACAAAGTTACTTGGGCACTACATAACTTTTTTGGTGGTATTCACATAAATTTTGCATCTACATCTTTGACAATTCATAACATATTCATATATGATAAATTCAAAATTTCAATAAGTAGTGCTCTTTGTTTATAAACAGTTATGGTTTAATATTTAAAGAAAACACTATACAATTCATATACATTAAATGCCATTAGCAAGTTATTTTTTATGTAGAATTTATAAATTCTTCTAACAATGTATAAATAAGCTTATTTTAGATTGTTTAATGATAGCCATTTTTATAGAATAAAACAAATTAATATATAATGTACGTAAAATACAAATGAGATCAAAATTCATAATATAATGCTTCATTATTATATATGAAGTTGGTCTTCTATTTACTACCATACTATTTTATCATATATGTGAATAAACAATTCCTATAGTTTTTTACACTTTCAAATTGTACTACAATGGGTAGAATTGATTTTCATTTAAACTTCTAACTGTACATTTGCACCATGAACTTGCATTGTATCTAATACATGTTTTTAAAGGAACTAGATGACATCACTTTTTTGTAGACATATATAAAGGAGATTAATTATTGTTGAATCTTAAATCTTTGCTTATCCTTCCATATTATTGGAGCTAAACAATCAACTCATAAAAAAATTGTTAACATTTAATCTTTTATAGCATTTCAATTAACAACTTTCACTTTGAAACTACATAATAACATGTAGAATCTAACTTTGGTTGAATGCAATTTTTTTCTTGCCAGTACTAATGATGCCGCTCAAGGCTAACTTTACATTCATACGATGTAAATTGAATGATTGGATATACTTCAAAATGATCAAGATTGATTTGCTACTACAAAATGGTCATAATATACTCAAAACAAAAGGTATTTTATGGAATTGATATTCTTTATGTATCCTTGGATGTCATTTTGGAAGTGTTTTATTTATTCTAGTTTTTCTCCAGCAACATGCTAGAACAATGAATGTTTTGATCTTTTAGAGATGGGACCAAGGTCTAGTCAGGAAAAGAGATGTGGTTTACTTGAACCTACATTTTAGTGGCAGGATGGAGTTCTTTAGAAATTTTCAGTATGCCATTTTCTGCACCTTATTTGAAACCCTGAAGAAACCTACTACCCAGTGTTTCTTTAGGTGGCGAAATTTCGCCAAATGGCGAAATAAAAATAGCAATTTCTTATATTTGGCTCCAAAGTCCTTAAATTATTGATTGGTCGAAGCCAGAAATTACCCAACAGGTAACTTGGATGGAGCCATCAATTCTCCCATAAGTTGGCCTTGTCGCCCACTTTTGAGGCGTCCAGTTACATAATACTACAGAATTCTCAAAATTGGTGGAAAAAAAAACAGGGATCACAAAAAGACTTCTCCATAAAAAAAAATAATGAAGCCCAAAATTTGCACCCAATGTATTCTTTGTCGCCACCCTAGCACCAAACCTAAAATCCTAGGATTTACACTGCTACTACCTCAAATAAACTATTTGGTACTCACCTGCTGTGTACACGAGTAAGTACAAGCAGATTGAGTAGAATCTATGGAACTATCCAAGGGAAAAACGACAACCACATTCCACTTCTTTTGACACCATGGCTTCAAGAATTTTATATGCAACCCCAAAGGATAGAACCCATGTCCTGAACCAATGTCCATATGATTGGAAAAGGACTCAGTAAACCAAAATCTTCCACATCATGACTTTTTCACTGCAGCCATATGAAAGCACTGGCCCTGTCCAGCCCACACTGCCAACGTGATGGGTGCCTTACAATTCCATGTGCCCAAACTCCCACATCCCACATGGCTATAGCCCAGAAACCCTCCTTCCCAACAGGGCACTTGTATTCTATTAACCCCTAAAGTTCCTTGACTACCTTATGTTTCACCTAAAAACGCTTCAAAACTGCCATTTCCAATGTACAAACCATGAATGACTAAGAAATAATTATATTCTAATCCTAGCCGTAAGATCTTCAACTAGATTACTGTAGTAGATAGTTCAATAAATTTTATCATAATCAATTATAGAGATTAGAAGATTATGACGGTTGAAATTTAAAAACAAACTTTTTTGACACAGTTTTTGACTAGGTCGACACACTCTAACTTTTTTTTCCTTAGGTTTTTTGCATTATGGATTTTGGCGGTTTTGGTGCATGACAAAGAGAAGTAAGTTAGCTGATTTTATAAAAAAAAATTACACACAAAAGACAAGTGTAGCACGTTGAAACAATATTTTTGTTAAGTTGAATACACAAGAATGTTAAATCTTATTTCTTTCCTAGAAATTCCATTATCTAATAAAGTCCCAATCCAAATGGTCAAAGTAAAGATTAATGTCCATCCTTTCACTCAAAAAAAGAAAAAACCTAAAATAATATTTTTTCTAACTTTTATGAAGGAAAGAAGTAGTTTTTTTAGTACACTGCACGAAACTGAGAGAAAACTTTGATATTTTGTGGAGTGAACATTATACACTCAAAGTCATTTTTTCTTTTGAAACCTCAAAGATGACAACATGAAGTATTGATAGAAATATTTTAAGAGGTAATTGATATATTTAGCATGGCTGCCCGAGTTGCCTCTCAAACAGCTTTTTCCACTTTGGGTACCATAACTATTTTTATAAATGTCTAATTGAAAAAAAAATTGATTTTTTCAAAGTCCTTGTTACAGAATACGTTCACAAAAAAATTCGAAAAATCTCAAATTAAATTGAAGTCACAAGTACATGCCCAAACTCTAGAAAAGCCCGATTTGCCACTTTGTCCTTTAGGGGTTAACCACACCATGAAAACTTTCCAAAATCCACCCGGCCCCTCGAGCCCACCTTTCGAGCCCCGCCCCACCCCGCCTCAAAACCCCCCCCCCCCCCCCCCCCCCCCCCCCCTTCCCCAACATGTCTACTCCTTCTCTATAGATATTTGGTTAACTTTGGAAAAAATGATATGTGCGTGAATAAAGGGCCCTTTAATTTGTAAGAATGCTCTTTATAGGCTGTGTGGCCTACTCAAATTCTTCTTGGTTTAATGCCCTCTTTCGGAGGTAGGGCTCTATAGAAACTATTTAGTTAATATCCACTCCCTCTAAAACAAAAAATGTTGAAGACTAGAATATGATTATGCATGTGTAGCACGTTCATCCACCTTCATATGATTTTGTTTTGGTATTATTAATTTATTTGATTTTTTTGAGAAACAAGTTTTGTTTCTCATAAAAATCAAAATTTTATTTAAAAAAATAAAAAATATATATATTTTTACATGACTTAAAGTATAAAATATTTATAATTTAATTTATTATGCTTTTTTACTTTAAACATCCCATCCCATCCCATCCCTCCCATCCCATCCCATCCCATCCCATCCCATCCCATCCCATCCCATCCCATCCCATCCCATCCCATCCCATCCCATCCCATCCCATCCCATCCCATCCCATCCCATCCCATCCCATCCCATCCCATCCCATCCCATCCCATCCCATCCCATCCCATCCCATCCCATCCATCCCATCCCATCCCATCCCATCCCATCCCATCCCATCCCATCCCATCCCATCCCATCCCATCCCATCCCATCCCATCCATCCCATCCCATCCCATCCCATCCCATCCCTCCCACCCTCCCATCCGATCCCATCCAATCCCATACCATCCCATCCCATCCATCCCATCCCATCCCATCCCTCCCATCCCATCCCATCCCATCCCTCCCATCCCATCCATCCCATCCCATCCCATCCCATCCCATCCATCCAATCCCATCCCATCCCAATTCCCATTCCCATCCCATCCCATCCATCCCATCCCATCCCATCCCATCCATCCCATCCCATCCCATACCATCCCATCCCATCCCATCCCATCCCATGCCCATCCCATCCATCCCATCCCATCCCATCCCATCCCAGCCCATCCCAGCCCATCCTCCCATCCCATCCCATCCATCCCAGCCCATCCCATCCCATCCCATCCCATCCCATCCATCCCATCCCATCCCCATCCCATCCCCATACCATCCCTCCCATCCCATCCCATCAATCCCATCTGGTGAGTGTTGTCACGACTAGCACGCCCTAAGGGCAAGCCCTGTGGCCCTGTGGGCCCAGATGACGCCCCAAACCCCAATCCAGGCGGTCCCGATGCAAAATAAAAATAAAAATAAAATAAGAAAATAAGAAAATATATAAATAAATAAAATTTAATGTTGTGCAGTGCCAGCAAGTAAAAAGAAAGACGCCAGGGTGATCTGGAAAGTTGCAGCCGGAGGGAGAGCAATGGACGGCCTGAGGCAAAGAAGAAGCTGGGCAGATACTCAGACATTATGCAATATTTTTTAAGTTTTGTTTTCCCCTCCTGAGCAGGGAATGAGCAGTGAGTGACTGGGTGAGGAGGCGAAGAGCCACACTTAGGCCTAACTTACTGACTGCTGACTGACTGACTGACTGCACAGTGGAGCGCAAGGAAATCAGGCTAGCAACGAAATCCTGAGAAGGACTCGTCAGATGGCTCACAGACCCATTTGAGGTAAAGCCGGGGCAGGGGGGGCGAGGGAGGGAGGGAGGGAGGGAGGGAGGGAGGGAGGGGGGTGGTGTTGAAAGGAGAAAGATGCGAGCCAGCGCAGTAAAAGGCGAGTGAGCGACAGAGAGGGACGGAATGGGGGCGGAGGTGCAGGATTCGGGAGGGAGGGTCAGGGGTGGATGGAGTTACGGCTACACGACAAAAGGAACAGCAGCGGGGGACGGAATAGAATAGTCTGCGCGAAAGAAAGAGCGAACAACGAGCGAGCCAGGCAGGGAGGCAGGAAGAGAGAGAGAGAGAGAGAGAGAGAGAGAGAGAGAGGGAGGGGCTCTCTCTCTGTTTTAACTTAGATATGGTGGCCACTGACTCACTGTTGTTGGTATGCTATATAGGAGTATGCTGGAGAGCTACAGTGGTGGCGAGGGAAAAATATAGGCGGAAGCCCATGCTAGCAGAGTATGAGAATACCATATGCCTATGCTGCAAGTAGAGAGTAGAGAGTGGCGAGCTAGCGAGTAAGGATTATTATAGTGTAGTCTGCGGGAGTTGCCCATCCCTGGTTGCCCGCACCCCATTCTTATCACCCCCTCCCCCCGCCCCCCACCCCCCACCCCCATGCCTGCCTTCCTTTTTAAGCCTGCCGGGTTCGTCCTCTTCCTCTTCTTCTTCGTCATCGGCTCTCTCATCTTCGCTCCACTCGTCAGCCTGTCTTGTGTGCCCTGGCCCATACCTACTAGCCAGCTCCATATCTCGTCGCCTGACTGTGCCGTGTCTCCGGGTTCTGTGTTTGTACTTCACTCCTCGCTTCTGTTGTTCGTAACCTCCCTGTCCGAAAAGGGTGCGCTGGCTTTTCCGTCCAGCCCTTGGGGGTGGAGGTTCGGCTTTTTGGGGTTACAGTGATCCGCTTGGTTGCGCGTTTTTGGCGTGTGGTGGATCTGTGTGGCGAGTTCTAGGGGGGTTTGGGTGGTTAGGTTATGTGGGTTGGAGGAAAGGTGAGGTTTTCGGGGAGGGAGAAGGGAGGGGGGCTTGGTATCAGATCTGTGATTTTGTGGAGGTTTGGATGGGTTGAGGATTGGTTGTGTGGGACGGGATAGTTGGGGTTAGAATTGCGGCTGGGAGTTGTTGAGGTAGCGTGTGGGGTTGGGTTTGCGGGAGAGGGGGAGGAGGTGGGGTGAGAGCTCGCGTCTGCGAGTTCTTTGGTGTGTGTGTTTGTGCTTGTGCGCGCGCGTCTATGAGGGTTGGGCGGTCGAGCTAGAATCGTCCATGATCTTCGCGTGCCTACTTCCGGTCTGCACTCCATTCACTGGCCCTTTGTTCTTGCCCCCACAGCGTGCGGAGACATCAGAGACACACATCCCAGTGTTGTGTATTTGGATCCAGTAGGGTGGAATCTTGGAAATGGAGACTGAAGAGGTCTAACTGCATGCGATTAGCTCACTTTGAACTAGACTTAACTGACTTGTTGATTGAACTGTGGAGCACGTTTTAGAGTGATAGCGAGCTCACCGAATACAATTAGTGGTAGTAGTGTATTTTTTGGTCTACGCGTGAGCAACGAATGGCCAAGCAGTCGAGCCGCAGCAGACTGGGGTTTGTTCATCACGTCAGGAGGGCTTGGAAGATGCGAGCTCAACAATAGGCTAGTCTGGACAATAGGTTGGTTGTGACTACAAGTATTGACTACAGTGTGAACAAGCTGATTAGTACATCTTTCCAGCGAGTTTCGTAAAAGTTCCTGTCTCTGACCCCCGATTTCGAGTTCAAGACTTTGATATTTGGTATGTTCACAAGAACTGTCTGGTTATAGATTCTGCAATCTTAAAATCTTGCTCTCTTACATCCGTACTCTTTAAGTGCATATAGAATGTGTTTTGGCATGTTGATGATGTGGGAAGTTATTGTGTTTGTTTGTGGGAGGGGTTTGTGTCTGTGAGCATTTTCATTAATGACATCCTATTCTCCATTCATCTTGTTCTTTGCAGGTTAGGTAGTGCGTTTGAGTGGCAGGTAGCTGTCTTGCAGTGTAAGCTGGGTGATCGACCATTATATATTTCACAATAGCGTGCTACAAACTCTGGTGACATGGATGATGGAGCCTTTTGGGGGGCGTGTGACCCACAGCCCATGCAACAGGTCGGGATATTCAGTGGTCCTGACAATCAGGGAAATCTGTTGTGTCATACGGAATCTCCATACCCCCAGTACTGGGGAGCTGAACCTTGGACTCCATCTCGGCCAGATGAGATCCACGACATCGGCTCGATGTCGTCTTCCCTTGTTGATACATCATCAATACTCTCTTTCGATCAGACTGTCTTGAACCTTCCAGTGCCTGGGGATGCTGTGCATGACTTTTCTCCTGGCAACTCGAGATTTTCTCAGCATGAGCAATGGGGACCGAATCTTGGTTCCGCGGACCTGTACCCCACTCATGACGTGCAAGAGATTCTCAGCAACCCCTTTTTGCAGTTCAGTTCTCCTGCACTTCCTATGCCGCATCTCCCCCAGGAATACAACATCAACAAGTCCTTTGGAACCGTTACCTCTATCCAGCCCAACAGGCCAGTGACGAGCTCGAATGCTCCACCGTCTCAGTATGGAGGTCCATCCATGGTTTCTAACAACAGGGCGGTTACCAGCATGAATAGCCCGATGTCACAGTATGGGAGTTCACCCGTTCAAAACTCTATGGCAATGTTCGCCCCGACTATTCCTCGTGGGATCGTCAATACACCAGGCCTGGGAGGGGGCATGAACTCCAACATAGGGTTGATGCATCTACCTAAGCGGCACAATACCCCCTCTCTTGCTCCTAAAACTGGCGGAGATGTAACATCTTCAGATGTGGGTTCTGGCAGTGGCAGTGGCATCGCCACGGTCGCTGGAGCGTCAACATTCACTGTGAATCAGAAAAGCAATGCGTCTGTTTTGATGCCTCTCGCTGATTCTTCTCACATGCACAAGATGGATATAGCATGTGAGGATCCCAAGATAGCAAGCTTCAACCCGGGTCCATATGTAAACAATGCTAGAGTTGTGCCTACGCAGAAGCAGCAGCATGACCAGCAGGACTCGAACAGAATGTGGGGGGACAGTAGCCTGGGAAAGAGTAGCTCTGTGCCTATTCCCAACATGGGACACAGGCATCAGCAAGCCATGAGTAACTCCTCTCCTGTCACTAGCTTGGGTTTTGACCATAGGCATCAGCAAGCTGTGAGCAACTCCTCCCCGATCACTAACTTTGGTATTGATCAAAGGCATCAGCAAGCCCTGAACAATTCCTCCCCGGTTACTAATATGGGGTTAGAGCAGAGGCGCCAACAAGCCATGAGCAACTCCTCCCCGGTTACTAATATGGGGATAGAGCAGAGGCGTCAACAAGCCATGAGCAACTCCTCCCCGGCAACTCATTTTGGGATTGAGCAAAGGCCTAAACCGCCCACGGTTTCCTCTCCTATTCAAATCGTGGGCTTTGAACCAAAGCAACAGCATCAGCGCTTGCCTAGCTCTTCTCCCATTCCAGGAATGAGCTTCGATCAAAGGCAACAACAATCGATGAATAGTCCCTCTCCGACTCCGAGCTTGGCTTTTGAGCAAAGGCAACAGCCAGCAGTGAGTACATCTCCCCCACTTTCCAACCTGAGCTTCGAGCCAAGACAACCTCATCAACAACCTCTGAGCAATCCTGCTCCTGTTTCCGCCTTGGTTTTTGAACCAAGGCGACAACAAACGAACTTGACAAGTAATGCTGCTTCTGTTCCCAACTTGTCAAGACAACAACCACCCGCGAGTAATCCTAGATCCTCAATACCTGATTCCGGCGAGTCTGCCCCAAAATGGCCCGCCTTGAGGATGGCTGGTGGTTTGGGTGGAAGCTCTGGTTTACCAAGCAGCGAGAAAGCTCCAATGATGATGCAACAGCCTGAGACTGGGACTCTGAAGTGTGCTTTACCGAGGAGTAGCAGTGCCAATACCAGCCCAGCTGCGAATCCTGTTAACAAGCGGCCTCTATATGTAATTTCAGCACATCCTTTTTCTTTCGTTCTAGCATTGTATGTTATGTTCTGCATGATGGGCTGTGAATGATGAGGCAATACTTGGTTTGTGTTGTTTCATATGATATGTTTACATTGCGAATCATGTTATGTCTTTCGAGTGATCGTTATCCTCCCTAACTCTTTAATGCGCTTCGATGGAATCAGCCTGATGATAGCAAGAATCAAGGCGGATCAATGACCAAGAAGCCCTTGAACAAGTGGCAAGGAGCTGCTGGGTGCAGTAGACTGGAAGAAATCAGTAATGCAGCTCATCAGAAAGTGACTCAAACCACCGGTGGGCGCGCTCTAGGCCCTGCACTAAACACCAACCTCAAGCCTCGTGCACGCCAAGGGAGTGCTAATGACCCTCAGAGCATTGCCGCTAGGGTAAGGACCTAAGACTGCTTACTACTCATGTCAGTGTGTATTTGCTTTTGATACGTGTAACTGTTTTTCTTAAGGGTGTTTTTCCTAATAGTATTTTGGACATACATACAGGTGCGAAGAGAGAGGATAAGTGAGCGTCTCAAGGTTTTGCAAGCCTTGATACCCAACGGTGACAAGGTGGACATGGTTACTATGCTTGAAAAAGCTATCAACTATGTACGGTGTTTGGAACTCCAGATCCGGGTATGAATCACTTCTCTGTATGTTCCTGGATTTCGCGAGGTTCTTATTGTGCAAGAGAAATTTCTGCTATGACACCGTAGTATCGTATGTCAGAGAAGTCGCCACTGAGACTCATGGATATCGGTACTTATCATCAGATTGTATGATATTTCAGATGCTGAAGAATGACTCCTTGTGGCCTAAGGCGCTCGGTCCTCTACCAAACACTTTGCAAGAGCTCCTTGAACTAGCCGGACCAGAATTCCAAGACGACAAGGACCCAGAGGAGATACTTGAGAAGACGACGAAGAAGACGGTCCCTGAAGTAATTGAGTTTGACGGGAACCAGCCTTCTGCTGACAAAGAGTAGGAAGTGTGTTCTTCCACATCTATAAATATTATGTATGTAGTAGGTAATAAAAACAAGTTTTCAGGGAGGGTTATGTGAACGGATGCAGGGAATGTCTGCTTTCCATTCACCTCAATCCCTCGCCCGAGGTACAGGTTAGACCTCTGCTTCTGGGTTAATCCTGCTGTTTTTTGGTGCGTTGGGTGGCTAATCCTTACTGATTTTGAACCAAGGGTTAGGGTTCCGACAGTGTTAAACCCCGGGACTCCCTATAATTTGGACCTCAAAAGTCCCAGTTTTTAAGTAGGCTCAAATTTTCCGGTGTGCACCGAGGCCTTGCATCTTTGTTGGCTTGTAAACTAGATACATTAGTCATCATCCAATGGATGTGAGAAATGCATCTGGATGCAACTTTCTGAACTGCATGTGCACTCCTGAAACTGTGAAATTTTTCTTGTGCACTTGATGCCTATTTCGCAGTTGAGGTCCCATGTAGTTGTGCAAGTTGCCTATTATAGAACACCCCTATTTTCCTCTCCTCCATTTCTCGTGTCTGCTTGTAATCAATTGCTCTGTATACATAATTCTTCTCTATTGCCGCAAGCCACGTGACAGCCCACATAAAGCTTATTCCGGATTGGTAACTTCCCTGGCGGCGTCACATGCTCCCAAGAATGTAATCTTAGTTAGGAAATTTAAACATTTATTGGTAGGCAGGAGATAAGAGGTATGGGCTCGCTGTCTGAATGGAGTAAACAACATTGTTGCACAGTCCCACTTTTGTCCTGAGCTCAATTTAAACCTTATTATCTTTCTATTATGGTCGGCGTGTTGACCCAGAAACCTTATCCGGTCGCGCTGGCGCTCCTCACAACCGCTCAAGGCTCAAGCCCCTGAAATCCTAACGGAACAGTGACCAGTTCTTCATCTACTCCCCCTAATTAGACATCTTGTTATCATGATATTCTTGTAATCATCACATACGTGACAAGTGCGTAATAGTGAAACAGTGGACTCACTGGCCTGGTAGGGTCGAGTGAGAAAGAAGTTGATCATTTCACTTCTTGAGTTCTGTTGCTGCGCAATTGACAACGATTTAACAAGTACAAACCGCTTTTGTTCAAGTCAGAAATCAAGGCCGAAGTCACGTTGAATTGTGGTTCTAGGCCATATGAAAACGGGGCTATCCTTGGGCACCACTTGTGCAGTTCCTATGCCGTCAGGGCTACTTGTCACCTGCACAGGCTTAATTGACCCACTTGGGTTTGGTTTGGCTATAAGTAGTAAGCTAGGGGGATGGGCAAGAGAACAGGACCTTCGAATGTAACGGAAGTTAAGAATATTGAATTACTGGCTTCTCAGAGGAAATATCTAAGTGTCTGCCTAGGGAGATTTATAATATGCAGTGTGCCAATAGGATTGAGGCTCCAAGTACTGGTAACTTGGCTGTGAATTCTCTTTCAGTATGGAGAAGTGTGCATCTGTGATGAGCAGACAGACAATTCGCTTTGGAAATTGGTTGAGAGGTGCATGCAGCACACATTACAAACAGGCTTTTGTGAATGGGGTGCTATAAACTAGAGCTTTTCAGGCCTGGGGGTTGCAGGTTGTGTCTGATTAGGGGTTTGGGAATCGACAGAGTTGTGAAAAGGTGGGTTTGTTGACCAAAGCTTTGAATTTGGGCCTGTGACTTAGACTTTTCTATTACTTTGTGGGAGCTACTTTCTGTCTAGCTCCTGGTGAAGGCCCTTAAATTACGACAGAAGGCGTACTATCATTGAAGGCTGTATTATTTGTACTCAAGAATGTATCTCGTGTCACGGTGTAGAAATCATATAGAAATGTCAGAGTTGGCCATTCCTAGGTTTCTACCAGTCTTGAGTTCTGGAGAGCGCCAGGTGACCCTTCTGTGAAATGATTTTAGGGTTTCAGTTTTATGAGTGATCATAAACACAAAGTGACTCGAGAGCCTACTTTGCACAAATTCAATTAGTGGCTATTTAGGAATCTTCCCTTAGGATAGCTGGAATCCCATTCGAATCGACAAAAGTTTCAAGGTAAGTCGGACTGAAGAATGCGCTTGAAATCAGCTACTGAACTGCGCGCAGCGGTTGATCATGAGGAGTATTTTTAGCAGAATACAAGGCTCACACGAAGTTGTCGGTTTCTCAAACAGGGGAATACCTTGTGGGTGACACAGCCTTTACATCGCAAGCGAGAAGAATCACCCTTTACGTTTGAATCCTCTTACAGTAGGATGTACAAGTTACATTTAAGAGGAGAGGAGAAATACAACAGCCATGGAGATTTAAACTTCTCATATAAGGTCCATATCCTGCACAGTCACATCCAATCCTCTGGCACATTTCTGTGAAGCTGATGGAGACGACGACTATGTATTGGCAATGGCGTTGCTAACAGGCTTCGGCGATGCACATCAAAGTAGTATGTTGGATGATTCTTACAGTCCTTCATACATCGAAAATATTCCTGAAAGACGGGCCTTCGGAAGGAGGAATGCCATTAATCCGGAGACTTCGACGTTGCCGGGCGCTGCACCGCGATGCTCCAAGGTTCTGGTAGCCAATGTGCACATTAATCCACTCATGAGTCCCTCTAGTGACGATGACCCGCAATGTCTCGGATACTGTGGGAAGACTGATTACTTCATGGAAAGAAATTTGTCAACAGCCAAGAGAAGCCCCTCGGAATTGGGCGATCCGTGCTCAGCGCCTGTCATGGTGTCCTGAGAAGAAAGGGATTTGACCTTCCCACAGCGTCCATCGAACAATTGGATGAGTAGGCTCGCTATCAGTTACGACACTATCATTAACTGAATGCGGGAAAGAACAGTAGCACGGCAGGGTAGAATAATTCTCTACTGTGACAGCTATGGCGTATGGTTTAGGTCATACCGATCTCGTCAGATGCTGGCGACCGCCCCCTGATTTCTTCACGGGAAGATTAGACGTCTCTGAAACGCTCCGTGAGTCCGGTCCACTGCACCTGAG
The DNA here is from genome assembly GCA_014871385.1 of Ceratodon purpureus. Lineage (NCBI taxonomy): Eukaryota > Viridiplantae > Streptophyta > Bryopsida > Pseudoditrichales > Ditrichaceae > Ceratodon > Ceratodon purpureus. The sequence continues at coordinate 103,223 of CM026422.1, forward strand.
AAAGTGAGACGGAAATCTTGCAACAGGAGATGCGTATCAATCGATTCACAAAAAAACTGCTACCAAATGCATAAAATCAAACATCAGCAGTCTATGGATTCCTTACACGCTGGTTGCTTTTTGGTCACGAGCTTGGACATATCCGTGCGGGCAACATCCACATCCACAGCCCTGCCAGACAATCGTACCGAGTCAGAACAAAGGTGGCACTAACTTTTGACGGAATCTTAGCAGTCTGTACAAACACTTGATTCATCAGAAATTCAGATCAACACTCATGCAGAGATCAAAGAAAGACACCTTACCTTACTGCTGGCATTGCATTTCTCCTCCTTCAAGTTCTGAAACTGCCCCACCACGCAGTAAACCCCAAAGCCCCTGTCACTTCGTCAGTAGCGACAATGCCATGCATCCAGACGGATTCAAATCATCTAACCTATACATGAGCTCCAGAATAGAAACATAAATCACCGCGCCTTATCTCGAACTACCTAGATCATAACCACATCCATGAACCCATATTTGCATAAATCAAGAAAAGACATATTAATTGGGTTATTCAACATCACCTGCTGCCTGGCTTCCATGAGCTTACGCTCCAACTCGGCGAGATTCTCCCGGTCCGAGCGAATGATGCCGGTAACGCCTGCAGCAGCAGCCGCAGCCCGGTTAAGGAAATACTGGCCAGCAGCAGCAGCTGCTGCTGTGGCAGAGGAAGGCTGGGTCTGCTGCTGCATGAGCAACATGGCGGGGGGAGGGCGAGCTGCATGGGATTCCATGAGGGTCTCGTCGCAGAGAGAAAGAATTTCCGCACAAACGCATCATGGGCATGGATAATATGGATGCTGCTGCTGCTGCGTCGGAAGGCGGAGCGGATGCTCTTGCTGTGCACGCCAATCGCTTGGGGTCCTGCCATGGCTGTCTGTCTGCATGGCTGTCTGTCTATCTGCATGGCCGCCGTTACGTGATTGAGGAGCTAAGCAGGCTTGCATAATAACCGCCGGAGTATCCCCTTGGGTATCACCCCAGTATTAGGCGCGTATCAATTGGGACTCGTGGTTTGTTGTGCTGTACTGTACATGGCGACGGCCTTGTACACTCCTCGGCCATCTTCATTAGTGCTTTGCTTTCAGGTCCTCAGAGAATGATCTGTGGTTGTGTGATTAGTGTGTAGTTACCTACTAGTCAGCTTTGGAGCGTTGAATCACATACACGTATGAAGATCCCGGTCACTCTGGTCACTCTCATGATGCCTGTGCATGCCTGAAAAAGAAAGGTCGGTAATTGGAGGAGACCAACGTGAATTAAGTGTTTGTTCAATCAACCTCCAATTCAATGCCTACAAGAGAAAGGTATGAAAGTAAAGATCTACTACCCCTTCAACATGCATGAAATAATAGTCTTGTCTTTCTTAACATATTCTTTTGAAAAATACTTGGTCCTTACTTCAAAGAAGAGTTTTTTTCTTTAAAACTAATTCTATATTCTTTGACAAAATGAATTGACATTTAAAAAGTCACAATAAATGAGAAAAGTATGAATATTTTTTATATTGAATGAAGACATTACATTATTGGGGAATAGTTGGAGGTCAACCACATTCCCTTGGAAAGAATAAAGTGAAAGAAAAAATTGAAGTGATTGTAGTTTAATATATGAAAAGAAGGGACATTCATAGGGCGACTCCATCCATGGACTCCATTGCAGACCTCTTTTGGTATATGTTTCTAACGAGAAATCAGAATTACAAAGAAAATTGGAATAAAATAAATAAAATGATATAAAAAAATATGGAGAAATCAAATTGATACCTTTCCATTATATAGAGAAGCTTGTTCATGTTACAAGGTTTTGATCAAGTGCTTGATGCTTCTATGTTGAGCTACATTTAGGGCCTAGATTTTAGATGCTTATCTTCTTAGATGTCATTTAGACTTTTACTATCTAGGTTATGGTACAAAGTTTTAACACCATATTTGATATTTTGGGAGATTTGTCATCTCCCAAATTAATGCATCTGGTAGAAGAATTTCGAGCTAAAGTGGGCATGAAGATCTGATACATAACTAAAAGTGAGCCCAACTAGATTTTTTTATTAAATTGGGAGATGATCATGCATAGATAAGACGAAATGAAACCAACGAAGCCTCCTTCAAACTCACGATATGCTACAGTCGCTACTTCCACTCTCAGAGCTCGATGACTCTGAATCTCCTTCTACAGCCTCTGCATCGACGAATACAAGGGCCCTGGGATCAAAACTAGTTGGTCGACTAGGAACATATCTAGAGGCACCAGATTGAAGGGCTTGTGCTAAGTCCTCTGCATCGTCCGGAAGTATAAAAGGCTGAATCGGGCTGGAATGAAGACGCCACGATGGAGTGGACACGGCGCTTGTCCCACGTGGCGGTGTTGCCGCAACTACTGAGCAATAGAAAACCGATAGTGATTAGATCGAGTAGGTAGAGTTGCAAACAGAAGCAATGCTAAGATAAAATGCACAAAAGATAGAGAATCTAGAGTAAGACTTACACCACTTAGAGGGTCTCGGTCTCTTTGGAGGTGCTTCCTCTGCTGCTGCCGGCCTAGGATGTTTAGGAGGGCCCATGGCGGATGGTGTAGCCATATACGGTTTGAGAATGGCGTTGAATATGGCTTCATCATCCTCAAAAGCTATAATGTGACGACCAATAGCCTGGCAAGCCTTAATGGAGGCCCGTGAAACGCAGAGAGTAGCGAAGAAGTGAGAAACTGTGGAAAAAAAAAGAGGAATAATTATGCAGACACATGTAATGAATGGTTACCTGTTCCTGCATTCCAGTCGAGGACTATGTCGCCGGGCTTGGACAGCTCTCCAATTATGCTCTGCATCATCTCATGGGCTTTCTCCCTTGGCCCTCTCCACGGACCGTCCCCATTCATTTGTTGCGACTCCACATCAGTCCAGTTGGAAATGACATCACTCTCGGTAATGTTGGGGACCCCATGTATCATCTGGGATTTCTTCGTTTGGAAGGATAAATTAGATGGCTCACTGCCACCACGAACGAAGACGCAAATCTAGAACCGATTAGTCTGCAATCAAGCAAAACTAGTGAGTATAAATAAGCAGAAGGGTTATCACTACGTAAAGAAAAGGAATGGTTACGATAAAATTACCAAGTTGTCGGGGTTCTTAGGAGAAGTCAGGCCGAGTACATTGAAGCCCCACCAGTCCTTGTAAAGCACGAAGTGACCAGCCTTAGTTTTGTCCTCGATATCCTTAGCCAACTTTTGATCATTGTTGTAGATGATGCAGACGGCAACGTCTTTCTGCAAGTATTCATCTGCAAAATGGAAGATGTCGTACACATAATCTGCATAACGAGAGTTCCAAGGTGAAATACTGGTGTGGGGATCCGAAACAGAAGGGACGGGAAGATTCTTAGGGATGTCGGCAATGATCAAGTCGACTCCCAAATGGTTCTCTTCTTTGCATTGGTCCGGAACTTCGTTTTGGCGGCCAGCTCCAAACTTGAGGAAACAAGACAACAGAGTTAGACACCATAAAATTAATAGAAGTGGATGTATCCATGAAATGTCTAAAGAACGGAACATACCTTGCAAATGAAGTCTTGAGCCTTGATCCATTCTGGGTTGCCACCCTTGTCATAGAGCTTCTTATTTCGCCCCAACATCGAATCCACAGATGAGTTGAAGACGGAAACATGTGTGGAAATCGAAGCTCCAGCGGAAGAAGTGGTTTGAGGAAACTGTTTGGCCTTCCTCTGCTGAATGAGACTTCTGGTGATCTCGAAAGCACTAATGGATGAAGGCGCATTCGTAGTGGTCGAAGATGGCTTTGGGACGTTTGTAGTTGGAGAAGCGTTGGGTGTCTCCTTCCCTGGTGCGGAAGACTCCGCACCAGTATTCTGTGAGGCCTGGAACTTCGAACCCAGAGTTCGCAGTTGCCGGGCTCTCCCTCTCTTCGGTTGAGGTGCCGATGATTGAACCTGATGTGCTTCGTCATCTTCTGAAGCTTCGGTGGAGTCTTCGACCACCAGCGCCCGGTTATCAAGTAATGATTTCACATCGGCCTTAGAACCAACTGTAAAACCACGGAGGCAATCTAGATACCAACATCCTGCTTCCAAGTGGGGAGCTTTGTACCTCTTCAACTGCTGAGGAGAATAGATACACTGGTCCGAGCCTCTTTGGATCCATGAAGCAAAGTATTTCGGGAGTTGCTGGACAGTGACGGCGCCTTTTGGGACAAGCTCTCTCTTGAAGTATCTAGTAAAAGCCATTTTTGAATGAGTTAGTATACGGGAGAGAGGAACGGCAGGATTTGGAATGCACATATGTTTTAGTAAAGAATTATACCGGTAGGTAACTCGCTTGACAACCTCTTCGGTTCCAGGGAATTTCGTGAAAATCGTCTTCTTATCAAAAGTCTTCTCAGCCTTGGAACCAAGAAACACCGGGAATGCTCTGTCTCAAAGAAGAATTCGCCAACTCTCCACGTAATCGCTTGGTCGCTGAACATCAGGGGTTGCATTCCAATTGATGATGAGCTCCTCAGCCTTACAGATGTCCTCGAACTCATGGATGACCGCTTCTTCCAACTACAAGAGACAGTCAGCAGTATTAGACTACGACAATGAAAGTGGTAAAAAGACAACGTCAATTTATGTTTTGGAATTCGGGAAGCATACCCCTGCCTAGAGTGAAGCCCTGTTTAGCCAACGGTTGAGGTCAGCTTCCTTGAATTTTGGTGGTAAGAATCTATAAGACTGCCTTGAAGTCGGAGAGGAGTTCCACCATCTCAACCAACGAGCTTTGTACTTGGGTTCTACTGCCGCCGGCACAATCTTCTGCAGCTTATCCAATGTCATCTCACGTTTCGAGACATCGCTGAAATGGCGGTTAATCTCCAAATAGAACTGAACAATTAGCATTATGTAATTAGGAGTAGAATGAGATGGGAACAAATTAGCTAAAGTATTAGTGGTTAAGGTCTCACCTCAGCAAGGAAGTCGTCACCATTTTTGGAATTCGCAATAGCCAAGTATTTAGTGAAGTCCTTCTTCTTGATGGCATCAATGAAGTTGTTTGATGCTGTCGTCATCGCATCCCAAACTCCAAATCCAGATTGTTCATCTTTTGGCGTGTTCTCCATGTAGGCTCTACCTGCCTGATCCGAGGGGACCGCAATCTCCCTCTGTACAGAGAGAATGAATTAAAATCAGTGAATCAATTACTTGATATGCAGTAGATAGAGAAAGGAATATGACAAAGGTACATGAGGGTTCTTAGAAGAAATTCTTACACGGTATAGGAAAGCAATGAAAACCTTTGTTGTCAAGGTAAACCATCGGTCCTTGCCGCAGCTGTTCTGGATACAAATTTCGAACTCTTCTGGACTGAGATTCAGATCTTTGAATTCTTCTAACTTCATCACACCGAAAGAGCGGATGCGGAATAGCTTGGCTGGAAGATTACTCTTCACATGGTCATTCTCAGTAGACCTGTGGGCATAAGTACATATTCAAAAAACACGTGAGAAGAGAAGGATGATTCCAGTTCAAATTTCAGGCATTGATCAAGAAAAATTCTTAATAGTTGATATCGTGCATGGCATGTAGAAGATTGCCCACTTGGCCGCGTGGGTCCAATATGATGCAGTGCACAGAGATGTGCCATGGGGGATCGTCGGCATGATGCTTGTTGATGTATCGTAACCAAGCTGATAGGCGATGATTACCTTCCCATACAAAAAACATTTTGCCACTGAATTGATTGAGGTCATCGTCTGCTTGGAGGTCGGCTTCGAAGGCTTCGTTTGCCCTGCGCCAGCATGGGCTCCACTTTGCCTTCACTTCCTCCGTGACATCCATTGACATCTCTTCAGTGTTGAACATGGAAATGTACATTACCCGGTCTCCATCTCTGTAACCCTTCACAAACTCCCTCTCCAGATGTTGCACACCCATTTCGCCAACCGATCTGACTTTTGCCATCGCGATCATTCTACACAAGCTTTGAATCTACATCGCGATCCTCACTTTGAAGGGCTCCTTCGGCAAGTCCACCTCAGCATTTGCGGCCTCCATAATCGCCACGCCCTCAAGAATGGCGCGGTTGTAGTCCTCAGGAGACATGATGAGCCTTTTTTCCTTCACAGACGGCTCCTACATTGGGTGGTCCTCATAGCGAACCCCCTTGTTCTTACACCAAGATCGTATGTGACAGTCACTCATAATGTGGCTCTTCTTGAAATTATTGAATAGATTGTGGATTGTCGCCTTTGTGTGATCTCCACTCAGACTTCTGAAGTCAACATTGCACTCTCCATAGCAAAGCTTCAAAATGCCAACCCCGTTGTGATCCCAGGACTTCAGATGCCAAGCATGGTCCTCCATCGACACAACCAACAAATCCTTGCGCAGCTTTGCCTCCCATTGCAAGTATCTTTCCATCGCCTCTGTTGTAATCAAGGTCGAATTCAAAGCGGACCCTGATTCTTGAGGTGCAGCAGTTGGGTCGCTATGCATCAAAGATCCAATACCATCCAATCCTTGAACCTCTTCTTCTATCGAATTGACATCACCGGCTTCAATGTCGACGGAAACAGGAACAACCTCTCCCTGTACAAAAGAGTTGATTCCCACTTGTCTTCGTTTGCAACTACTGTCAGTCTCTTCTAGCACAGGAATTACGTAGATGGTGGACTGAATTTTTTCGAGTCGCTCCAACTGACCTTGATCCTGCACTTCTCCCTTTGTCCTTGAATTCGAATGGAAACTTGATAGCATCAACGTCCTCCAATCTTGTCCGCCGCTGAGAGTATGAATCACCCTCCTCCGCGTACATAGGACCCAAACGCGTAGGAATCGACTCCTAATCATGGATTATGTAGAGAATAACCTTAAAAGCCATAACCGATTTAACTTTGAACCCTTAATCGCACCAATGAAATACATTAAACCTTAAACAACTCAAAGCAAAATTGGAGTGCACAATGGTAGAGAAATTACAACAAGTATCAAAAAAAGCGTACATGGAGACTGATGTGCGGTATCCTAAACCAAAAATCACAAAAACACTTTTAACCTAGCACATCACAAAAACAAGCACCCTCAAACCACAAATTTGCACAACCAGAGCTTCCACAAATCTAAAATCGAAAGCAACCATTCATGTCGCAATCCTAACCACTTCTGCGCACAGCGTGAGGGCCACGCTGCAATGGGCGGGAATAGACGAGAAACGAAAATCCATCTGACCGTTAAAGTGTGGGAAAGACCAACTTTCACTTGAGATTTTCTCGAGGTCGGAACCTTGTTTTGTACTTCGTTTGACTTATGCAATCGAGAATATACTTCTTGAAACAACTGCGTGGAGTGGGGGTGGTCTAGCAGATCCATTGCGATACCGGTTCAGAGTACAATTGTTACCAGTAGAATTCCGGAAGTCTGTTGACCGGTTGTGTAAAATCAGGAGAGCGCCCAGAGTAATTGGAAAGGTATCAAGCAAGGAGTGTTGACCGTTTCCAGCGTCCGAAAGGAACTTGGAGGGGAAAAGACGTACTAGAGCAGAGAGGCTAGTAGTCTTTAGAACACGGACAACCTTGTGGATACCAAAATCCTGGATAGGACCAGTTTTTCCCTGATGAAAGGACAAATGCCTGAGTAACCAACTGCAAACTATCCGGGAAGGATGACAACGTACACATGGTGCTAGCCGAACCGTAATGTCGTTGTAGTAAGAATTATGTTCCCATAATCGGTACTGTGTAGTCATCCGTACCGGACTCATAGACATACGGAACATACCCCCTCTCCGGTCGGTAGCGTAGGAACAGTGGGTTGTCTAGCCACTCTAAGTCATGGGACAGTGGAGAATCCGGCCACTCTAAACAAATGAGGATTAGTGGGAAACGGCCACTTGTCTAAAAAGCCAAAAATTTGTCAAGCAATAGCCGTCCGGCCAAGTACCGACCGGTAGGAGATTCGGACGGAAGGTAACCGGAGTAGGAATGCTAGCTTATTGTCTAAAAGGGAGAAAACTATAGATCTTCGTGGGAATGAACTCGGAGTAGTTTATTCTGGAGGGTATTTAGTGTCAATTAAGTGCTTTCTGGGGGAATACTAATATCACGTCGTGCTACAACTTAGCACTCATTCTCTCCCTAGGCCTCTTTTCCACTCAATGATCAATAGGTAGTAAGTTACCACACATGTGTACAATACATGCCTCTGACAAAAACATTATAGAGTTAAGAAAATGAAGGGGCATCAAAAGTTTCATGATGTCAATTTTGAATGTGATTTTTAAATCTCTTTGTTTTCTCCACATGGCATGCAGAAAGGAAGTTATCCTCCATATCATTTTCCATGAGGAAGCAACTAATATCATTGCCTTTGAGATTGTAAAAAAATACCTATTCAACAGTGAAAAAAATTCATTTGAAAAGGAGTCAAATTTTTCATATACCTTTTGGTGAAGATGCAAAAAAATAATTCTTTACTACATAAAATATAAATTTATCAAATTTAATTATTTTTGGTCTATTTCGAGATTAGACACAATCCTTTATTTTGACCGTTCTAATGTATTTTCTATAAGAAATTGAGTGAAACAATAGAATAAAATATGCATCAATAAGATTGTAAACTATGTTCATTTCACAATTTTTTTACAATGCTCTTTTTTTTTACAACCTCCAAAATTTGATCTACAAGAAACTAAAATCATAGACACCATTTTATTACGAAATTTAGACCTTATATAGTGCAAATATTTGAGACCAAGAGAAGTCAAAGTTTGCTTAATCATGTTTTGGCATGATAGAAACTAAATTCAAAGTCAATAATATTTCAATTTGTGCAATCAAACCTAATGAATTGTATTTACATGCATGATCTTTTAGTAATCTTGAGCAAAATCCTATGCTTAGAGATGAAAAGAAGAATTTTGTTTTTGTTATTTCAATCTTTATTCTAGTTTTGAAGTGTTTTTGGTGAGAAATGGTCAAAGTATTTTACAAGTCAAATTTTAATTGATGGAAGGACTTGATCAAATATTACCCTCAACCTTTACCTTCTAAGCTTCATAGTGCCCTTGAAGTTTCCACTGGTAAAAAAACTTGTATTTTCAATAATTTAACATGAGAAAGCAAAACTATAGGAATACACAAATGAAGATTTAAACATTTTATTAGGAAACAAACCTGTAGAGCCTTGAAATCAGGGTCATAGAAAATGGAGAAGCAGTTGAAGTCGATCCTCAACGACGGCCGAGTGCAATGAAAACGCCTGTGTTGCTGGTACGGAGGGAGGCAGGCCCCATGTGATGTGATATGATGGAAGGCACTTGAAAGACGCCTGCCTGCCTTCCTTCCTTCCTGCCTTCCTTCCTTCCTGCCTTCCTTCCTGCCTCCCTCCCTTCCTTCCTGCCTCCCTCCCTTCCTTCCTGCCTCCCTCCCTTCCTCCCTGCCTTCTCCCTTCCTTCCTCCGGAGTGAATCCCCTTTTCCCACGCAACACTGTAACTATAATTTTTTAAACCCCATACTTTCCCCATACTTACTTTCGCATGCTTTTGCATACTTTTCTCATACTTTTTCTTCCGCTCATGTTGCAATCTCATGTTGCACTCTTCCGCGACGAGAGAGAGAGAGAGAGAGAGAGAGCGAGAGAGAGAGAGAGAGAGAGAGAGAGCGAGAGAGAGAGAGAGAGAGAGCGAGAGAGAGAGAGAGAGAGAGCGAGAGAGAGAGAGAGAGAGAGCGAGCGCGAGACCTAATGCATTTATGGCGATGATGTGAGCTCCACCATCGTCACATCGATTGCGCTTGTCGGGAAAGTCAGGTGGGTCTGCGGGATGTGATGTGAGAGAGTGGACGGGTCGCGGCACCGATCTAGGTTAGGCGAGGAGCCTTGTTGATTTGATTGCACAGGAGGGAGCGGGAGGGAGCGAGGGAGGGAGGGAGGGAGGGAGGGAGGGAGGGAGGGAGGGAGGGAGGGAGGGAGGGAGGGAGGGAGGGAGGGAGGGAGGGAGGGAGGGATGGGGGCGGAGCATCGCAATGACGTGTACCGGAACAGCACGAACTCCGATCTCGCGAATGCGAGCAGAATCAAGAGCAACGCGAAGAATCGGACGTCGTGGTTGCAGACGGATCCGGAGATGAGGCGGAAGAAGCGCGTGGCCAAGTATAAGGTGTTTACGGTGGAAGGGAAGGTAAAGCAGACCGTGCGGAACAGCTGCCGGTGGATCAAGGAGAAGTACTTGGAGGTTCGCTACGGGTGGTTCTGATTGCCGGGGTTGGTGATTGATGGTTTGGTCTTTCTACTTGCTTGCAGCGTGGCGAGGGGGCTCACGCTCGGATTGCTCAGGTGAAGTGCAGTGGTCCTGGTATCTCTTTGAACTGGCATTGCAGGATAGGTTCCAGGTACGGATACATTTGACTGTTAGAATTTCGTTCAATCCATTGGTTTGCCTTTGAAGTTGGATGCGGAGCGCATAGGATTGATGTGAATAGTGCGCTCTTGATGAAGACATGGGTCTGGTTTGACCTAATCGTGTGTATAGTATACTCTTTTTAGAAATTAGGAGAGAAATCAAATGGACAAGCAGAATTGAAAGCTGTTCTTGCAGTTTGAGTATATCAGGAAAATTCAGTTGATGGCTTACTTCATGAAGCACTCTCAGTGACATATTTTGGAAGATGATGTTACTGGAAATTTGGTGTTATGAGAGGAAAGCCCTGACGTTTGAAAGCCAATTATACTTTTTAGGGGATGCGGTATTGCTCCGCAGATTCCAGTGTTCTCAGAGCTGGTGCTTTTGCTGGTAGACTACTTAGGCAGGTTATTGGAAATTTTCGGACCTACTGTTAGAGTTCTGGTGCCGAGCTTTCTAACACACATATGTTCTATTTAACGCCAATGTGCAACTTTCATTTGAATAAATGATGGAGCTGATTGATTATCTTGCATAGTTGTGAAAGCGTTGCTCGGTAGACATCGTGGAGGATTGTGCCTTGGACGTGACAATTTCGTTCTTATTTCGTGTCAAGGATGTTAGTTGATTGGTTTTATATTGACGATCTCTGTTAGCGGTGTCCAATCCAGATTCCCCCTCGACCAGCACCACCCCCCAGGCTTGTAGCTTTCTGGATATCACCCTTGAGTGGGTTTCTGCTTAGGATTGCCTCATACACATCGATACCTGTTTCTCAAACTTGGAGGGAGTAATATGAGAGGATTGGTAATGTGCTATTTCATCTTGCAGAGTTAGCTATTACCTTGTAATTCATTAGGGTTTTTAAGACTTATTCTTTAATGTTTCTGGAATCCACTGCAAATTCAATTTTCCTAGACGCATCACCCTTTTTTGATATTTAGAGAAAGATCTGAAGGCGTTTGCTTCTCGAGAAGCACAGAGACTTGACTTTCATTGTAAGCTTAGACTTTGAATGAAAGTTTCCAAACACATCCATCTGCTAATCGTTGGAATTTCAATTCTTGTTCGAGTTCCATATAGAGGATGTGTCTCGAATGAGTTTAGTACACTTTCCAACATTTCTGCCGTCTCTTTGAAGCCATTTGTGATACATGTGTCCTTAGCTACAACAACAAACAGGCGTTGGTACGCACTCCTAACCTACCACCTACTACTGTACAACTTTCGGCGTGAGAGACAAGTACGCTCCCAATTCATTCTCTTTTTATATGGTGTTTCAGTGTGCTATGCGTGCTGTCATTGATTTACCCCACTGTGTAGCGTGTTCTGTTTACCCTACAATTTGTGTAGTTTTGTGAAAAAGTAACTGGTTGATTGATCCTAAACCCAGAATTGAACTATGTCATGCTCTGATGCCTGTGCGTGGCCTTCTGGTTTTCATGTGAGGCGGCTCTAGTGCAGGGTGCATTGAAATCCAGTGTCAACAGTCACCAATATGAGCGTGAAGGCGTTGCTATTGAAGAAGATAACCACGATCGTTTTGAATTTCAAAATTATAGAATGTGCTCACTGGTTTGGTGTATGGTTGCTAGGTATGGTATAATACAGACATGGAATGTGGAACACCTTGCAGAAGGCTCTATGAATTCAGATGTCGAAGGAGAGGAAGAAAGCCAACATATAGAAATGCTAAGAGTGTTACGAAGGGGAGGTCTATGACCTGTAAAAAACCAACAACAAAGCACCACTTCGACAAGAAGGGACCAAAGCCAACATATCATGTACTAAGCACCTAACACCATAGCACCATTGCACGTGTCCTGATTTACAGACACCAGGACATTACCCATTTTTCAGGTTGTTCTTTCTGCACTTTTTCTGCATTAGGATATCATGGACAGGTAATAAAATCCGCCATAGGCGCCCCCTCTGGTGGGAAGTACCTGGTATCCCATGTATTTCTAACCCATTTGTATTCACTCTCAATGCTGGATTTCCATCTGAGTTGTGAGGATGTCGTGAAGATTCATACCTTTCTCTGCAGTTCTCGCTCTTCATGAGTATGTCAGCTCAAGGAAATTAATAAGTTCTCTCGTATTCAGATACAGATTCTAGATTACGATGAACTCTACCAAGATCATGAAATCCTCAGCGAGGCCAATTGTGTTGGCTCTGGTACTGATGAATATAATTCTTGTGGGTGCTATCACTGTCTTTCAGGAACATAATACCCTAAAATCCACGACTTTCATCACCAATCAAAGCTTGAAGATTGTGATGGCAACTGTGCGGTTCGACAATGTGTCTGAATCGGTTCGAAATTTTCCCAACGTCCTAGTGTCTACGTTGGATTTCGGCAAGAATCTGGCTACTTCTTTTTGAGTGAACCTCCATTTTGATGCATTTATCTTCTTTTTTGAAGTTATCAAAAGAATGTTTCTGGTACTATTGGATTTTTTGTTTCTTTTGAATCTCCATTTAGGTGCCATTACCTTCAGTTCCTGTTAACCCAAGGACCATTTTGAATCCGGTGTTGCTGATATGTTTGTTACCTTTTGCAGTCAGTTTCGAGTATAATGTCACAGACGGCCGGCTGTTGGTAGAAACATGGGTTCGTGGGTCAAAAGACAAGCACAAGCACCTCTTCATTCACAATGGCCACAACTTGGTCCTCACTGACACTGATGATCTAACTGGCGTTGACGTTTATCTTTCCGAGTATGGGGCTGTTGACATCCCAAAAGGCTACTCGCTCACTACTATGTACTGAATTTAAGATTTATAATATTTTTTGGGGCCAGAGTTTTTGATTCAATGGAAGGACTGAGCCTCCCTTTTTGAGCCTGTTCCTTCTAAACATTGCATATGAACAACTACTATTCAATCCTTTCAAGTAAAAATCAGAATAGTTTATTCAGAGATTAGAATCATAACAGTAAATCCAGTAGGTAACAATCTTTCTATAAAAAATCTTGCTGGACTCAGTATTTCTTTAAAATTTGGTCCTAATACTGCATGACGGTATTTTGTTCAAAATTCCTTGTGATATATGCCGTTTGAAACTCTGTCATTTACAATGCTATCAACTTGGTAGAAATATCTTATTTTGATAACTTAAGCTTTCTTCGCTATTTCTAGACCTGTCATTAATAGGGTGATGATTTTCCCGCATTAGAAGTTAGTTTCCATGAGAATGCAAATTTTTGTATGTCAATTTATTTGTCACTCTTGAAATTTGTACAATTTTTGAAAGTGAAATATACTTTGTAACCCACTTTAATCAATAAACTTCTTCATGTCTAGACATGTGGTAATAATTTTTCACTTATGACAAAAATCATTACCAAAACTTTTTCAAGAATTTTCAATGCTTGAATGCCATTGCTGGATTGTTTCCTTGTAAATAGTATCAATTTGAAGAGTGCAATTGGACTTGAATCAAGTTATGGTTAGTTGTCAAGGAAATCTACAAATCATTGTTTTTACTTGGTTGTTTAACCCCTTTTGCATCTTCGTGTTTCGGATACAGTACTGAGAATGCAGCGTTTTCAGTGTACTTGTGGGGTTTAGAGGGTGTTAAGGTCTAATGGAGAGTGATTTTGGAGTCATGATTTTTTCTGTGTGGAGCCAGCGAGTTTGGCGACACAATGGAGAAAGTAGATCCGCAAAAATAGAAACACATAATCGTTGAGAAAATTCCAAAGTCAAGGAGGTGCGGATGGCAGAGATTATGTGATACGTAGGTTTAGAACTGTATGGTGCAGAACGCACGACCCTAGGCAGTACCAGGGCAAGGGTACTCAGGTACCTAGATGTCGTGCAGCCGTGGGGTTTCTCGGTTCACTTGCCACTGGTGTAGCCCGTTCGCCCGTGTCTCGTGATGTCATGCTGTGCCGTGTCTTGGCAAAGAACCGCCCGCCATGAGGGGAGATCTGGATACTTCCGTGTCCCGCGACAGGGGCACGCAATTGCTTCATGGCATGGAACGCAACCCCGACTAGAGCATACACTATGGGGAGCGAACCCAAGGGATGAGCCCGGGAAAACAAAGAGGTACTCCCACAATTCAGATATAGAATTTACCTTAACTGCACAAAGATAGCAACTTAGAACAAGGTCCCTTCCTATTACAATAGTGTACCAAATGAGGACGTAGCTTGTACGTGAGCAAAGAGCGGTGAGCGGAGATTTGGAGAGCACAGAATGGGGGACAAAACCTAAAAATAGCACTTTTTTTACTAAAAATAAAATTTAAAATTAGAAGATTCAAATAAATTTCTCTGTATATTTATAGAAATTTACTAATTTTAGTAATTTAATTGACCCTATAACCGTGGACTAATTACAGTATTTTCATTAAATTTGTAGTCCGTTTTCTCTTTTCTTGGTGATTAATTTTTTAACGTGCACCAATTACTATGCTCCAGCACCTTCTACCTAGTTCAGGCATACATTAATTCCCCTTATCTCCTCACATTTATATGCAAATTACTACTTAAAATGTATTGGTATTGAAGCTCTTAAGAGGGATCAAGTAACATTTAATATCGTAACATTTTCTTAACATTGCTATAATTCATCCGCCATAGTCTACATGCCTTTCAACTTTTTTATTTTTTTTATTTTTTATAATTGTCTTGTATGTTTTATTAACTTCCTTTATTCTATCTATCTTGTTAAAGGGGTCAAAAGCGTCCTTTCATTTAATTCTCTCTTTCATTTTATTTTCACATTCATTTTCTTAATCTCCTTCATATTATTTTCAACTGTAATATTTATTTTTGCTTTTGTTTACTTTTATCTTTTTAATTTCATTTTTTATAAATGTTTTTTTTTTTTTTTTTTTTTTTTTTTTTTTTTTTTTAAAATTTTAAATGGTAAATGACTTCTGCTAAACCCTCATCCTTTTCCATTCAGTTAAGGAGGATGATTGCTTTTAAATGAATGGAAAGCCGATTTTGAAGGGCGCAAAGCATCTTCTTCAACGATATTTAAGATAAGATTATGGAATGTCTCTTCCTCTTTTGTATTGGTGTTTTCTGAAGCTCTTTTCCATAGTACGGGACAGCAGTTATGGAAGACGTCAGAGATATTGTTGTTTCACTTGCTGACGATGTTTGTCCATTTCAACCATATGTTGAGGTGGACGACAAAGAAGACGTGATGGCCAACAGCCAAGGGCGTCCTTTGACAACGGATGTTGACGCACAACCGGATGTAAGAGCTGACCCTCCACGTTCAAAAAATTCGGATGATATCATAGTGCTGGCAGGGTTGTCTATTCGGACGGACATGGGCAAAATTTCCGGACATAGACGGACGGACGGACGGACGGACCGGTCGGTCCCCGGACATAATCGGACATTGAGGGGAGGAGGAAAATTACTAAGTTAGTTTTTTTTTTTTACAACTTACCTATAGGGGAAACATATTGATGACATGGACAACGAACGATGACGGGGAATTCCACATATGCAAAAGGGGTGCCAGCATGTGTAGGGGGCGCGAGCGGGTACAGGGGGGGCGCGAGCGGGTTCAGGGGGGCGCGAGCGGGTTCAGGGGGGGGCGCGAGCGGGTTCAGGGGGGGCGCGAGCGGGTTCAAGGGGGGGCGCGAGCGGGTTCAGGGGGAATGGGCGCGAGCGGGTTCAGGGGGGGCGCGAGCGGGGTAGATAGTAAATTTTTGACAATGCAAAAAAACCTAACATTTTCATCAGAATAATATATTGGGGCTAAGCGCAATGACAAATGTGTAAATTCAGATACTCGTGAGCCAAAATACATGGACTTTGCAATGTTGTATACATTTATGAAAGTAAAAGCATTTCATTACCAATTCAAACCAAAACATTACAAAAACTGTAGTATATGAAAACTAGTCACTTAGTACTAAGTTGTAACTATTCCTATTCATCTGCATCTACTCCCGCTGTGCCACTTGGTCCCGCTCCATCGTCCAGCGTCAAGCTGCGCCTGGCTCTCGTCCGTGTCCGCCGGAATGGGCCATCACTTTCACTGAGAGAACGCAAAATTTGCGAGTTCCTCAATTCTCTCAATGTACGCAATGTCTGTGGAGAGTGTTCCTCCAGAAGAAAGTCAACAGCCTCATGTTTGAAAATTAACTTCCACTCCGAAAGAGACATTTGGACTGCATCTCGGGCAGTCAAAGACATGAATTGACCTTTGAGGTCTGTAACCAATTCCCCGTCCTTGTTCCATATGAGGCCTTTTGGGTGATTACCAAGTTGGAACTTCCTATGCTTCGGATCCCAGTATCCATTCAAAGTCTGATAGAAGAAATTTCGTTTCCCTTGGTCCTCCTTCTTTGATCCAATTATCTTCTTTGCCACCCTCACAATCTGATTGGGGTCATCCTCCTACCCCAACTCGTCACTTACATTGCTCTTGAAGACCGAGTGAGTCTGGGCCCGCCAACTCCAAATCAAATCTTCCCCCCACATGTTGCGGTACTGTTCACCTGGTGTGTTTTCGGGATTTCTCTCATGGCTTGGTGGCATGTATGGAGTGAGTCCAAAAACCTCGTACAAGCGTTCATGGAACGGGGATTTGCACACCGGGCAAAATCTCCTTACCAAAAAAAAGTTAATTAAACACATTGGATGGAACATGTGGGTACATGATCCAACTGCCCATCCACCCTCAGGACCAAATGTATTTATACACACACTACATTCTTTTGAACCATCCATCACCCACGGTTGAGGATTTGGCCAAAGCTTTCTGCTATTAACTCCTTCCTTCATTTGAAGATCATGGCACGAAGTTGCGTTCTTCACATCGAAATTCAACTGGGCCCAATCTATGAGTTCAGGATTCGATTCTTGCTTTGGCATGTTATCTGGATACATATCATCTGCGTTAGTCCATGAAGTGAGGCCAAAATTCCTTCGTCTGTTGTGTTGCAAGTACGATTCGTCGATCTTCTTGAACTCTAATGCAATTTGGCGACCGCGATCAACGCTGAGAATGGTTGCCACTTTCCACTCGTAGTATGCTTTAGCAAACTTAGAAACAAGGAGCCGCAAATCATTATTGGCTCTCTTCAATGTCTCCACTTCTCCCGTTAGAGCATTGGGTGGAAATGACAAGGAATCTTGACTTAATGGTCCATCGATGTCCACATAGGGTCGCGGGTATGGGGCTGGTGGAGGCAATATCACTCCAACTCGTCGTCGTTTTGCTGGAGTGGAAATATTCTCCAACACACCGGCCGTCGCAACATCAACCGTGTTGTTGATGTAAGATTCATCCACCAACATTGGATCTTGAACTACAGGTATATCATTGGCTTGAGAAGACTGAGGTCTTTCTCGTTCTTGCAATTGATTGCGCAAATCTGATATTACTGCATCTTTTGCTGCTGATTCCAATCGTAGTTTTCGGATGGTCTCTTGTAACTCTGCAATGAAGCCATCCTTTTCTATAACCTGTAATTGCAACTCCCCGACCTCCTCGGTTTGGTTAGACTGGTCATTTCTAACTAGAACCGGCATGCCAAGAACCATCGTAGGTTCAGTTCCGACCACGTCCAAATTAGCTGCCGTATTTGGATCGTTTTCCACGAAGATGGTGTTCGCATCGTCGTGAGGTTCTATGACGTCCGCTGGATGGTTCATTGGAGGCTCTATAGCCATATTTGCTGGTGCTGCAATTCTACGTGGCACTCTTTCTCCACGACGACCATCGGAATCAGAATCTGGTTCAGACTCTGCTGTATCAGGCTCCCGCACTTGTGTTTTTTCCTTCATTTTTTTCCCCAGGCCACCATCTGCGTATTTCCTTTGTTTGGGAATGTCACGCTGTGTCGGCGCCCTAACACTCGGCGTGGATTTGATGGTGGACCAATCCACCACTTTGTGAAGCACCACCTCAGCATACACCATTCTGCAAATGAACAATGGTACTTCATTGCGTTCAACACATCGTTGCTTGTATAGATGCTGGTAAACTTGTATAGAACGTTCAACAAACTCCGCATTCAAGCAATAATAGAGGTTAGCCTTGTCTGAGATCCTGTGTTTTCTGTGCCGATCATGTGGAAATATTTTTGTGATGTGGCACCACTCAATGAATTCCTTGCATGTGGAATATTTCCACGGTTCCGGCTCATCTTGCCAACCTCTAAATGCCAACTTTGTCGGGTTGTTCAGCACATGAAGCCGCTTCTTCATCTTCTTACCACCACGCTTCCGTTCACGATCTCTGATTTTTTTCTTTTCGGCCTTGGTGAGTGGCCTTTCCTCCGCCGGATCTGGGTTTCCCTCCATCGTGGTGTACTGGTAAAGTTTTGTGTGTTAAAAAACACACCAACTCCTCAAAACTTCCCCCAATTGATTTTACAATTTTCCTCCGTGGTTGATTATGGTATTGTAACTATACTTTGTGGCCCACCCAAGTATTCAGCAATAAGCCACCGTGAGGTAGTTTAGGGCCCGAATTCCCGGATGAGCGTACAAAATACAGTAGAACGAGGTACGTGGCGCTGTCAAAATGCTGTAGACCCCACCCAAGTACTCAGCAATAAGCCACCGCGAGGTAGTTCAAGGCCTGAGTGCCAAGGTGGAGCTTAAAAAGTGGGGGGGGGGGGGGGGGGGGAGGGCGCCCCCTTCACTTATATAGTCGGGGGGGGGGGGGGGGGGGGGGGGGGGGGGGGGGGGGGGGGGGGGGGGGGGGGGCGCGAGCGGGGTCGGGGGGGCGCGAGCGGGATTAAGGGGGGGCGCGCGCGGGTTTAGGGGGGGGGCGCGAGCGGGTCTCGGGGGGGGGGGGGGGGGCGCGAGCGAGTTAGGGGGGCGGCGAGCGGGTATGGGGGGGGCGCGAGCGGGTATGGGGGGGCGCGAGCGGGTTCAGGGGGAGGTGCGCAAGCGGGTATGGGGGGGGCGCGAGCGGGATTAAGGGGGGGGCGCGAGAGGGTCCCCCCCTTAAAACAAACTCTCATTTCCTTAGGAGTACCATTGAAGAAGGTTGGAAGACAATAATAAAAACAAATGCAATGGATTTTTTCACCATTTCTCTCTAAAATAAAATTAAAAATTAAAAATTAAAAAGGAATATTAAAATAAGGAATACTGATTTGAATAATTTATGGATGAGAAATCAAATTATAGAAAAACAATCATGACTATAATAAGGGACTCGGGATAAAAAGGGATGAATAACATGGGATGAAAGAAGTTATCAAGATGAATAAATGTCATGGTGGTTAGAAACTGAGTTATCCCATAACGGAATACTGATCTAATGCACCATGAATAATATAATGTTGACTACAAGAAAATTAGTGTATTAATATTAGAAGAGATGTGGAAATCCAAACAAGATAAAACATTGGAAGAGACGAAGGGAATAAAATAAAATCAATATCATGGAGAGGAAGAGATAAAAGGAATAAAATAAAATCAATAGCATGGTGTGGAAGACAGCTGAATTAGAGTTCAAAACAAAAATCTATATATTTCATTGTACATACGGATCCTACAATGCTCTAACATATAATTAAAAATATAAAGAATCATAAAGAAGGGCTCGATGCAATTGGTTTGGCAGATAAACGGAATAAAATTAAATCAATAGCATGGAGTGGAAGAGATAAAGGGAATAAAATGAAAAGAATAGCATGGTGTGGAAGAGAGTTCGATTAGAGTTTAAAAAAATAAAAAATATAATGCATTGTACATACGGATCCTACAATGCTCTAACATATAATTAAAAATATAAAGAATCATAAAGAAGGGCTCGATGCAATTGGTTTGGCAGATAAACGGAATAAAATTAAATCAATAGCATGGAGTGGAAGAGATAAAAGGAATAAAATAAAAAGAATAGCATGGTGTGGAAATACGTAGGATTAGAGTTTAAAAAAATAAAAAATATAATGCATTGTACATACTGATCCTACAATGCTCTAACATATTATAAAGAATCATAAAGAAGGGATCGATGCAATTGGTTTGGGAGATAGACGTTTTAAAATTAAATCAACAGCATGGAGTGGAAGAGAGCTGCATGAGAGGTTGTGCATGTATAAAATCCCAATAGTTTCTATTTTTTAATTTGTTTTATTTTATTTTTTTCTCTTAGAAAGTAGTGTAGAGATTTCACATTTTCCAGAAGAAAAATAGAAAATAAAAAATTAGTTGGAAAACAAATGGAAGGGGGGGGGCGCGAGCGTGTCCGAGGGGGGCGCGAACGGGTGGGGGGGGGGGGGGGGCGCGGACGGGTACGGGCGCGAGCGGGTACAGGGGCGCGAGCGGGTCGGGGGGGCGCGAGCGGGTACGGGGGGGGGGCGCGAGCGGGTATAGGGGGGGGGGCGCGAGCGGGTACAGGGGGGCGCGAGCGGGTTCAGGGGGGGGCGCGAGCGGGTCCGTGGGGGACTATATAAGGTGGGGAGATGCTCTCGCCCCCCTCACTCCTTCCCACTGCGGCTCCTTGTCCTGACGTGTGAAAACACGCCTTGCTTGGAACTGCTTATGTGGGAAGTCTTCATTGGGGCGAGGGGGGAAGTTGTTGATTTTTTTTTTCAGGGATTTACTTTGCGATGTCTTCTAGACAAGGCTCCGGCAAGCGGCTCCTATCTATGTGGACTTGGATGCTCCAGATGCTGTGGACCCTATGAGTTGCGTAACACCTCATGGTTCTACTGGTTCTACTCCTTCATCTAGCTCGAAGGGTAAAAAGAAGAAGAGTATTCCAGCGCACGAGAAGGATGACGGTTATCCACCATTGGAGTATACGCATTTCATCAGGAAGGTGGCCGTCGAGTACTACAAGGCCCGTACCATACGAATGTTGAAGGCAATGTACCTTGATCACGGAGAGGATGGTATCTACAACCTCCAACGTGATTTGGAAAGGGAATTTTGGAGCGCATTGGAAGGATCAGAGATGTACATGGATTGCATGACGAAGTATTTTCACAGCCCGAAGTGGTTGACACAACAAGTGAGTAGTGCTACGACAAATGTCATTCATGTGTTTGAATCACATGTCAAGAAACCACAAGGCGAAGAATGGAGCAACCAAGACAAAGTGTTTATTCAAAAACTGACAACGGTTCAGGAGGCATGTCAGAGATGTTCTAAGGGGAAAACAAAGATTATACCTTGGAATGAGCAAGCATTGAACTCAGCATTGGAAGCACACATGTATGGTGCATTGATATGGATTCCAGTTACGGCCAAGGTTGTGCCATTATCTGGCTTCAATGCCGAGGGGGGGTATGGCAAAGTGCGAAAAGTGCGAATAGCCAATATGAAGAAAATTCCAATTCACATAGAATTTGCGGGAAAACTTTCCAAGGCTAAAACCGAAGTGAAGAAGCGAGAGGAACGGGCGATTGAGGCCACGGTTAACCCCGTAGAGCATCCGGGTGTGTGATAAAATTTTGGGCCATTCACGCTAAGACCATGGAAGCTTATACCCTGTGGTGGAATGGAGATTGCCTCCGCAACTTCCTCAAGATAAATGAGAAGGCATCCGAGGGCAACAGATTACAAAGAAATTTTGAAGTCGAGGGATATGCCCATGGAAGAGTGCCAAAGAATTGTTGCCTACCGAAAGAACCGGGGAATGTTGGCGTGGAGTCTCATCTACGTTATGGACATAGTCCATAAGGCTAAAATCCTCCACAACGACTTAACGCCATCCAACATTCTACTCCACTTTCCACCTCATGACAAGGATAAAGTATATATTGGTGTGTGCGATTGGGGTGTGGCAAGCAGAGTCATTGAGAACAAGGCCTCCCCTTATGGTGTGATGGACCCCGATGAACTTGTACAAGTAAAGGAGAGGAGGGTAGGAGTTGCACCGGAGTTGTTCTTTTTATATGGCAAAAAAGATGATGAGGAACGGAATTTGGAGCGCATGAAGAGGATGCATCCATGTACGACGCTATCTGATGCATTTTCGGCAGGCCATTTGGCAAAGAAGATATGGAGAGAAGAAGATTGCCCAGAACTCTTCAAGGATTCAATCTCAAAGATTGTATTCTCATCAAAGTTGGATGGCTTGCTTAACGAAGATCCTACAAAGAGGCTTTCACTTGCAAAAGTTGTGAATGATTTGATGAGCCCCCCTTACAACTTCCAAGCTCCCAATGGTTGTTTTAGATACACATTGTAGTTCCATAGTGAATTACGTTTGGAACATTTTGATTGCCTATGTGGCCTTGTTTGCACATTTCTAATATTTTAATAAATCGTTTTTTCGGCGTATACATGCCTTGGTGGAACATGAAATGGTATTGTTGGTTTTGGAATGGAATGAAAAATTGTTTTTAAAAAAAAATTAAAAAACTGTATGGCCCATTCACCGGGACTGCCCCTCGTACAAGGGTGCCTCCCCCCTGAACCCCGCTCGCGCCCCCCCCCCCCCCCTCTGGAAGCTCGCGCCCCCCCCCCTTCCAGAAGCTCGCGCCCCCCCCCTCTGAGAAGCTCGCGCCCCCCCCCTTCCAGAAGCTCGCGCCCCCCCTCTGAGAAGCTCGCGCCCCCCTTTGCAGTAGGTTGCGTCCCCCCCCTTGGAGAAGCTCGCGCCCCCCCTTGGAGAAGCTCGCGACCCCCCCCCCCCCTTGGAGAAGCTCGCGCTCCACCCTGGAGAAGCTTGCGCCCCCCCTGGAGAAGCTCGCGCCCCCCCTGGAGAAGCTCGCGCCCCCCCCTGGAGAAGCTCGCGCCCCCCCCACCTGGAGGAACTCGCGCCCCCTGCACACGCTCGCGCCCCCCCGCCTGGAGAAACTCGCGCCCCCCCCTCACGAGTATAAATGCCACCAACT